>CM060660.1:27011126-27516126 GCA_030686955.1 Odontamblyopus rebecca | reverse complement strand
GCCTTACAGTATAATGTGGTTTAAAACTTAGGTCAGTTTTGTGTAATATGGGGGATAAGCCAAAGAAAAGACAAAAATAAAAGCATATCTTTTTCAGTTTGTTTGTCTGAAAAACTTAGAAAAGCATGCATCCTAACTTTGTGCAGGCTTGCTTCTCCATAAACTTGACTCTTACTTCCATAGAAATCTTGTTACTTGAGCTGTAATATTTCACAGTATGGCATAAAACTGATCTGTACCATCTGTAACTCTAACTAACTCTAGACTTAATACCAAATTGGCCAACATGATCATTGATTAACAGCCTATTTCACATCTGGAACACAACACTGCCGAGACCCTGAACTGACCACTTTCAATTAGCCTCTTTATGTTGACGCTGTCTCTTCTGGACTCAAGCCGTACCCCAGGCTTGTCTGATGCGATCAGTGGACGACACCTCAGACACCGTCCTCTGCAGCAGATTGCACGCAGCTGCAGATCTCATTGTTTATGTCGCCACTGTCCTCCTCTGACTGACAGCTGTCTGTTGCCATGGTAACACGGTGAGACCCAAATCCTTGACAGATGAGTCTTCTGTCTCGAGCGATTCAGGGACCCTTCATCATCATCAGTAAAGGTTACACTGAGCATATCTACACAGTGGAGTCATTAAGAGTGGTTCACTATGAAGACTAAAGACCTGTCGCTCTGTGCCAGTGTGGGACTGATTTACCGGCACAGGGACGTGATGAGATAACTGATATTTTACTGATGTTTTATTGATAACATGACCTTTTAAATTTTACATTTACATTATATTGTTCTACATATTTTTTTATTCAAAGGTCCTATTGCACAAAATGGACTTTTCTGAGATTTAAGCCACGTGTTGAATTTGTGTTTTGTTTCATTCACACTTAGACTTAGACAAACCTTATTGATCCACAAGGGAAATTATTTGCACACAGTGGCTCACGCATCACAATATATTATAATAGCAAAGAGCAAAAAATATAAATGGTAATAATACATTCTAAATAAGTAGCAAAAAAGATAGCAGGTGTCAAATAAGGCATGATTATATAAATGAGTATGCACAAGATGAAATACAATAGAAAAATAAGTAATAAAATATAAAATCTCATCTGTTACATATGGGTGAGTTGTTGTACAGTTGAGTTGTTGTACACATGTTTGGCTAATCCTTTATTTTTATTCTGTCTGCATCACTAAAGCTCAAAATGTAGAGATGGGCAATTCCAGAGTTGAAATTATCCAAATGATTCTAGTGAAGGTGTGTAGAGTTTAAAAAACAAAGTGGATCATTTATTGTTTTATCACATGACATCACAAGGTGGATCAAAGTGTTTTCTGTTTGGGAGAAGAGCTCAGCCTACATATTCAGGGTTTGTGTGTTAAATATGTGAATGAAACAACACACAACTCCAGGGTTGCTCCAGCTCCATGTTTTTGATGAGGAAACACCATTATGACATAGAGCATAAAATATTGTTGATACCCCTTTAAAGCAGGAGTGGTCCAATTAATCTGGGAGTACATTATGAGAATTTTGTCCCTTTTTGAGTCAGTTTTTCACTTGTGCAACTGGATTTGGGATCTGACTGAGTTTTGGCTAGTTTTGGTAACAGGAACTGATTAATACACAACCAGCTCCCGACTGGCCATTGTAGGCCGCAAGAATATCAAGCCTGTATAAAATCCAGTTGCCTCTCATGAGAGCTTTGCACGTTTGAAGTAGTTTGTGTACTGTGAGAACATGAATCATGAGCTCTGAACTTTTAAACCCTGCAATTTGGTTGTACAGTTTGAGCTGGGGCTGAGTGAAACAATTGAAAATATCGAAAGGTGTAAGCCCAGCATCAGGGGGCAGATCTTATCCAACTCAATGTAGTATAAATCCCAGAGCCCCAAATCAGCACCATTGATTGTAAATGGCTTCTGGATAGATGCTGAAATGTCTCAATTGCAAAAACAGTGTCCAGATGACAACTGCCGAAATCTTCTCTATATTCAAAGTGCATTATGTAACTTTTCTGGTGGAAAACCTGTCAAATGCATTTCTCCATGAAAATGTTATTGCTTTGTCTGTTTCACAGTATGGCATTAAAACTTTCAATCTTCATGGAGACGAAACCAGACCAAGTTACAGGTCAGATCTGTGGAGAGGCAACCCTACTCACTGTCAGAATATATATATATATATATATATATATATATATATATATATATATATATATATATATATATATATATATATATATATATATATATATATATATATTTGTAGGTATTTTTGAACTGTAAAGCTACCTATAATTAAATAAATCTTAGATAGATTTGTTTATTGTCATACTGTGGAACACTCGAGCAAAGCAATAACATCTCCATGGAGACAAGCGCACAGCGAACTCTCCACCATAAAAGTTGCACAATGCACCTTTATAGTTTGAACAATTAAAATTACTATACCCTTATGTGTCACCAAAATACAGCTAAGTATCCCCATATGTGAAAATGTCCCTCCATCCATTTTCTTCCACTTATCTGGGGACGGGACGCGGGGGCAGCAGTCGAAGTCTAAAGACCCTTTTAGAGCGGAAGTGATAAAAAAAAAAAGCTGCACACACATTTTAGCAACAGACATTGTTCCCCATTCATAATGATTCATTCAGACTGAACACGGACAGAAGAAGACGGAGATAAAAACATTTACAACACCAAAATGTCTGGTTGTTGTCTGTGTGCTTGTCAGAATCGATATTCTACCAGTGGACTAAAGTTTTAAAGTTTACTCACTGATCACACAAGGATTGGCATTCGGACACCATTTGTCAAAGGCTTGTTGAGAAAATATTTGCGATCTTTTGACGATAATCCTTTCACAGAGTTTGACAAGTTCTGCCGTACTTCTGTTGCCAAAATGCGTACGCAACCGTGCCTACGTCATCACTTTTACTAACACTAAAAGGGTCTAGATGAAAATGTGTGCAAAGCATTTGAGCCACCCACAAAGCCACTACTCACTCAGGTCAGTACATTAAACTTTTGGGTTGATGGAAGGAAATCTGAGTAAGTGGATGAAAACCAAACAGACAAACTCAGGCTTTCCTGCAGGAGCGCTAGCCATAAAGCCACTGTACAGCCAACTTGTTAATCTAATAAATGCATTAACAATAATAAATAATTTCTTGTCTGCACAGCCAGCTTATGTAATGATTTTGCGTGTACACATTTAGCTACAGTAAGTAACCTTGTCCTCTTTCGAAAGGCCAGAGTACTGAAGCACTATGAATCAGTCCACGGTGTTCTGAATCCACACAAGGAACAAAGCAATTTTGTCTTCACCCATTAGCTCATTATAAGATAAATTATATTCTCCATTTCTTACTGACGTACCCTATAAGCAATCATATACTCCAAACTGCTGGAGCAAACAAGCTTAAAAACAATTACTGCCGAAGCCCTTCTCACTAAGTGATCAATATGTCTTTAGGCACTAATTTCACTGTGTAATCCCATTTTTCTATTGTTCTCCTACTCCGGAGTGCTTTTTAGTGCGACAGGTTAGACTACTAATGCCTCTAAAACATATCTTCATTTATGGTGTCACACACACAAAAATAAAATACTAGTTTTCTCCATGTTTGTAATTTTTTTTTTTTTTTTTTTTTTTTTACTTTTGGTGAAGTTTAGTTTGGTGAATTTACTTCCTGGTTGGACACAGGCAACAGATATGACATACAAAGAAGTAATTTTATGACTATTACCTAACAACCATAACATTGCCCAAACTTGTCCACGATCATAAAACATCACTGTCTAATAATAACAACTTTATTAAAAAATGTCTTCCTTGTGCATAAATTGTTCCTCCATTCTGGGTGGAATTTCTGTGCTGATGCCAGAGGTATTATAAATCTTTTGGATCCATTAATTTCAAAGAGTCTTTCAAAAAACTTGCTCTTTTTAATAATTATTTATGTGACAGAAGCCACTGTGAGAGCTCATTTTATCCACAAACTAATCACAGAGAAAAATGAACAAGGCTCAGGTTTGTTTAAAATGGTTCAAATTGACACTGAGAGTTTGTTTACCTGTTGAAATGATGCAAGATTTATAAATAATAACGCATTACAATAATAATAATTTAAAAACTAAGTTATTATTATACTATTTTTAGGCACTAATTTCTTACAAATCACTTACTTCCTGCATTTATGTACTTTTTGTATTTATTTTCTTTCTCACTAACTATAACTATACTAAACATTAACTACAGGTACTATTCCCACAGATCTAACAATTATATAAAGATAAACCCCTTATGCACTTTAAACTTAAATTGAACTGTTGTAAACGAGACAAGGGCAAAGCACGGACCACATTTGCATTCAGCCTGTGTTACCGTAACGCCGTATAGATTTTCCATGGCTCTGATTGGCTTATGTACAATAGTAGCTGCATCTGAACACTGCATGTGTCCTTTGCAGTTCAAAATGTGCTGAAATAACACTATGATATGATCAATAATATTAAAGTACACTATCGGACTGAGCACAGGGGTGTACAGATTTTTTTTTGCTATTCAGTCCGACTGGCAGGTCAGTAATCTCCTAAAGCCTTAGAGGTGCAGCCACAGATTAGTTTCCCATCATGCATTTCTCTCTGACCTCAGTGGAGATTGCAGCATACCTGACTGAAATATCAGGGCTTAAATTAGGACAAAGAGCAATCAGATGTCGGCACGAAAAGATAAGGCAGGTGCACTGTCCGGAGCCTGGGAGACAGCGCTCGGGGTTTAATTGTCAGATTAATCTAATTAGGAAGATAATGTGTCCCACTGATGCTTTATTTAGTATCCATAGTGATGATGTGTTTTGAAAAGGGCAGCCTCAGTGTAATAAAATGACAAGTTACCATAACAGTAAGATTACACACGGCAAAAAGCAAGATCTAGCTAAGTTAAAATGACTAAAATTAAGAATATTTTACTTTTATTTGAGTGGATTCAACAAGCAAAATGATCTACCAGTGGAATAAGTGTTTTTCTTCATTTATGCAACATTAGAGTTTGTTTCATTATTCCAAGTGCAAAGAGATATATTTTTCTTATCTTAAGTGTAGCAAAATGTGAGGTACATTTTTACAAAGGTTTTTGCAGTGCTCTTATAATAAAAAAATGTTGGTGATTAAAGGTGGGGTACTTGATGTGATTCTTGTAAATGAGTGAATTGTACATCTTAAAAGCAGTGAAGAAAAGAGGTCGCTGTACTGTCTGCATCTAAAGTATCTGATCAATCACAACCAGTAAAAGCCCTAAGCATCATTATGAGTGACTGCACCTTGTAGTCCACCCCTACTTGCTGTGTCCAAAAATGCATTCTCATAAACGATGTGGCAAATGTTCAATGAGAGACCTTTTCGGTTTTAATGTGTGGAAATGAGTGAGGCAGCTTTAAAGTTTGAGTTTACTCACAGCTTCACAGGATAATACAGTTTTAAAAAAAAACTTAAATATTTTTTGATCTATGTTATAATTTCCTCATAAAAAATATACCCAGAGTTGTGTGTATACATGTGTGTTTCATTCACACATGTATACACACAAAACCCTGCATATTTAAGATGAGTTTTTCTCTCAAATAGAAAACTCTGCTCCACCTTGTGTTGTCATGTGGCAATACAGGACGTGATCCATACACCTTTGCTAGAATCATTTGGATCATTTCAGATCTGGAATTGCTCATTTTTACTTATTAAAAGGTAAGTAGATGCTAACTTGAAAACCACCACATCATGAAATCACAAGGTGGAACACAGCAATTTGATCTTTGAGGATGCAGACAGACTAATAATGCAGAGTTACTCAGACAAGTGTGAATTAAACAAAACTCACTTTGTTGAGGTAACATTCTAAGATGGCTTAAAACTTACAAAACTCAAGTTTATATAATATTGGACCTAGAGTTCTCATCCTCTATCTCAGTGACACCTCAATGAGAAACTTAATTTATATAATTCAGTACACGTCATATGTAAAAGCTCCCCAGATACTGAAAAAAGTTGGGCTTTAAGGTTAAAAAGGTTAAGAACCTTGTTGGGAATCCCAGGGCAGTATTGGTACTAAGGCTTCCAAAACAAAGACCCAGGCATGGCTTCAGCTGACTCCTTGTTATGTCAAGGAGCATCAGCTCTACACTGAGCTATAGAGCGACTGTGAGCTTGTAATCCTACAATTCAACTTGAGTAAATACTTTTAGATTACAGCCCAATAGAATGCACAACCAGAATATTAGATTTGTTGTCAGAAAAAACAATATTGTTTCATTGATGATCTTGATCACACAAACAAACTTCCCTTCAGTTCCATTTACTTCACATGATTGAAACAAAGATGGAGATGCTGGTGTCCTGTTTCCTTCTAGTCTTTCTAATTGGTTGTTTAGGGAAAATAATGTGCTTCATTCCAAATTCCATTATAAAGCAATATTCACACTTCAGCAGCTCAGAGCGACCATGCCCTAAACAAAACCTACACTTTTTATCACGCACACAGCTGACCTTATAGCACAACAATTAACTCAACTTTATGTGTCCGATAAAGTGGACTTACCTGGAGCTGTTGGAGCAAAGTTTGTGTTTCACCTGATAATGCCTGGTCTAATTTAGAGCCGTCGTTTTCCATAATGATTATATAATTACATAAATGACTGCTTTAATTACTTAGCTGCTTATGAAGACTTTGACTTTCTCTCACCATTGAACTTTAATTTTGGTGTTACACAACGTTGGAAGTATACGCTGTCAACATCCTGATGGAAATAATCTTTGGATCATTTTATAGTGAGACAACAAGGGAGTCTTACACTGTTGTGGTCTCTGTGCAGTGATAACAGTTTGCTGATAACCAAATAGATGACAGCACTAAAGACCAGTGTTGTGTTCAGGGCCGGTGGGGAAATATACTCTTCTACATTGTGAATATAGCTCATGTATTTATTTATCGGGATTCCTTTTACACACAAACTTCACACACACTATGAGCTCTGAGCTGCCTCCTGGCGTCAAGATGTCAGCGGGCAACTCAAATATTTATATATTCAGTAATTTAAACTCAAGTATAGGTTAAAGAATCGGGGCTCCATGTATTAATGTATGATTTGAGTTGTGAAATTTCATACAGGTAAAATGTGATGACATTTTTACCAAAGGTTTTGATGAATGAATCACATATAGGGAACCATCCTAGTTGAATACTGAAGGTAGGTCTACACTATGTCAGCTTTTCTGGTGTGGGCCTGTTCAGCTCCTGCATGTTGTGCACATATAAATATGTTTCCTAGGATATTCTGGGATTAATCAGGCCAAAAATGTACGCCTGTGCTGAGACTCCCCTCACAATAAGAATATGTGTTTTTTTATACTATGGAACTTTTCACTCAAAAAAATCTCCATGCACACAAGCAGGTGGTTTTCATTTCATAAAGACCAAGTGTCTTGCTTAAAGTCTCAGTGGCCCTTTATGATTACAGTAGCAGGGACTGGACGTTCTAGTTAAATGGGTTGATCTACTGCTGTCAAATGTAACTGATGTCTGCCTTTTATTATAGGGCAAAGAGTTTGTGGGTTAAATCCTTGGACTGACTCAGTTTTTCTGTCAGCTTTTTCCACTGTATAGTTTTGTATAAAATGATTGAATTTAAATCCTATTCACAGTGAACAGTTATATAAATGTATTAATCTTGTAGTATCAGCAAATGACCACATTATAAACCTGGCCTGTCCTCATAATCCCCTGCAGACGTCCAATACAATAAAACAGATACCTGGTAGACAATTACCTGTGGTTTGTTCTGTGCAGCTCAGTGATCCAAACAGCTTAGTTCTCCAGAATGAGGTCCACAATGAGGTCCAGTGGCACTGTAATTGGACAGGGCAGCACAGGGACACACTATGGCTCCAGGGTGCTGCCCTTGGAGACAGTACACTAATGTGAGGGGAAACTTCTGCTCCGAGCTTGTGATAATAATCTTATAGTTAGAGGTTGAACTTTGGACACTGACAGTACGGTTAATGCCACTTAGCTTCTGTTCCAAATGGCATTCTCATTGCCATAGGAATACTAATTAGAGCTAATAATGAAAAGTAGCAGGTAAAAAGGTGAGAAGTTGTTCAGATGACCAAAAATACTCACTTGAGAGAGGAGCTATATTAGACATTCATCTGTATGTAAAAGCTTAAATGGTAAATGGTCACATCTTAATATAGCGCTCTTCCACCTTCAAGGCACTCAAAAAGCTTTACAAGAAACCACTCACCCATACACACACACACACACATTCATACACCAGTGTACGCAGACACTGGGAGCGAGGTGGGTTAAGGACACAACGACAGCATTCATCTGTGGGAGCTGGAATCACACCAAACTGTGGGTCAGTGGATCCTACTGCTTCAACCAATGTTGTTTATGTTGAGAGTGGGATTCGAACCATTGGATCAGCGGACAAACGCTCTTACCAACTGAGCTGCTGTCACCCCAGTATATAGATATAATGTATATTAGTAGATTATAGAAATTGTATAGAATATAGAAGTATATTTGTATAAACTTGAAATTATGTTGGAAACCCATTAAAACTATAAAAATCAGTAGCATCTCGCATTTGAAGCAATCAGTGATGATGTTTAGACTATTTAATGTTAAATGCTGTCATAAGGAAAGCATTGGTCAGTCATTTCTTAATGAAAAATAATGCTTTACACTTGTAATGTGCTTTACAGGCGTGTCAAAGCCTCTCAAAGCGCTGCAGTGTAGTCAGCCACAGCAGCCCTGGGGCAGACTGATGAGAGCGAAACTTCCTGTTTCAAAAAACTCTGTACAGTCTCCAACAATGCTGGCAGAAGGTAACACTTAATCTAAAACTAAATGAAGACATAAAACAAACTGCTGTTGTAGTATTGTTGACTGTAAAATTTAATGCCTTGGCGGAGGCCGGTGCTTCGCTTGTTTACTTATATAACCCCTGTCCTTAGCCTTAAATCCGACCTGAAGGGTTGCTACTTGTGGCGGGATTCCTCTGACAGTGTTTCCTAGATGTTCCATATAAATCCTCACATTTTGTTGCTGTGGCTGATATAAACAAACACGCAGCACTCCCCTCCACTGAGCTCAGCCTTTGATCAGAGCAGGGATGATCCAGCGTCTGTCTGCTGCCGTCTTCTTTCTGCTCACTCTTTTAACTCTCAGCCGGATGGATGGCTCTGACATGGGACTGTGTGGCATGAACTACTGGATTTTCTCATCCTCCAAATCCTACATTCAGTACCAGTACCATTGTAGTTTAAATCCGGTGGCAGAGGGAAATAAAGTTTAAGTCCTACCTGACCTTTTACAACATGTTCAAAAGCTTCAACAACAAAGTCTTAATAGTTGTGTTTGTGTTCTATAATCTGATAACATTATCACACCAGATAGAAGGCAGAGGTGTATAACTCTGCTGTTTTTGAGTTATCCAAATAGAAAAACCTGAAATGCTTGAAGCTTATTATTATTTGTTTGGGATTGGGAATGTTGACATATTAATCTTGAGTCTTAAAATCCATTCAGGTCACAAGAATCAAGTCTTTGGGGTTCAAAAATAGCTTTGAAGGTAATTGGTAACAACAACAAAATAAAAATCACTTTATCTTTTTTTAGGCTGACAGGAAAGACATTGGTCTTCTGTAGTTTTTAATTTAATGTGGATATTTCAGAGATATTAATAATAAACCATGTCTGATTTTGACAGTTAAAAGACAAATTACCATAAAATTTTGACCTGTCCTCCATCTTGAATTATAGTTATTAAACTAAAGGGATTTTAAGATGTTGTGAAGTCTTGTGGCTGCGGCCTATTGATACTTTGCAATGACTTCACGCTGAGGGTGTTCTAACATGTATGTCTAGGGTGAATGTTCAACAGTTACCATAGTGATACAATGCAAAGAATGACAAACACTGCCAAATTGTTTTAATATAGCCTAAAAACTCGAGATAAAATACCAACTCAATTTAAACAACACATTTTCAGGACCCTGTGATCACTAGGAACGCTCATGTTTACGAGTTTGATTTTCAAGCTTATAAATCACTTCACTGTTGTAAGTATTTCCAACCAAATCAGCTCTTTATGGTCAGACTGTGTTAAAATAAAACTCAGATTAAAGTCTAATAGAGGTTCAGACAGAGCCAAGCCTACAGTTAGCATCACATCCCCAGGGAATGTTGATGACATTGGCGGCAGAGTATAAATAGGGATTCTAGGATGTTGTGAAGTCATGTGACTGTGGCCTGTTGGTATCCAGAGGTCAAGTATGGGCATAAATGGGTGAGTTTTAAGTCTACAGTCAGCAACAAGAACCCTGAGCACTATTGTAAAACAAATGGAGATTGATTACGTGCTGTCATGCATATACAATACATTTCCTGTTTACTTTACGCAGTCATCAACATCACAGATGGGAGGCAGACAACCCTGAATTATAAAACATTAGCTCTCATTTTCATATCAGCACCCCTCATGTCAATCTGGTTTTGCTTTAGGCTTTATCCTATCACAAGTCTCAAACTTTTGTACACTGAAGTTATGGTCAGATATGGAAATTATTCTGAATAAACAATATAAATATGAAAAATCCAGCCTTTTTCCTGTTCCTGTTCTCCTGTTCCTTTAACATTTCTTAGATTTAACATTTAGTATATGTTTTAAACGCACTGATCTACAGATGCTCTCAGGTCATTGTGTATTTTTCTTGTGCTCAGTAAACATAAGACACACCAGTAGAATATGATGATCATGATGATGATGATGATGATGATTTTTCATTTTGGTTCAATAAAAACTGTAATAGTGACCATAATAACAGAATCTATTGACTGACTAAAACTGCAGAGCCTAGAGTGCCCTCAATCGTATGAAGTGGATTTTTGTGTGTGTTTTTAGTTTGAAAATGAAAATGTTACAGTTTTAACCCTACTTAACCCTCATTTTGGGTAATCACAAGTATATACAGGGCTGTGGACATAAAGGGGTTGGTTAAAACAGAATTTTGGACTCTGGCTTTGCATATGGGACAATACAGGATCACTCAAACATGCACAAATCAATGTTGAGATGTAAGAAATTGTGTTGTCAGAAGAAATAATAATACATAATAATAATAATACATTTTATTAAATAGTGGGCACTCAAAGATGCATTACAGAAAATTAGTCAAAAGAGCAATAAACAAATAATACAGGAAAGATAAAAACAGTGACTCATATAGGCTAGAAAAAAAAACAGAAAAAGCCAACCAACTGATCTTTTCACACAACATTTACTAAATATAAGTGAACTGTTCAGAGGTTGAGTTTAAATCCTCAGAATGTACACGTGTTTTCTTCTATCTACATCAGGCATGTCCAAACTACGGCCCGGGAACCAAATGTGGCCATCAGACCAATTGTTTTGGCCCTCAGGCTTCCAGGAGAATGTATGCATGTTTTTTTTTTTAACTCTACCTTGATCAAGCAAATTCAGTGTGTCCTTTTGAGGGTCTATGCATGAACAAAGGTCTGGAGGGTCATTCAAACTTGTTATAAATGCACAGATTTGAATTACTCACCGTTTTGACCATCAGCCTATGACCCTCGATCAGCCCTCACGCTGGTCTGTGTTTTAATATTTGGCCCTTGATGAAAAAGTTTGGACACCTCAGATCTACATGTTTCAACAGTAATTTAGTTGGTAGGGAATTTGTCCATTGCGCCGAAGGTTTGTGGTACGAATCCTGCTCTCGACATAAGGACATCTTCGGCTGAGCGGTCAGATCCACTGACTCACAGGTTCGTGGTGTGAATCCAGTTCCCACAGATGAATGCTGTTGTTGTGTCCATGGACAAGACACTTAGCCCATCTTGTCCCCAGTGTTTGCGTACACTGGTGTATGAATATGTGAATGGTTCCTTGATGTAAAGTGGTTTGAGTGTCTTGAAAGTGGAAAAGTGCTGTATAAAAATGTGACCAATGTGTGACCAGTGTCTTTTGCCAATACAGCGCCAATACAAGTCTAAGAAGAGAACTTAAAATTCTCCATAGGCTGCAGTCGTCCTCTGTTTGTTGAGGGGTTGATGTCTTGACTCCAGCAGTGCATTCTGGGCAGTCCGATCAGTCATAGGGGACATTGATAAGGACGTGATTTGCGTTAGTGTCTCTTTAAGATAGTAACCGTGTGGACTTGGGGTCTGATGATGGATGGAGCTGGCGCCACGTTTGTTTACTGCTGCTAGCCGTCTGTCGCTCTGATTAACGGCACGTCACTCGTCATCTGTCAGAGGGATTAATTGGCCCCGCTGTGATCAATGATGGATTAATAATGGAGGAGATGGGGATGAATGGGCCCCTGCTGGGAAACCCTGTGTCCTTCACTGTGTGGGGTCAACAGGCAGGGGCCTCCGTGCCATGCGTCTTGAAAAGGTCAACACACACATGCTTTCTGGTTCATCTGAGGCAATTGAACAGTGAATGTAGATGTCTCTGATTTAAAATCTGATGTGACAGATAGTGATGCTGGCAAGGATTTCAATAGATTTTGAGATAGCAACTAAAATCCATTTATGAAATACATAAAAGGTATTCCATCCATCCATCCATCTTCTCCCGCTTAATCCGGCTGGGTCGCGCGGGGGCATCTTGCTGCCCAATACTCATAGCACCTGACCCCCCTATGAACCCCTCTGCAGGTGGTGAGCCCACAGGAGGGTGAACAACATGGTCCTTGATGTTAGTTCATAGGGGTGCGGGCATGTTTTGGGTTGATGGGGGATAAAAGGTATTGTCAGTGAAATTTGTCCTTGTCCAACCTGTCAGGAGCGGTGGGCGATACAGTTAAGTCAGAGTATATTGATGACATTGACAGAGCGGTCATAAATGGATGGTGGCTGGATTAAATAACACATCGGCCGCATTATACTGTAGCCAAGGTGTATGCTAGAAGAAGCTCTTTTCATGCTTACCGGAAGATGTTTAGAAACATGTGGATGACGATTTCTGATGTAGTTATCGACACTGGGCTTGTGATAAAACCATGGATTCAGCAGCAGCAGTTTTCACAAACCTTCCAAAGCTTTCCATGATGGACGTGACTCTAATCGTGGCTTCGAGGTTACTTACAGGCAGCTGGTTGTAACTGGTGATCTGCTGAACATAAAGGAACTTACGTCTTTTTTATTTATTTTTTACTAAGTTACACAATTAATATGCAATTTATAAAAGGAAAAAAGAAAGAAGGCAGCACGGTGGCTGAGTGGCAACACTCACAGCAAGAAGGTTGCGGGTTCGATCCCCGGGTCGCCCGGGCCTTTCTGTGTGGAGTTTGCATGTTCCTACCCGTGTCTGGATGGGTTTCCTCCGGGTACTCCGGTTTCCCCCATCAACCCAAAACATGCCCGCACCCCTATGAACTAACATCAAGGACCATGTTGTCCACCCTCCTGTGGGCTCACCACCTGCAGAGGGGTTCATAGGGGGGGTCAGGTGCTATGAGTATTGGGCAGCAAACTGCCCCCGCGACCCAGCCGGATTAAGCGGGAGAAGATGGATGGATGGATGAAAAAAGAAAGAATACAATGACATCTAGATTAAAAAAAACCTGGCTGACGTAAGTGTGAAAAAAGCCCATCATGGTAGAATGGCAGCTACATCTCTGGCGGTCTATCTTGGTTGAGCTGCAGCAACATAAGGTGAGTGAATGATTGATGCATCTGTTATGTCAATACCGAAAAGGAGGAAAAGATTAGAATTGCAGTCACCAAAATCACACCGTACACATTATTTATAGTGGTATGCCTTTGACTTGTGCTGGTAAGGGCTGGGTGATATCACAAAATAATTAATCTTGTGTGTGCGTGTGTGTATCTGTGTGTGTGTTTTTTACCTTGTATTGACTGACATTGTTTTTTATTCAGTCAAAACAAATAAAAATGTCTTTCCCTATTCATTTCCTGAATATAAACAATACAGGCTTAATTAAACATAAAAATAGTCATAATTTCTTTCTCCAAAGTCTAACTTTTTACCCAAACAAACCACATCCGAGCAGAAGATTGGCTAAAGACCCCAAGACTCAAGCTCATCATTAACAATCTGAAACAACAGAATCTCGATGAAAATTCGATTCATCACACTGCACTAGCTCATTGTATTTATAACCATCAGGAACATCAGACTACTCACCAGAGAACTGAATAATACGAATGGCCTGGACACCATTTTTTGACAGGAAAATGGCGAAGAGGAAGCTGCCGTCCCTCAGTGGCTATAGCTGACACTTCCTTGTATTGATCATTTGCTGTGAGTGGAGTCTGAGCCTCCTCACTCTGCTCTGGAGGATGTCAGTGCACACGGGTAGACATACTCCTGACTTATGTTTTCATTCATGCAGCCCAAGACAGGAGAATGTCACTGTGAAATACAGCTCTGGGGCCTTCACACTAATCTGACAAAGCTGGAACAGTTTGAGCCAGATATTAGTTAAGATTACAGAGTTAAAGGTGCACTAGTAACTTTTTTGCTAGATATGATGCATTTTGATTATTATGGTGGTTTAGGACTGGTGGTTTAAGACTACTTTATGCTTGTTTATGGTGGTTTAGGACTACTTCATGCTTGTTTATTGCTTAAAAGGTGTTAATCACATGAAATGTCTATAAAGTTAGAAAAAGGAAATTAAACTAGACAGCTTTAATGCCAAAATGATGCTACTTCTTGTTGTGCGAAATGTTTTTCTCCAGTGTGTCTGGGCGAGAGGTGAAAAGGAGACGTTCTACACTGAGGAACTGTTTTGGACCAATGGACGAAGAGAACAACTGGCTGCAACCAATAAGACATAAAATCAATCATTTGATGTTTAGACCAGGAGAATAAAATAAAAAGGGTTTTGTATTAGATCAGGGACAGTTAGTTGAACCCTCTTCTTTGCATATTTTTTGCAGTGTATTCAATAAAAAGAAGCAAACTGAATTTCTTGTTTGTGAGTTCTTCTCCATCAACGAGCACTCGGAGGAAAGGGGTTAAGGTAATAACTGACATTCAAGTACTGCTTTAGGAAAAGTGGAAAATTACTACTGTCTTTAAGTAGAGATAGGCTTTAGTACTGCTCTTAAAGAAACGTGGAATAAAATTAGTGCTGTCCTAACGAGAGGTGGAAAATCAATGTCAGTTTAAAGGAGTCAGATGAGTAATTGAAAGTCCCATTTTCCTCCCAAAAGTCACCTTCGTCACCTTCTTGTTTATATGGATATATCATTGCTCTGCTTCAAACGTTTAATACCACACCGTGAAACATTCCCGACAAAGCAATAACATCTCCATGGAGAAAAGCACTTGACCCTCCACCAGAAAAGGTACACAGCGCACCGTTAAAGACAGAATATTGACTTGAATTTATTCATAACTGCATGTGAGTTCATTCATTAGAACTTAAAGTGCGAGTTAAAGTCTGTCTTATCAAGTGTAAAGCTAAAGAGTCTAAATTATGATATCTTAAAGGGCCCATCTTACATTATTTTCTGATCAATGTTATAAAGTTGTTTCCTCATCACGAACATACCTGAAGATGTGTTTTGTTTCATTTACTGGTTTGTTTTCATTTATGTTTAACACACCCTGCTCCATACACCTTCTTTAGAATTATCTGGATAATTTCAGGAATTGCCCATTTCTACTGTGCACAAGGTAAAAGGTAACTGTTGTAGTGGCCTTGTGGTGTTATCTACTTGCATAGTGCATAGTTTATTGTCAATACAGTATTATAGTGGAAAGATTTTAGCGTTAATACAGACCTGTCCTTCAAAAAATACAAGACCTTGTGCAGTAAACATTCCAGCTGACGTTTCATTTTTCTATAACTTTTGGAAGAACTGACAGTGTGCAAGATTCCTTTAATTTTATGAGGTTTGATTTGTGAATATTTCTCTCATCTTTTACTAGTTATACTGTCATAAATTCTGGTCTGTGGTCTTTGAAGAACACTCCATTTGGGGCCAAAGCTAAGATCAAGTGGAGTGTCTCACCTGACTGCCCCATCTCTGATCTGAACATTTGTGTGGACTCTGTTCTGTAATTGAATTTTGAAGTGAAATGAGTCTAAGGTTTTGCCCACTGCACTACTCTTGCGTCACACTTCACATGTTAACACCAACGGATTTAAAGGTGTAGCTCATGCATGACTTCAACCCAGAACATAATATACCAAGAGATTCTGTGCATTGAAAAATCTCCTACTTGGTTGTGGTGAAAGCAATCAGTTGTTATATCTTACTGTATCTTAAAGAACACTCCCTTTCTGCTACACTAAAAGGTCACATTTATATACACTTTTCTTTATATCAAAATATTTTACACATTAGACTCGCTCATCCAGTCACATGGTTTCTAACATTAACCATAGCCACTACTTACCAAACCTTAACTAAAAACCTAAGCAACCTTATGTTATAACACAGTATAATTTGCAGATACTATAAGCCTCTTTCTGCTTATTTTCTTGCAAATGTTGTTCCAGGACATAAAACCATGGAAAAAGTATGCTTTTTACTTTTATTTCTATGGTATCATGCAGGTGACTTGTCGCTTCTAGAAAGTTTCTTAGATACTTGCTGTGATTGGCTCGAGCAGACAGCGCACTGCTCTTTTGTTTGTTTGTAGGTGTAGAAAGAAGCAGAGAGCGTGAATACAGCCCAACTTTCTGATGACTGAAATACTGCTGATTAAACCATGCTGGAATTATACTTGATGATTACATTTACAAGTGTGGGATTAAAATCTATTCAAAAAGTAAAAGTACCCTCAAGAGATCTATTCAATAAGAGCACTTTTAATGCACTTTCCATTTGTGGACATGCTGCACACACCTCAGGTTAATTCTAGAGCCTACCACCCCTTTTTCACAAAATGCAAATAACTGTAACATCTTGAATAGAAAAGACATAAAGAGTCCAAAGAAAGTGAGAAATCCATACAATTGTGTGTGCTTTGAAGTTTCTAGTTCATTTCAACAGCAATTAGCGCATGTTAATGAAACCAATGTATGTATCTGGGCTACTTCAGAGATATGGGGGCTTAGTTATAGGGGGTATAATGCCAGTAGAAGAGAAGGATGATCAGGTTCAGCAGTAACAGAACAGATTTCATTATCGACCCTAAGCTTCAAATGGAGGGAGACAGACAGATTAGTGTGTGTGTTTGTGTATCTGTGTGTGTGTACGTGTGTGTGCGTGAGATTAGATTGGAGTGGAGTGTACTCTGCGATATAAGGAATAATGAACCAATTCTCCAACAAAAATCAAGCATTTGTATGCCTGTCTGTCTTTCTGCCTGTCTGCCTCTGTCTCTCTTCTATCTTAGCCAGTTTCACTGTTGAGGTTTGATTTCATTGTATCTCCAGCTGTTCCTTGTGTCCTTTACGCTTTCGTGGTTTCCCTATTATTTTTGCTCCCAGGAACAATTAGTTTTTTAATGCACTAGATTGTGTGTTTCTGTGACTGTGATCACACTTGCACACCTGTGGGTTTACATACTTCTTGGGGACATTACATTGATGCTGTATTGATCGCTGCTTGCCTCAACCTTAACCTAAACCCTAACCTTAACCTATATTAACCCATATTAACTTAAGTTAATGTTATTGATTTAATAATTAAGGATTTACATGATGGGCACAACATAAATTGAGAAAGATATGCACTTACTGTTGTATTTACCTCATGTTTCCCTGTTTCTTTTATATACCATTGTATTTATTACATTTTTATCATTGTTGGCTGAAATAATAGATTTAGTATAAATAAATGGATGTAGCTAGTCGCTGTGTTCCAAATGGGAAGTGAGCATGGGTGTAAAGTGGTTTCTTCGAGCTCTGGCTGCAGTTAACTTCTACTGAAAAACCATAGCCCTCTCTCTGTAATTACTGCTGTCAGGCTTGTCATTTTGATCTTACATGTTGGTTTTACCCTGCTCTACATGATACATGATGGGGTTTTTGTTTCACTATTTTGTCCCTAAAGATATGAACATAATAACAGACCAGTACGGTACCTGTTTTCCCCGAGGTTGCTCCTGCTAGCGTTGGCAACAGGTTCATCAAAGCTTCGTTGCATAGCACCGCCCCTCTTCAACAGCCTCGCTCCTGATTGGCTCTTTGTTACACCTGGTTACAGCTTAATCACTTTAATTTTTACAACTTTTATATATGGTTGAAATATATTTCTTTATTTCTTTCTTTATTTAGTCATGTTAAAATTGTACATCTCTTTGGGCAGTGGTGACTTTATAAATTAACTTTGATCAGCATTGGGTAAAACCTGAAAACAAACCTGGACTAAACCAGGACCAAACTACGTCTACGTCTAAGTCTACATGAAAACTAAACTGCAGTGCAGGATGAACACAGCCTAAATGTTTTTATTCACTGTTACTGGAAGTTGGATGTCTGGTATTTCTTATTTTACTGGTGGTCATTTTCATATTCGTACTTATGTAAACTGCTCTTTATCCGAAAAGTAGCCCCACATTAAACGGCACAGAGAGGTTGGGTGACAGCTCAGTTGCCAGCTGCTATCTTCAAAGGCTTTGTCAAATACTAGATTATTTTAAGGATACTGTGGCTACTGAGAGATTAGCAATACTTTCCACTCTATCACCGATTGCTTTAAAAGATTAGTCTTTATTTCACAAGAGTTCACATCACTAGAAAGATTTTTTTCTCTCATCTAGATGCTACAGTGTTTTCTTTCTGCAAGATATAAACCCCGAATTATTTATAGACCCAAGAATTTTCTGCTTTCACCATCTCTCTTATGTTCATGCTAGGAAATATTTTTTAAAAGTTGAAATGTATAAATGTTCATTGCAAAGTGAACTTTTACCAGAACAAAAACACATGCTGTAATGAATGCAGTATTTTTTTCATATCCACAGGTAAAATCACCAGTTGAAACCCTAATAGTTATGCTTATATTTTCATGGTGGAAGGTGCGCCACCTCCATGTCTCCATGGAGATGTCTGGTATGTTCCACAGAAAGGCACTAAACATACGTATCTCCGAGGGGAAACAAGCAGGTGGCTCCATAAGTCTAAGTTATAGGTCAGATCTGTGGAGAGGCACCTTCAACAACTGTAAGGGTGCTAGTTTATCATGTTTTTGAGCAATAAAAGCACCTGTAATGAGATAAATGCTACATAGATATGTTTAATGCCATACTGCTGAACATTCAGGGCAAAGCAATACAAGATCCCTGGAGACAAGCAGATGTTGGATCCTCCACTAGCAAAGTTACATAGTGCACCTTTAAGTTGCTTTGTCCTTCAGCTCATTTGTGTGGCTGTGTTTGGTGTCTCTCTATGACAGAATTCAAAAGGATTCTCCACGGGGTTCAGGTGAGCTGCTGGTCAATCCGGCAGTGTAATCTCATGGTCATTTGGTGTGGGCAGGTGCCATGTTCACTTTGTTAATGAAATTAGCCTCTCCATGAAGCTATTCAACACAAGCATCAAGTGCTCGAGAATAACTGATTAGCCTTCACTGTGGCACTACAGAACAATAAAACTCACACTCAAATCTTAACTAGGTGAGACCGAATATTCATCTCATTGTGGGGAATAAAATGTGCACTTCATGAGGACATTCTGCTGAAGACCTTAAATCAGGTCCGCATGAGGTAAATCATTCAATATTAGAAATAAAGGTTTTAAAGCCATGTTGTGGGATATTATAGCCAAAAGAAGAGTATTTCCATGGAGACAAGCAGTTGCAAGCTCTCCTCCAGGTCAAGTAAGGGTCATGTTTGTGGAAATGCAAGCCCTCACTGTAAGGATGGATGTTTGTGTTTATTTTTCAGAGCAATAAAAAATGGCCCAAATGTTTTTAGTATTTTTTGACTAAAATATTGCAGGGTGAGGATTTTATTGAAAGTTTCTTATCAGTTTTCCTATTTGGAATTTTTGTCTTTCATCTACTTACCTTTTAATTCTGTTGGGATAAAACTGAGTAGACTTCACTCTGGCACTAGAGTCACACCCAGATCTTAACTAGGTGTAGGAGGGTATTCCTCACATTGTGAGGACTGAAATGTGTGTACTTCATAAGGGCATTTTGCTGTATGGAAACCAAAAATCAGATTCACGTGAGGTAAATCCTTCAATATTAGACCAAAAAGCTATTATAATTAACAAGTTTGAGTCTTTATTTCTGTGAAAATTGTATTCATAGACGAAAAGGTTAGAGGAAAGACGTGTATGAATCATTCATTGACTAAGTTTTCTGTGACTTCGATGTAGCGTATTGTCACCTGTCAGGGCTCAGGTTTCAAGTACGACTAATTGGGAACACACTAGAGCACATGGACCAGGTCTGACACTCTCAAAGTCAAACCAAGTCTCAGCCAAGATAAAATGAATAAAATTGCAAAATTTGGCCCCCTTGTGTTTGCAGTGTTCTATAAAAATCTACTTTTTAAATTAGATTAGCTTTAAGTGTCAGAAAATATTTAGATGACGCTTCAAAACATAACTAATCATTAAGAAATACAACAGATTTTGGTTACATTAAATTTTGAATACAGAAAATAATATTTAGTTTTAAATGTTATCTAAAAATAAGCCATAGTAAACTTTATAAACTATTAAATGTATTTATTATTTGTATTTATTTACATAGTATGTTCTGAGAAACTCGACTCTGTCAGTTACTTTGAACATGAGCCACTGTTCACAGTTCAGACTCATTACAGTTGCAGAGCTTTTCCAGCCTCTATAATGTCTGCAGTATAGTGCCCTCTCCAGACATTAAAAAAGGAACCATTGTTTCCAGGAACTGCCCTCCCTTTAGGTCCAATCAAGCCAGTGATTAACTTTGCAAGAGTGTGTGTGTGTGTGTGTGTATGTGAGTGTGTGTGTGTGTGTGTGTGTGTGTGTGTGTGTGTGTGTGTGTGTGTGTGTGAGTGTGTGTGTGTGTGAGTGTGTGTGTGAGTGTGTGTATGTGAGTGTGTGTGTGTGTGTGTGTGTGTGTGTGTGTGAGAGAGAGAGAGCGAGAGAGAGAGAGAGAGAGAGAGAGACAGAGAGAGACAGACTATCCCAAATGGCCGACTGCCAAATTAGCTGCATTCATTGTCAAGCTAATGAGCTTGACCTTCAGGTACTTAATTCAATCTGAAACTCCAGCTACATCAGCTGAACTTTGACCTCTCTACTGTCCCCTTCACAGTATACCCTGCATCACAAAAAGGGGGCAGGGCTTGGTAATACAGCCTGATAAAGCTGTTATTGCAGAGACATTCCTGTGTCCCGAAGCGTAGAAGAGCTAAGCGGTCTGGGCCTGAGCTGCTGCTGGGTCCATCTGGCAGAAGGCCACTGTGATTGGCCGGAGCTCCGTCCTCAGTAGAGGTCAGAAGTTTACATGGGGCTTAAATTATTACATTCAAACTATTCATTTTACATCTATTTAAAGCAACACTGTGGAAACTTTCTGGGTGTGACACATCACATGTTTTCACGAAAATAGAAAGTTAAAACCATACTTTGATGCATTTTCCTTAGAGACAGATGTTTTAAAGCCACAAAGACAAGCAGGTGGGGGCCTTCCTCCAGAAGTGTTTCTCTTCATTTTCAGTGGAATAAGAACACCCCAAATGTTTTTGAGTATTATTTGACTAAAAAGTTACATACTGGAGCTTTAAATGCAGCAAATATTGAAATTTTCTTATCAGCTTTTTTCTGGCCTCCTCATCACCCTTATGTTGTTTCACTGCATTTGACCAGCTTTAAAGGGACAGTTCAGAATTTTGGACATACGGACTCATTTCTTAGTGAGCCAGAGTGTTGGAGACGTGTGGAGACACTTTTTTTATCAATTCCATCCAGTCCTTGTATTTGGAGAGTCTGCTGGTGCTAGGCTAGCGCATGTCAATGGGCATAGTTGGTCTGCCACTAAAAACAGTCTTACCCACTCCACAGTGCACCTGAGACAACACAATTATAACCCCAGACTGTCAATGTGAATGCCTGTATTGATAGAAGAATTTTAGAAGTGAAACCAACCTGCATTTGAAGGATTTATGTCTGAGCAGCAGCAGTTGTACTTCCTGATAGAAAGCGCGGCAGCGGCGGACTGATATGAGAAAATAGTCCCATGACATGCGACGATTCATGTGATGCAAGGCTAGTTTTATTTCAAACATTATTCTATCAACACAGACATTTACAGGCTAACTATGGCCATTGACATGCACTAGCTTAGCACCAGCAACCTCTCCAAATACAAGGACTGGAAGGAATGTTTTAAAAAGTGTCTCCACACTTCTCCAACACTCTGGCTCACCAGGAAATGAAGCCCTATGTCCAAAATTCTAAACTGTCCCTTTAAAGTCTTCTGGGATAAAACCTTTTCATCTCTTGCCCCAGTGGAGAATTAGCCAAAGGTGCATATTATGGGTATTAAGGGCCCCTCAAAAGGGATACTGTACAAGTAGAAGATATTATAATGTATTAGAGAATGTATTTCCCCCAAGACCTAGACTTTCTGAAGAGGAGGAGATGGGAGGTCTTGGAGGCTTCTGGTTCTGCTGCTATGGTGCAAAGAAAAGAAAGAAAAGAATGGCTTCAGATGTGACTGAGAGACTGTGATTTTCTGACAGTGACTGACAGGTGACAAGTATAAATGTTGAATAAAAAAGTCTTCCTGGTTGAATAGTCTCGACTCAAAATGTCTTCTCACTTTTGTTCTGTCTTCTGCGTCTTGAGCTACTGTTGAGGAGTTTGACAGCTTATGCAGTTGGAGCATGATGATAATTGTGTTCTTGCCAGTGGTCTTTAAAATTCTAGTGGGTCCAGACCCTCAAGCTGTGGCTGTATTGTTGCCTGTGTTTGTCACTGTCCTGGTTGTCCTTGGAGACATTTCTAAATGATTGAAGCCACTTCCTTCATCTGCACTGATACAATAGGGCAAGAACAGCGACATGGAAGATGAGTTTGAGTCATTTCTTATAAAACTACTTGATTTAAAGGTCCTGTATTATAGAAAACTGACTTGTGAGCTTTAAGCCATGTTAGAATGTTGTTAACTCAAACCATAATTGGAGTTGCGTTTTTTTTTTTACTCAGACATGTTGAGTAGCCCTTTGTCTACATTTCCAAAGCTTAAAATGCATCTGTCTTATGATGTTATTAAACAGTAGTTTCCAAATTAACAGCAACTTTTACCTTTTGTTTAGTAAAGATTGGAAATTCCACAGCTGAATTTCTCCAAATGATTCTAGTAGAGGTGTTAGGAGTTTAAAAACACAGTGGAGCATTTCCACATGACATCAAAAAGTGGAACTGAGCGTTTTCCGTTTGACAGAAAAACTCGACCTAAATATGCAGGGATTGTGTGTTAAACATGTGTGAATGAAACAAAACACAACTCCAGGTATGTTTATGATGTGGAAACAACATTATAACAGGTCAGAACATGGTGTAATATGGGCCCTTTAAGTGGCTGGTGCAGAGATCTCAGTGCAGTGAAGAGTTGAGTGTTGTGATGATAACCTTTAAGGACTTCTCCCCGTGGAAGAGGCCACAGCTCAGAGTGAGGAAAAAAAACGTCAAAGTTGAGCCCATTAAAACTCTGGCTGGAGGGTGCTGACATTATATTTTAGGTATTCATGCATATATCATCCGCTTCTTGGAAACTTTCACTGACACCTTGACTTAATGTGTTAGTATTTGGCAATAACCAAGTCATTTATACACAGTCACTGGTCAACTTACTATAACCTTACAGTGCTTAAACTATATTGAAATTCTTTTAGCATGTTATGTAAATGCAGCATGTTTATCACTTAAAGATTCACTGTGTAACTTCATTGGGTTGGGGGTGGACCACAAAAAATATGTTATTGCTTTGTCAAAAATATGAATAAACGTATCTATCTGGCATATAATCAGTTACTGAGTTCTATCTTAGGGCCACTTCTTCACAGATCTGAACTGTAACTTTGCCATGTGCCATTACACTGTAAAAATGACAACTTGAATTTGTTCAGTTTACTAGGAGTTTTGCATCCACAAACAATAAAATTACCAATTGCATCTTACACTGTCTCAAGTGAGTCATTTCAACTCACTTTTGGAAGTTTCTGATAAAAAGTTGACCTTAATTAAGATTTTGAGTTGGCATAACATACAAATCACAGTAGACGCTTATTTAGGACCAGGTTAACTAATCTGCGCATGCTCACTTGAAATCTCGTAGCAATCTGCTGCAACGGGGTCGCATGAGGAGTTTCTCAGGGGTTTTCCTTTGTTTGGAAAAGAAGCGCCCGTCATTTTTGGTGTTCAGTTCAAAAGCTGGCGGCACGGTGGCTGAGAGGCAACACTCAGGCCTCACAGCAAGAAGGTTGCGGGTTCGATCCCCGGGTCACCCGGGCCTTTCTGTGTGGAGTTTGCATGTTCCTCCCCGGTTTCCCCCATCAACCTAAAACATGCCCGCACCCCTATGAACTAACATCAAGGACCATGTTGTCCACCCTCCTGTGGGCTCACCACCTGCAGAGGGGTTCATAGGGGGTCAGGTGCTATGAGTATTGGGCAGCAAGCTGCCCCCGCGACCCAGCCGGATTAAGCGGGAGAAGATGGATGGATGGATGGATGGATGGATGGAGTTCAAAAGCTGTACCAATGTAGTTGAAAGTAAAAATTTAAAAATAAATATTTATTGTGGGTGTAGTAATTTCAACTCAATATAGTAAGTTTTCACAGGGGATAATATGAACTACAAATAAGTTGATAAAATAGAAACAAACTTAAAATGCTTAGTTGGCATAACTTCAAAAGCTTAGTTGACCCAACTTAATAATAGCAGTACTTCAAAACTTAAAATTTTAAGTTGATACGTACAACTTAAAAACTCTGTGCAGTCGGTTGCCTTGAAAATTGGAGTTGAACTAACTTTTTCTTTTTTACAGTGTACCCACCACTCCAGACTCTGTGTCAGAAAAGTTTCACAGTGCACCTTTAAGTTTTGTCATTGTTTATTATTAATCTATTGAATGTGAGATTGACAAGCTACAGTTTGCCTCAGTATCGTGGGTTCAAGTACTTATTCCTGCAATGCTTCATTCATATTTTACTGTCAGTCATTGGCTGTCATATATTGAGGAAAATACATTTTATAAAAAAGCTGCTGTTAAAATTGGTGACAGCTGTGCATATAGTTAAAGAGTGGGTAAAGCTTGGGGTCACAAAACAAAATTATTTTTTTCAAAAGAGTTTGAGACACAAGAACAACAGTTTGGGGGATTTTGCAAAGTGATTACACTGGAAAAAACAATATCTAGGTAAGTTAAAATGACTTAAACTAATAACATTTTACTTTATTTGAGTAGATTAGTAGAATAGTAGTAGAACAAGTGTTTTTTCTTAATTCATGCAACATTTGATTTTATTTCTTATTTTAAGTGTAGCAAGATGTATTTTCATATTTTAAGTACAAAAATCTTATTGCACTGGCAGATAATTTCACTTGTCAAGTGAAATTTACTCAAATCATGGTAAAACGTTCTTAATCCAAGTCATTTTAGCTTGACTAGATTTTGTTTTTGCAGTGTAAATGTAGTATTGCCATTTCCTTTATGGACTTAAATAAACTTAAAGTGGAACTAAGCACTAAATCCGCTTTTAATCACCACTAAACTGTGCAAAGCTGTGTTTTAATAGTGTCATCAATTGTTCGTTGTCGTTTTTGGGCAGTTTTAGTGCAAACTTGGTAAATCTGCAGCTTTCTGGTGAAAAACGGCAGGTAGTGGCCACTGAAATTTCTAGTAATCAGTGGCATCAGGCAGAACTTCCCTAACTACAGCCAGATAATTGTACAATAAGCACCTGGTTTGGTGTGGATACCTGTGAGACCAATCACACTGTTCTTCATGTCTCCCCTTCTCTTTCCCTTTTCCTCCAGGTACTGCCCAAGTTTGCAGTTCTATTTGACATGTTGTGGCTGGAGTTTAGTCCCACAAATAATTTCTGATTACAAAAACTTTATCAAATATGGATTTATGTCAAGATATTAATTTAGGAGACTTGTGAATAGAATAGAAAGCTCACTTCACATTGGTGTAATTTAATTTGAGAACCCAGACAGCTCATTATGTCACCCATATACAAATCATCAGTGCTGAGTGCATTCTTGACATGCTTTCATCCCCGCTCTAATTTCCACCCTGTACAAAAGGAAAACTGTAAAAAAAATACACAATTCTACTTTCTTCTTGTCAATGGTGAGATACTGTTATGAATGCACTGTGATGGCAGTTTTTTGCTGTATAGGTTAGTGCATTCAGACTAATGCTATTATGAATGAGGAGAGTCTTAGGAACATTTTAAAACCTCATCTAAAGAACCCAGCCAGAGGCAAAGCTGGACATTGCTCCAAAGTTGGATCCTTATAGAAGGGAGAGAGGGTGGCGTAGGTCCAAGAAAGTAAACATTTTGAGAGAAGACCATCATAAAATCCTGACCTGAATCTAATTGAAAATACAGGTCTGTGCCATAAAGACTCAAATGGGGCTTTTTTAGCAAGGGGAATGGGACAAAAGTCTGAGGGTAGTGAAGTGTAATAATATTATACCACTGATAGAAGACATACACTCTTCTTTATTCACTTTGTAGTTTTAAATAGAGGTTCTCTTCATTTTTAATATCATCACTGCAGCTTGAAACACTTTTCCATCAATTACCTTTTAGATAATTTCATATTGAAGGGCCCAGATTACTATTTTTAATCTATTTTCTAATGTTTCCTCATCACAAACATACCTGTTTGTGTTTTGTTTCATTCACACATATTTCATTCACTGCATATTTAGGCTGGGTTATTTTCTCATCTAAACAAACGGTAAAAGGTAACTGCTTTGGCGACATAGACAGACTCATACTGCATGATTACTATGACTATTAATGTGTGAATGAAACAAAACACAAGTTCAGGTTTGTTTTTGAGGAGGTAACATTATAGTAAGGCTGGCTAAAAGCTTGCAAGAGTCTAATTTGCATAATATAAGAACGTTAAGTTTAATAAATATTTCTGGCATGAAATATTCCAAGCAAAGCAGTAATATGTCCATGGAGACAATTAGACTCTGGACCATCTACCTGAAAAGTCAATTTTTAAAAAAAAATTTTTAAATTATTTTTAAAATTATAGTTAGACTTGCATAGTCACGATTATTGTGAAACAGGTTTTTTCTGACATCCCTAGCAGTGTGTCAGTTGGAAGAGTCTTAGGCTGTTTTAACCCTACTCTATTTATCCTACTGCAAACCACTGAATGACTGAGGCTGAGTGTGCAGCGAGTGTAAGCTAATGGACTATTTTAAAGCTCCTTGAGAAACTTGTCAACCTCGTAAAGTGCAATTCAATTAAGTATAGTAGTAAATATGCAATAGACCCACTAGACAGATACTGATAGACAGACAATATAGATGGTCAGTGTAATGTGAGCACTTAAGCTTGGCCATTTTAGTACTTATAATCTTAACATTCATCACTGCCTCTTGATACTTTGCAGTCACGTCACGCTGGGGGTGTTCTGCATGCGTGTGTATTGGCCAAATGTTCAGAAGTTTATCATGGTGACAAAATGCTCACACTAACAAATTCAACATTTTTTTTAATCATCTGAAAATTCAAGAAAAAAATACAAAATGGATTTAAACACATTTTCCGGGGCCTGTGATCAATACAAATGCTCATGGTCCTGTTTGATTTTCAACAACAAAGTGAAAAACTGTTGGCTAATGCTAGTTAGCTTGTGACTGGAAATGTATTTGAGCATAACTGTTGTAGTTTCAGATAAATCAGCTGTTTATGGTACATATTGTGTTAAAATAAAGATCATATTAAAGTTAAACAATGCTCCAGTTAGCGTCACAGCCCCAGGGAGTGTTGATAACCGCATAGTGTCAGTACAAATAAAACATGCACAGTGGTGTTTGAACTTGTAGCTGGAGGTGTGAAAGATCCGGACCATTGACACATGAGCTTATCCCAGACACGGACTGGGCGGAGTTCCAGCTGGCAGTGCTGTAATCTGATTGGACAGAGCAGTGATTACCTAAATGTTGGATGTAAACAGGGCTGGTGCAATGTACTCGGCTCTGATATGATGGACGAGGGCCCGAGGGGGAAGCCAGGGAGACGCATTGATCCGTCTGATCTTGTTAATCTGGGTCCAGGCTTTTAGGCAGATGAACATCTCAACTGGTTTTAAAAGGGGGTTTTCTATATTGATACTGCCATGCCAACAATACCCACTGAGATTGGTCATTTCTAGAACACGATGATGCTGTCTCATATAGGAGGAGGAGCTGGTATTTCTGTATTGATTAAACTGAACAATGCTGAACTTGATATCTATAAGGAAACGGTCAGCGGCTCTATTTATCTATTAATGTGAGGAACATCTGTCTGTGTCTCCTCCTGTTGGTTTGTTGGTTTGTTTGTTTGTTCCACGCATAACTCTCAAACCACTCATCTGACTGATCTCAAATTCAGAGGGTGTCATCCTAATGGTATGGGTGGGTGCAGGTCCAAGTTTCATGTTGTTAGGCAAAAAAAGCCAAAGATATCGCTCAATCACACAACAGCACTCCGTGGCCACTCAGTCACATAACAGTCAATGCGTCAATGCATGTGACACTGAGTCTGCTGGCTGTGGTTTCTACAGGCTGTGCACTAGTTTATCCAATAGACCACACAATCTGCATATCAGTAGCTTACTTAAAGGTACTTTAATACACATAATTGACTCATGAGCTTTAAGCCATGTTATAAAGTTGTTACATCATTGAAAACACAAAGAGTGGTATTTCGTTTCAATCACACATACCTGAGTAATCCTTTTTTATTAGTCTGTCTACATCGCCAAAGCTCAAAATGCCCTGTTCCACCTTGTGATGTCATGTAGTGCTAGTTTTCAAGTTGACGGCTACATAGATTGGCAATTCCAGGGCTGAAATGATCCAAATGTTTCAAGTGAAGGTGTATGGAGTTTAAAAACACAGTGGAGCACACCATGATGTACCACATGATAGCACAAGGTGGAACAGAGTGTCCGCCTAAATATGCAGGGTTTGTGTGTTACATTATATCACACTGAACTGTATAGATAGATGAGAAAATAATGTAATATAGATACGTCAAAGTTTGAGAAAAGGATGTCAAAAACCCAGGTCAAGGGTCATTATCAGGTCCATGAAAAGGTCAAATCTTTAAAAGCAACTTTTTAAACACAAAATCAATACTACTTTTGGTCTTTACAGGATAACAACATAGATTTTGTTGGATTTGGCACAAACTCTCATGGCAATTTAGTAAAACGGCATCACTATAAATGGTAAATGGTCATAATTTTCATATAACGCTTTTCACCTTCAAGGCACTCAAAGCACTTTACATCAAGGAACCACTCACCCATTCACACACCCATGTACGCAGACACTATGAGCAAGGTTAAGTGTATTGCCCAAGGACACAACAGCAGCATTCATCTGTGGGAGATGGAACTGCACCACTAACCTGTGAGTCAGTGGATCTGAACTCTCTAACAATGATGTTTATGTCAAGCATGAAATTTTAACTTTCAGATCAATAAACAAACACTGAGCTAAATTTATTTATTTATTTTTTTTTTTATTAAAGATGCGCTATGTAACTTCTAAGGTAGGGGGTTGGCTTCTTGCTGGTCTACATGGAGCTTATTTCTTTGCATGGATGTATTCGATTACTAGTGTTTATACCTTAAAATACCTTTAAAAAATTAATTCTTACTATGTGCAGATGTTCAGATGTTTGTTTCCACACTGTAAAACCTTCAAGGCAAAGCAAAGGCCCTCTACCAGAAAAGTCGCATGGTTGCCAATGTTAACATTTGATGGAAAATATTTAATACAGTGTATGTTCACTCAGCCCTGTTAAAATGTATGTTTATAATCTATCAGGAACATGCCATAACCTCATTTTCATTCAAGTTGTATTTATTTATTTTAGAGCCTTGTCCCTTTCAAATGTGAACCTTGTGACTATAGTCTGTTCTCGTCTTCTTTCCATCTCTGAAGACTTGAATTGGGACAACATTTGCATAGTAATGGTTTGGGCCTTTTCCACACTAGCACAATGGTGTTTTTCCAAATAATTTTCCCTTATGGGCATGAAAAAGTCAGAAAAAGCCAAGTGGGGTTGTTTTGTAAATGGGAAAACTCCATGATGTGATTTTCAGCCAGTATTTTCTTGGTGTGTTGCAGTGATGAAGGACACAGATGAACTGATGTCATATGAAAAGCCTTTTGCACCAAGTACCAAATCCAAAAGGAGGTGCCAAATAGAAGGATAATAATTGGGAATAAACTGTTTCATTGCTGTGAACTGAATTCTGACTTGTCCATCACAGTGGGGTACCTGTTCAAAAGCTGGATGTTTCTCAATTCCCAGGATCCTTCCTCCTGTAGCACTCCTCAAGAGTTGGCTCCTCCAAAGCAGAGCCAAATGTCCTGTTCACAACTCCCGGGAGTGCACCTGGAACAGGCTCACGAGGGAGAGACTGCGCTGTGTCACGTGACCAAATCAAATGAGATAAAACTCAGAGTTTTAATAAACATCAACGCTTCTATTTTTATATGTCAATGTGCATTAAAACATGTGAATAATAAAGGCTGAGTGAATCATCTGTTAGTTCTTCGGGCTGATATTTAGCTGACAAAAATAAATACACAGGCTGAAACATTTTCCGATGATTGTATTCCCAATCCTCTTCTTTAAGATATTTTGCTGCATTTGTCCTGATTTTAATTAATTCGATCTGATAATAATGTTATCTGCAGCAATGTGGCTAAAATAGCAAAATATTTACTTCTTTTTTTATTGTAGAATGAGTTCTATTCTATAAAAAATGCATTTTACTGCTTACATAAAGTTAGTGAAAAATTAAGTTGCAGTGCATTGTGGGCTATTTCAAGTGCTCCGAGGTGGCCAAGGATCCACCCGTGCATCCATGGTAAAAGAGCCAAACAGAGGAGTTGAGTGTGGAGGGCGTGAGGGCTTTGTGGAGCTCTGTTGACAGAGATCTGTCTGAAGTGGTTCAGAAGCCGAGGATCCTGGCAAATGGGAAACACCCGCTGCCTGCCTGAGACTGCCTGAGGGAGATCAGAAGATACCGTAATGTGAAAGCAAGTGGCAGACCCTCATCCAAAAAAATAACACATTTATTTAAATATCTGTTCTAAATTAGTCAGTGGTCCTCAGTTGAAGCTACCCTGCATGTCAAATGTCTAGACATTCATATTAGGATTTTTTAAATATATATTTGCTGTATATATGTATATGCTTTAATTTTAGACATTAACATTCTCAATCTTCCAATTTGCACTATTTAGACTTGAGTGTTCTTGTAAAATGTATTTCTGCATAAACTACAGTCTGTTCTGCTGTGGTAACTTTTCGGTAGCTTGGTCAGAAAGATATAGCTGAAGTCTTTGTGCATATTTTATTGATTAGGAATCTGTGGCATTCACAAAACAACTCACCCAGTTTTGGTGAGAACATGCAAAGTTAACTCCACACAGACAGGCCATACACACACACACACACACACACACACACACACACATACACACACAGCTACTGTGCGGCGAGAGTGCTAACTACTGTTCTGAGATTCAGCCTGAACAGTGAAAGGTTGTTGTAGAATACTTTTTACTCCTCCTCTGCTCTTGTGTCTTTGTCCCTAGCTCCCCTCTGCTTGCATTCTGCTCTTCACATCTGCGCTACATGCTCCTTCTTCTCTTTAGCTTGTGTAGTCTGGGTGGATGGGTCTCGTCTGCCTCAGGGACAGTCTCTGGATGTGAGCCACACTGTGTTTGAGGCTGTACAAAGGAGGAGCGCCTCTGAACGCTGCTGATAAACACAGAGCAGAACCAGGACAGAAGCACTGGGCCTGAAGTGTCACTGCTGGGTGAGGTCCAAGTCTTGGTTCTGGTCTAGTCCTGGATCCCGTCTGGTTTTGGAGCTGGTCCCAGGTGCGCAGCAGTGAGTCCTGTTGGTCCCAAATCTGTTGTGAGCATGTTGTAAATGAGAGCTCATTACACGGGGACAAAGTTGTGTAAATATTTAAAAAGCGCCCCCTGGCACAGCTGCTGACTCAGTATTAATATCACATGTGGAACCCAGTTACACTGCGTTTTCCTGGGGTCAGCGAATACACTGAGATGATGTCATTGCTCAGATATGATTGGAAATATGTATAATTTATACGTGGTGAATTCTACACAAATGTGTTTATCAGGCTGCAAATTAAACAGAAATTATAGTTAATTTGCAGTTTTACAAACAGTACAAACATTTCTGTGGAAAAAAACACGAATAGAAATGATTGAGATGATTTTTAAAATCTAAAATTATTCAACGGCCAACAGTGTATAATGGTTATAAGTAAAATAAAAAATAAAAATAAATAAATAAAAAATTACAGTATTTATGTTGGGTTTCATTATACTACTTAAGAAAATAAATAAACATGCATATAACCCTTCAGCCCTCCCATACATCATCCACTATACGCACAAAAAACGTAGTTTTAAGCCGTGTCCCATTTCAAATCCTGCAGTGACGCGTGTGGCCTGAAAAACAGCCTTCGAATTGGGACATGGCCTTAAACATAGACAAACTTTATTGATCCTCAAGGGAAATTATTTAGACCCAGTAGCTCACACATCACAATATAATATAATAACAAAGAGCAAAAATATAAATAGTAATAATAATACATACATTCTAAATAAGTAGCAAAAAAGAGCAAGAGACAGGTGTGAAATAAGACATAATTATATAAATGTGTATGTACAAGTCAAAATAAAAAGAAAGGGAAGTAATAAAAAGTATACATAAGTAACATTTGTTTGAATAATTTTCTTAATTATATCATTATATAACCCATCACACCCAGTAGTGACAAAAGATAGGATGTTGATTTTTTTCTCCTTATAATCTCAAAGCGGATTTTCTTTCAGTGACAGAATAGTGAATTGAATTTCAGTCTTCTTACTTTTGATCTCAACCTCCCAGTCACTGGATCATGACCAAAACATTATTGAACTCTGTCACCAGGGAGGAGCCCTGAGCAGAAACACTACTCTCTCTCTGTTTACTGTAAATAGTGACAGACCCCTTTGTATTTTATTATTTGTCCTCACGTAGGGCCTCCCATACTCCAGGCTGGGATCACAGACTGCATACATAAACAGGCATAGCTAACTCACTATCCATTGCTTTCTAAATAGAAAGTCAGCGTGGGAGCTCTTCCAATTGACTTTACATTGAATAACTGTCACCCCTCTGTTTAACTGCTGCATTGAGCCTTGTCATTTTGGTCTTAAAATGTTTGTATTTACTCGCTCTACATGATCCTGGTGGTTTTATTTTGCTGTTTTGTCCATAAATGAATTCCTATTCCTATTATGAAACTTGGCTCCAAATTCTCTCCTATACTGGTAGCATTGTGAACCTCATTTGACTGGAGCTAAACGCTACAGTCTACAATCTATGATCTATGGGAATGACTGCTCGAGTTTAGTGATTATTTAAACTTCCTCTGTTTTCACCAAAGACATACTGTATGTACTGTACGGGCCTGGAGACAATAGGAGCATGTCAAAAGCTGCTAATGAGATTGTTCCGAACTTGTATCCGACACATTTCTGTTGCGTCGGCTTGAATCTTGTGTTCGTATTTCCTGGTAAACCAAAACAAACCTGGGTGCTGTTTCAACAGTTCTTCTGTATATCTCTCTTGTCTTTTCATGTTCACTTCCTGATATTTTATTCACACTTTATGGAGTGTGTTCTTTCATTTGGGGTCTTACTTTGATCTGGCTTGAGCTTGAGAAAGTTTTCTGACAACATAGAACAGACTTGGCAAGTTTTATCAGCATCATGAAGCTGGAATTTTCAAGGCTAGAAATAGTAATATGACGCCTGACAAAAGAGGTTAAAACCAGTTTGTGTTGTTCAATTAGGGAGACATTCAAACAGGCAACATTCAGTACGATTTTCAGCAGAATTTTTTTTTTTTTTTTGAAGTAACAGACTGAAGATTGAATTGAACTGTGTTTTTTGCACCTCTCAGAGACAATAGACACAGACTCAATCTTTCACAGTCTCTCACAGCAAGTTTAAAGGTGCACTGTGTAACTTTGGGGCTCCGTTACCTGGTTGTTTCTGTGAATATGTCATTGCTTTGCCTGGAATCTTCCACAGTATGACATTAAACAGCTCTACCTTACATTTAACCAATTACAGGAGTTTTATAGCTCGGAAATATATAGGAAAACAGACAGTCTGACTGTGAGTGGGGTCGCCTCTCCACAGATCTGACCTGTCACTTGGTCTGCTTTGGTCTCCATGAAGATAGAAAGGTTTAATACCATACTGTGAAACACTCTAGACAAAGCAATAACATTTGCATGGAGAAAAGCATCTGACAGACCCTCCAACAAAAAAGTTACATGATGCACCTTTAATCATCTGATAACATAGATACAATGGAAGGGCTGAACAACAATTAAAAACACACAATTACAATCAAAACACAATAATCTGGGTTTTCCTAACAAGCATTGCATTTTGATTAGATTATATATTAGAATTGTGTTCAAAGTTTACATTTTGAACATATCAATAAGCTGATATAATGTTATTTCCTCATCACAAACAAAGCTGGAGTTGTGTTTTGTTTCATTCACACATGTTTAACACACAAACCCGGCATATTTAGGCTGAATTAGGCTCTCAAACAGAAAATACACCATGACATCACCTTGAAAGAAAGTGCTCCACTATGTTTTTCAACTCCATACACCTTTGTTACATTATTTAGATGATTTCAGCCATAAAATTGCCCATCTCTACTGAACTAAAGCTAAAAGGCAGCTGTTAACTTGAAAACTACAGCTTCATAACATCAAAAGGTGGAAAAGAGCATTTTGAGCTTTAGAGATTAGAAGGTAGGATTACTCAAACGTGTGAAACAAAACTCAGCGTCAGGTATGTTTTTGATGATGGCATTATAACATAAACATAGACTTAAAGCTCACAGGAGTCAATTTTGTGTAATATCTTTACCTTTATCAAGAGAATAATAGCTAAACTATTACAGTACAAGGAGCCCATGTATTTCAGAACATGTATTTGAAGAGGTTTAAATTGAACAGCTTTTGTAGATAAAACAAGATAGACATAAAGGAAATAATAATTCTGCACTAGTCTCTTGATAGAACATATTGTATAATACAGGCAGTCGATTTCCGCTCATTTGATTTGGTTGAATGACAGAGGAAGATTAACAACATGATCCAGTCACCCCAGGAAATAACCCTTAGCAATGAGGATTAGTGTATGTGTGCAAAACCAAACCAACATTTACAGTATATTTAACTACACCAGTTTTGCTTTATTCAGTGTTTTCCTACATTTCCCAGGATGCTGCAAGACAAGCAGACCCTGCAGGTGTCCATAGTTGTTTTTAGTGAAGAAATGTGAAATCAGCTAGTTTGCACACAACCTCCGGACTGTAAGTTCTGCTTCATCTACAGAGAGAATTGAATGTAAGGAAAACAGTGAGACAAAAAAGGCAAAAATGAACAAACAGGGGCAGATATAAAATTTGTAGGATTTGGGTCAGAGGTGCGACAAGATTTGGGTTATAGGAGATATGGCTGACAACAGAGATACAGGAGGAAGTGAAGGAGAGCTGAGGGCGGACGGAGCCGGTGGAGGTGTAATTTGTTCCTACCTTGTTCGGTGTGCTGTGTTATTGTGGTGTCAGTGATGGTTATTGTGACGGTTCCATCTGCGGGGGGCGCCATCTCATTTACGGGAAATAAGAGGCTGCAGTTCTCGCTCTCCTCACGTCAAATGGAGGCAGCCATTTTAATGTGACCTTCAGACTCTGGATAATGGAGCAAACAAACTCAGATGGGCTGGGATCAGCTGTTTGTGTCTGCACCTGAGGAACTTATTTGAAGGGTCACTGTATTACTGTCCATTGTAAATGTAACTGGTCATATTATTTACTCCTGGTCCTGTGTGTATTCTCTCCACAGAACCGCTTCCACCTGCAGATGGTGAAAGGCGTCCCAGAGTCTGGCCTGTCCAACCTGTTGTTGACGGTGCTGAAACGCTCAGGCTGGAGGGAGGGGACGGTGGTGCTGTGTCGTGGGTGGGAGGAGGCGCGAGGCCTCCTGGAGCTGCTGGATGATCGGACAGATGTGTCTTGGGGCAGTACTAACAGCTGGCACCTGAGGGCGCTGTTGAACCTGACACAGTCGGCTCACGATGACACTCAGATCCATGACTTCCTGTCCCGTCACTTCAAACACAGTCAGCCTGCGCCCGCCTCCGTGCTGCTGTTTGGGGCAGACCCTCAGTGCGCTGCTGCAGTGCTACACAGTGCTCAGGACCTGGGCCTCACTCTACCCATGGTGCACTGGGTCCTGGGACAGCCACTCAGCCCGGATGCCCTGCAGGCCATCGGGCTGCCTCTAGGGCTGCTGGCCTATGGAGAGGTGGAGCAGAAACCTCTGGACTTCTACATACGGGACGCTCTGCAGCTGCTGTCCCGGGCCATCACCACGGCAACCATGATCCGCCCAGACCTGGCTCTGATCCAGAACATGCTGAACTGCTACGAGAAACCCAGTAAAGAGGAGGTGCAGTCCTCAGGGGAGTACCTGTCCAGGTGAGACTCCAGTCTGATCTTTTCTACTCACTGCTCTAGTGTTTGTTCAGCATTCATGTGGGAATCAGAGGAACTGTAAGATGCTATGTATTCATAATCTTCAGGACAGTGGTAGAACTCTCTTTTCTCTCACTGAATACAAACAAGTCTGACTGTGACTTATGCATGAGCAGATTTATTAAAGTGCTTTGAGCTGTCCAATTCACTGGCTGTGACCTGCAGCTGCAGCCTCAAATGTGCATATCGCACACACTTTGGGGAATAATCACACTGTCCCTGCATTCTGCCACTGAAAAGATGTCTGATCCCATATTTATATTTGGGTTATATTCTCTCATATACACAAAACAAGCTCAAGTGTTTTGTGTCTCCCACAGAGGGGCACCTGGTTATTATCAAGGGTGTAATTTCCAACAAAGCTGAAACAAGACATTTCTAAAACTTAAAGGTGCAATATCCACATTTTCTCATGAAGCGTCTGTCACATCTGCAGATTTGCCCAGAAAGTTGCATAGTATAACATTAAATTGATCCGTTACAGAGTATGAATGTATGTTTCTTTTAGAAGGATTCACATGTGTTGTGCTTGTCAGTGGTGTAGTGGTTTAAGTGGTTTGCCCCCAGACCAAAAAAACTCTTTTCCATCTTTGTTCCATTTCACTTGAGCTGTCCTGTCCAATAAAGCCTTTGGTCCAAAAATATAATAATAATAGAAAAACAGAAATATTCAAATGTTTAATACCATACTGTGTAATTTTCCAGTCCATGCAGTCACATCTCTGTAAAGTGGACCTTTGATCAGAAAATGTACATACTACTGCATGTTTAAAGTGCGTTAAAGTACTATTCTGATGAATCGGATAAAGAGGCTCACTCATGAGTGTTAAATAGACTGGCTGTGAGTTTAAAACATCCAGGATGGAAGGTTTAAGTGGTTCATTCACTTGTCTGATGGAAAAGAGATCAAACAATTTCACCTAAATTAAATTATGCTCTGACAGTGCGAGGAGATAAAGCCGTCAGAGGGTGGATTATTGACTGTAGAAGAAGAAGAAAGATCCATGAATCGTGAAAAGAAAGCAAAATGCAGGTTCTGGTGCTTGTGTTCAAATAATTGAAACTAAGCAGATTTTGTCTGTGAAAGTCCTCCTGTTTCTCATGTCACACAACTGTAACATTGTATGACATAACCCAAAGAGATAATAACTTCCTTTTCCTCATGTGTCTAAATCTGAAGTTACAGAAGCTTGATTTAATCAGAGCCTGATTCTGAGGAGACGATGAGAGCTCACTCACACAGCAGATCAGTGTAGCAGCTTCAAGAGGCAGAGCCTGTGCAATCATATATGGTTCTTTTTTTGCAGTTCACTTTTTCAACTATTAATGAGCATAAACTTCTTCTGAACTTAGCTCATAGTAGTAAGCAAACCATAGTGATGGCACTGATTGAAATGTCAAAAGAATAGTAATATGAAGAAATAGTATACTGAGATGAAATAATAGGAGCGGGGTTAAACAGCATAATAAAACTTTTATTTTATTAATTTCAATGTCAAAACAAAACATGTACAATTTGTCATTAGAAACTAACCCATACAGAATGACCTTCTACTTCCATAAAAAAAACTCGAGGCCCTGTTAGCACAAGTCCAGTGGGCCAGAGTCACATCCCTCTGTGTCTTAACCTCTTCTCCTCTGCTCCTCAGCTTCCTGCCAAACACGTCCTTCCTGGGCCTGACTGGACCAGTGGAGGTGGACCAAAATCGCTCTCTGGTGCTTACCTCTCAGCGCTTCCACATCTGGAGCCTTCGGCGGGATGCTCTGGGACAGCCCACCTGGGTGACTGTGGGCAGCTGGGACGGCGGGCACCTGCAGGTGGAGGACCAGGGCGTGTGGCAGGGACCCAAGCCCCGCTACAGGAGCGATGGAGCAGGGAGGAGCAAGGGGCGCTGGAGGCCGGGTATGCCCGCGGCAGGGAGCAGGGTGAGAGTGGTGACGTTAGTGGAGCACCCCTTTGTGTTCACGCGGGACGTGGACGAGGACAGCAGCTGTCCCGCAGGGCAGTTCTGCCTGGATGCAGGGACAAATAATTCTGAGATTTTGGAGCGATATTTTCATGAGGTTGGTCGTGGGAATGCCAGTGTCCTGCCTCGAGAGGCAGCTAAGTGCTGTTATGGATACTGTATTGACCTGTTGGAGAAGCTCTCGGAGGATTTAGGGTTTGAGTTTGACTTGTACATAGTTGGAGATGGGAAATACGGGGCGTGGAAGGGCGGCCGCTGGACAGGTCTGGTGGGAGACCTTCTGAATGGATTGGCAGACATGGCCGTCACATCCTTCAGTATCAATTCTGCTCGCAGTCAGGTGATCGACTTCACCTCTCCCTTCTTCTCGACCAGTCTGGGGATCTTGGTGCGCAGTAAGGATACAGCAGCACCCATAGGCGCCTTCATGTGGCCCCTGCACTGGTCAATGTGGGTGGGCATCTTCTTGGCATTGCACATCACTGCTCTGTTCCTCACCCTGTACGAGTGGAAGAGTCCATTTGGGATGACACCGCACGGACGTAACCGCATGAGGGTGTTTTCTTACTCATCTGCGCTGAACCTGTGCTATGCCATCTTGTTTGGGAGGACCGTCTCTTCAAAGACCCCTAAGTGCTGGACGGGCCGGTTCCTCATGAACCTGTGGGCCATCTTCTGTCTGCTGGTGCTGTCCAGTTACACAGCCAACCTGGCTGCAGTTATGGTCGGAGAGAAGACGTTTGAAGAGGTCACAGGGATCCATGATGCTAAGGTGAGGAAAAAGAGACCTGCAGACCATTCACCTGCATGCATTTTAGCTATAGTAATGGAATTAGCCGTAAGAAAAATGTTTAAGTTTACCCAAATTAATGAATTATTATATCCAATTATAGTTTTAATTTGTATTGCACCCGAAAGAAACATTAAATCAATTCAGGTCATTTTGGCTACACACCCAATTTCAAAAAATGAAAAGGGTAAACTGCTGAGCATAAATTGGATGAATGTCTGTTGAATGTCAAAACACTTGTATTAGAATAATTAAATTGAATTTAATTAAATCCATCTGGAATATGTCAACCTAACCTATGTCAGTCTATAAACCATTCAGAAAGCAACATTTTATTCAAAGATAAAACTGTAAATAATAAGAAAAGAACTAATTCAGTCTTTGATGGTCCCAAATATGTGTAACTGACAGCTGTAATGAGCACTTTTGTAAACAGTTATCCACACTTATTATTTTCCCTTTGTTACTGCCACCCATTAAACTCCGCAGATGTGCTGTTTGTTAGATCATTTAATGACAAATTGTTCCACCGATCTTCCATCAACAGAACAGGTCCTTGAAAAAGAGAGTCTTGGATGTAGCTGTAACATTTCTCACACACCCAATGTTTCCTAATGATTATTGATTGTTATCTGCATGTTCATTACTCTGCGTTAATGACAAAATCCCCAAGAGCTGATAAAAGCATGTGTTTTAACATAGCTTCTTGGTGACTTCAGTCTGCGCTGCTGAACTCTCAACTCATTATTCATTAACTTTCCGCTTCTTGTCATAAAATAATTGAAGATTAAATTTGCTCTGTGGATCACCTGCTTCGTCCTAATTACGCTTTTAATTCAACTGCAGATTGGACCATCAAGCACGTCTGTGGATGTTTATGCAGCGAGACGGCGAATGGTGCAGGTTATTTTAATTGGTCATCCGTCTGTGTTGTGATGGCACTGTAAATTTTTAACAAGAAAAGACTCAAGAGTGAAGGGCTGAGACTCAAATTCTCATTTTTCCCATACTTTCCGTTAATTTGTTATTCCTTCTTCTCCTGTGGTGACTGTAGCTGCACCATCCGTCTCGGGGTTTTCGCTTTGGCACAGTGCGTGAAAGCAGCGCGGAGGATTACATGAAGAAGAGTTTTCCGGAGATGCACGAGTACATGAGACGCTTCAATGAGCCCACCACACCTGAGGGGGTTGCCACTCTGAAGTAAGGGACCACATGCTGTTTTTGCTTAAAGGCGCATTATGTAACGTTTCTGGTGGAGGGCACACCACCTGCTTAACTCTGAGATTTTGTCATTCATTTGCAATCGCTTTTGGGAAATTTTCAGTGAGATTTAGTTTACTCAAATACTAAAAACTATATCCAAAATTCCACATTGCTTTTCATCTTTTTTCTAATATGACAAGAAGAAGATTCAAGAAATTTAAACCTTTTCATGTTTCTGTTTGGAGTGTCCCAAAGCACATTTTACACACAAAAAGCCTTATTTTTATGTTTAAATAATTACACGATGAGAATGGTGAGATATTTACTCCTGGAACCGGAGGATTGGTGATCACAGCTCCACTGAGATAAAATGAGATCCATAATGCAAATGTTCATTAGGAACTCCGTATGTGACTTTGTGCTGTGCTTGTGAGAGTGAATGTCTTTGTCCACAACATATCCCCCTAAGGCCAAGGACAGACAATATTTATTTAGGCAAATTAATTCTCCCTGATGTGTTTAAAGAAGATTTATTAGGTAGATCATCATTTTACATTCTGTTTATTGTAAACCACAATATTGATCTAAAACAGCTTAGAAATAAAAACGGGTCCATTAAGTTAGTGGCCATACCGGCTTGTCAAAGCCTGATCCTGTCAGATCTCAGAAGCTAAGCAGGTTAGTACTTGGATGGGAGACCACTGGGAATTCCAGGTGCCACAGTGGGGCGCCAGTGGCAAAAACTGCCGTAGTGTCCTTAGGCAAGGCACAGCACCCACATTGCCTAGTATGAAAGTGGTGTGTGCGTCAATGGTGGTGGTGGTCGGAGGGGCCGATGGGCGCAGATTGGCAGCCTAGCTTCCGTCAGTCGGCCCCAGGGCAGCTGTGGCTACAATAGTAGTTTACCACCACCGGGTCTGGAGTGAATGAATAATGCTCTGTAAAGCATCTCTGAGTGTCCTGAAAAGCGCTATATAAAACTGATGCATTATTATTATTATTATTAATGTTCAAATCTGCAGAACTGATAGGCCCTGCCTTTTCAGTCATTTTTCACTGAGACAAGCAATGAATTTAAATGTTTTATTTTACAAAAATGGCAATGTAACTGCAATTCCTGCAATAGGACATGAAGATGAGGGGTGGGCAGGGCTAGGGGGTAGGTGAAAACTTTTTTTTTTAATGTCACAGGATTATTAAAATATGGAGTAATCAATGGAAATACAACTTTGAGTAAACAAATGAATAGAGAACATCACTATAAGCTCATGAAAGTTGATTTTGCATCATATATCTCCCTTTTTTAGTGCATTTCCAGCCTGAGTGTAGCTTTTTTGTTTGTTATTTGTATTTGAAGCAGCAAAGAAAGCCAAGATAAAACTGTTGGCCTCATTGAAAATTCAGTATCTGTATCAATCAAAAAAAACTTTATAAAATCTACTTTATAATTACATTTTGGCAAACAATTAACTAGATATTAGTTTCTAGTTATCTTGGACAGTTTCATAGATGGGAGAAAGATCTACATCAACACAGACATTCACTGTGTACAATGCTGTGTCCCGGGTGTTGTTTGGAGATACTAAAGACAAACAACTTGATTAGCAGAGCATTATGTTTTCCGTGTATTATAACACAATAACATAATGAGACCATCAGTGGTATTTATTTTAGGCCCTGTTGCACTGTTCACGGACAACAGAGATGCCAGATGTTCCAGAGTGAGGGCTGCATAACAATATGTAGTAATAATCTTATAGAACATCTGATTCATGCTATGTTTTGAAATGATCGGGATGAGTATATTGTAAATAATAATGTAATAATGTTTCTAATGAAAAAGTGAATAAACAACAAATACCATTCATCATTTCTATTAGATTTTACTTAGTATTTTCATGTAAGTTGTTAAAGCTGATAAAAGATGTCCAAAAGTTGTATTTAAGAAAGAGCATTATTAGTACAAATACCATATGGTATTTTGATGAGAATGTTCTGTGTGATTGACGTGGATTTAACCAATCACAGTGAAAAGCAGCAGATGGCTTTATTTACTTCTTAATGATGAAAAGATACTAACTGCATGAACAAATCATTATCAAACTGAAATTGTGATCACAGCGCAAAATAAATTGTAAATTTTTTGTGTATCAAACCACCTCTAGTTCAAAATATAAATAAACCATAATAATGATGCATTTGATTTATACAGCACATTATTACTTTACAGTGAATTCTTCATTTACTACACACTTGTTGGTGGTGAGCTACTACTGTAGCCACAATTGCACCGGGGCAAACTGAGGGAAGCGAGGCTGCCAGTCTGCAGCGATGGAGTCTCCAATCACCAGGGCTGCAAATAATGATTATTTTGGTCATTGATGACTCTAGCGACTATTTTTTTTGATTAATCCATTACTTGTTTATACATGAAAGGACCGGTTTCACTTCAGCTTTATCTTAAATATAGTAAAAATCTCATATTCAGGGATTTTTACTATATTTTAGATGAAGCGGCAGTGAAACCACTTGAGGATAGCCTTGTGGATTTTTAAAAAAATCAAAAACACTACATTTACTTTTCCTGTGTCAGTTTTTTAAGTTTACTGCTCTGTAGTCCTAAAAGTCCTAAAACAATAATTCAATAGTTGATTAGTTGCAAATAATCAATTAATGACTCTACTGACCACCACCAACACACACACACTTGCCTAAGAAAACAAGAAAACAACTTTTTTATTTTTTTTACCATTATTCCCAGTGGTACTGTGACTGAAACAACATACAAACCTACAGGCTGGGCAGAGGCAGTTGTAGACTGGGGCAGATGAGTTGGCCTGTGCACTGTAGTCCTACCACCGAGCCACACTGCTGCTTATTTTGGTCATTTCTTAAAGGTGCACTGTGTAACTTTTTGTCACCTTCCTGTTCCTATGGATATGCCATTACTCTGCTTTGAATGTTCCACATTGTGACATTAAACAGATCTACCTTACATTCATTCAGTTACAGGTGGTTTTATAGCTCAAAAATACCTTAAAAAAACAGGCGTTCTGACAGTGACTGTGAGCAGGGTCGCCTTTCCACAGATCTGACCTTGAACTTTGTCTGGTTTGGTATTCACAATGATAGAAAGGTTTAAAGCCACACTGTGAAACAGTTCTGACAAAGCAATAACATTTCAGAAAAGAATTTGATAGACCCTCCATCAGAAAAGTTACACAATGCACCTGTAAAACCGGATGTGCTGCATCTAATCACGTCCACAGTAAAATTATCACTTGTTGAAAAGCCTTAACTCTTTTCTTGACCTTTTAAAAACCCAATAATCCTATGTCTGGAATATATGAAGATTGAGGGTGGGTACTTTTCTCCAGTCGTGTCCCGAACATTTATTTTTCCATTTGCTCCAACGCAACGAGACACTTCCCTGATGATCTGAGGCCTGGACTTTCTGCTCAATTTCACCCCATCATCAGCGCACAAAGCTGGAGCGGCTTTACAGTCCGGGTCTGTGATGGAGGGCCATGGGCTTTTAAGTTGGGTTTCCATAGCGACAAAGCCTGTATTACTCTACAGTGCGAAGTCACAGTCCAGGCTTTTAATATGAGACAAAGGGGACAGTTGATTAGTCGCAATTAAACAAGACTTAAAGGTGCACTGCATAACTTTTCTGGTTGAGGCTACGCTGCCTACATGTCTCCGTGGAGATGTTATTGCTTTGCCTGGAATGTTCCATGGTACGACATTAAACACATCAATCTAGCATTTATTGATTACGGGTGTGTCTACTGCTCAAAAACACAATAATTTCTCATGTGAATAGGACAGAATCTCCACAGATCTGAATCAAAATTTTGTGTAGTGCTGTAACCTGCATGTCTGCAAGTTTTAACCCATTTACACATAAAACACCTCCAAAAACACCTATAAAAACTATTGCTATTCTAGGATAAAGGTCCTTATCTCCTGAGGGTTTTTGAAGAATTTTGATTTTGTTTATGAAAATCTTAATATCTCAGCCTCTGAAGCACATAAAAACATCAAATAAATTGCATTTAAAGGGTAAGACTCTGGGGTTTTATTAAATTAAATCATGAAATTTGATGAAATGAAAAATGAAAATAAATTTGAGTTATGAAAATGAGGACAAATCAACAACAATGCTGCACTACGCAATAACTGACGTGAGGTGCAATTTTGCGTTGCACAGCCATCCATCCATCCATCTTCTTCCGCTTATCCGGGGCCGGGTTGTGGGGGCAGCAGTCTAAGCAGGGGCTCTCAAGCTTCCTTCTCCCCAGCCCCTTCCTCCAGCTCCTCCGGGCGGACCCCGAGGCGTTCCCAGGCCAGCCGAGAGACATAGTCCCTCCAGCATGTTCCTCGGGGCCTCCTTCCGGTGGGACATGCCCAGGCATCCAGGAGGCATCCGCACCAGATGCCCGAGCCACCTCAGCTGGCTCCTCTCAATGTGGAGGAGAAGCAACTCTACTCAGAGCTCCTCCCGTGTGACCGAGCTCCTCACCCTATCTCTAAGGGAGCACCCGGCCACTCTGCGGAGGAAACTAATTTCGGCCGCTTGTATCCGCGATCTCGTCCTTTCGGTCATTACCCAGAGCTCATGACCATAGGTGAGGGTAGGAATGTAAATTGACCGGTAAATCAAGAGCTTCGTCTTTTGGCTCAGCTCCCTCTTCACCACAACGGTCTGATACAGTGACCGCATCACTGCCGACGCCGCACCGATCCGCCTGTCAATCTCACGCTCCATTCTCCCCTCACTCGTGAACAAGACTCAAGATACTTGAACTCCTCCACTTGAGGCAGAGACTCCCCACCCACACGGAGAGGGCAATCCACCTTTTTCCGGTTGAGAACCATGGCCTCGGATTTGGAACAGCTGATCCTCATCCCAGCTGCTTCACACTCGGCTGCAAACCACCCCAGTGCACGCTGCAGGTCCTGGCTCGATGAAGCCAACAGGGCAACATCATCCGCAAAAAGCAGAGATGAGATCCTGTGGTCCCTGACCCGGACCCCTCCGGCCCCTGGCTGTGCCTAGAAATTCTGTCCACAAATACAATGAACAGAACCAGTGACAAAGGGCAGCCCTGGCGGAGTCCAACATGCATCAGGAACAGGTCTGACTTACTGCCGGCAATGCGAACACAGCTCCTGCTCCAGTCATACAGGGACCGGACAGCCCTTAGCAAAGGGCCCCGGACCCCATACTCCCGGAGCACCCCCCACAGGGCACCACGAGGGACACGGTCGAATGCCTTCTTCAGGTCCACAAAACATATGTGGACTAGTTGGGCAAACTCCCATGAACCCTCGAGCACCCAATGGAGGGTGCAGAGCTGGTCCAGTGTTCCACGACCAGGCCGAAAACCACACTGCTCCTCTTGGATCTGAGGTACGACTATCGGCCGGACTCTCCTCTCCAGTACTCTGGCATAGACTTTACCGGGGAGGCTGAGGAGTGTGATTCCCCTGCAGTTGGAACACACCCTCCGGTCCCCCTTTTTATACAGAGGGACCAACACCCCAGTCTGCCAGTCCAGAGGTACTGTTCCCGGCCGCCACGCGATGTTGCAGAGGCGTGTCAGCCAAGACAGCCCCACAACATCCAGAGACTTAAGGTACTCAGGACGGATCTCATCCACCCCCGGAGCCTTGCCACCAAGGAGCTTTCCAACCACCTCAGTGACTTCGGCCAGGGTGATGGACGAGTCCGCCTCCAGGTCCCCAGCCTCGGCCTCCTCTTCGGAGTATGTGATGGTAGGATTGAGGAGATCCCCAAAGTTTTCCTTCCACCGCCTGACAACATCCCCAGTTGAGGTCAGTAGTTCTCCCCCTGCACTGTAAACAGTGTTGGTGAACCACTGCTTCCCCCTCCTGCACAGTATCATATAATGGGTTAATCTATACTGTGGAATAAATCAAGACAAAGCAATAATATTTCCACAGAGACAAGTAGGTGGTGCACCCTCCATTAGAAATATTACACAGTACACCTTTAAATGCCTTTCTGTGATTGTTTGAGCAGCTGATTCATGAAGAATGACATTTGGTGCTATAATTCAAGTCTCATATCACAGGTTCAAAAAATAAATAAATATTACTGTTGTGTCATGGTGGCTGAGTGCTCATGCCTCACAGCAAGAAGGTTGTGGGTTCGATCCCCGGGTCTCCCAGGCCTTTCTATGTGGAGTTTGCATCTTCTCCCCCACTGCACTGTAGGTGTGAAAGTTGTGTGAGTGTGTGATGGTGGTGGTTGGAGGGACCGTTGGCGCTGCTTGGCTTGGCAAACGCGCCTCCGTCAGTCTGTCCCAGGGCTGTGGCTACAACAGTAGTTTACCACCACTGGGTATGGAGTGAATGAAGAATGCTCTGTAAATAATCCTCTGTAAAAGCGCCTTTGTGACATTTGTCTGTGATATAGTGCTATATAAATAAACACTTGATAGGCCCACTGCATTTTGGTGCTGTCTTAAATTCTCTGAAGCAACTGACAAGCCCCAATCACAACTTCATATAATACAGTTTAGGATGACTGCTACTGTAGTGGTGAAAGCAGAAGCAAGAATTTACAACCTCCAGTAGAGTATAAATAAACTTTCTCTTGGATGCTTGAAACAATTTCAGATTCAAATTGTGTTGCTCTTTTTAACAGTAATTTATTGAAGGAAAATCCTTTCTAAGAGATCACTGCTTCAGTACAGACTATACAAGTCCATTTTGCCATCATCATCAATCATATTACCAAAAATGAATATGAATCCATATTTTTTTTAACAATTCTAATGACAATGTTATAGTAATTCAAATGAACTCTCCTGAAATGTGCCTGTAAATGTGACGATTTAGGTCTTTGTGTGAATGGATTGTTCAATAAACCACAAAAGTGCAGAAATATCATTATGGAAAATTACACTACAAGTTTCAGTTCTTTTCGCGGCCTTTTGTTTCCAATAGTTTTTCAATACTTTAATTTTGCATCTCCAAAACAAAAACGTGATATTATTAATTTTTGATTTATCTCCCTCCTCTAGATTAAACTCCTGGTGCTTTCTCCATATACTGTCTTGTAAAAATGACTGAGTTGTGCCTTTCAGCTGCTGCATGTAGTAACTGTGTGTGTGTGTGCTGAAGGACAGATCCCCCTCAGCTCGATGCATTCATCATGGACAAAGCCCTCCTGGACTACGAAGTGTCCATCGACGCTGACTGTAAACTGGCCACTGTGGGGAAACCGTTTGCCATCGAAGGTAAGAGCTCTGAATAAGATGTATAAAGATCCAGACGTGTCATTACAGCATAGAGTTTACAGTTAGCCCAATAATTAACATATATGGAGACTTAAAGATGCAAAGTACTTTAAAAAAAAAACATGTTAAAGTTGTTTCCCCTCACCATTATACTCACCTGAAGATGTATTTGTAAGAATTAACAGATATCCATAAATTAACAATGGAGAAATTATGCTTACTGATACTAAAGCTGATGTCATTAACATTCCCTGAGGGTGTGATACTAACTGTATGCACTGCTCTGTCTAAAGCTTTGTTATTCAAGTTAGACTTTAATTTGAGGTGAGCTGATCCCCTTCAAATAACATTACAGTCATAAGTTAGCATTAGCCAAACATAAATGCTCGTGCTGATCACAGGCTCCTGAAAATGTGCCATTTTCGCTTCGTCTTAAACATTTTTGACAATGTTTTCATGTGTCTGCATTGTGTCTCCACGATAACTGCTGTATTTTTCACCATAGAAATCAATATCTGTTTATCCAAAACCAGTGATTTATCCCAGTTTTATACCCCAGGTGTCCCTATTATCTGATACTTGCCAACAGTAAAGAGAGGCATAAACTGTCATTTGTTTTGATAAAATACAGAAAATGTGAGTATACTGACTCACGTTAGTCATGAATGGTTTTCTGCATAACTATTTTGTCTGAATTATGCACTCGTTTTACAATTTTATTATTACCAACCACAAAAAACTGGGGATGTCCCAGTTTTTTGTTTTGGAAATCTGATCACCCTATGTAAAGTATCAATAAATTATTGTGCCCCAGAATCCAAGCTCATAATTATGAGACAATAATGTCACATTCCTAAGCTTCTGCAATGTAAACACAGGTATTTGTGTCTTGTATTGATAATAAAGGAGATGGACCACTGTGTAATCTTGGAATATGCCATCAGAAAAAAAGAGATGTCATTCAATTTATGGTCCTGTCTGTGAAGCGCCTTTGAGGGATATGAAAAGTGCCATATAAGTGTGAAGTCACTGTGGAAAACATATTTTTACCTGTCACTCCCAGACTGTGTATTTATTCCATTAGGACTCCATTAGGTATGTGTATGCGGTGATGTTCACTTCCCCTCACTGATTTCTGACAGAAAAAAGTTTCCAAACGTTTCATCATCATGCGCCTCAAAGCTGAGCCAAGTCCCTTCAGACAGTCTCAGTTAAAGTTTGACTTGACTCACTTTCACCTGCTGACACAAAGTACACTTTAATCACGCCTGCTCTTAACACACGTGACAAGAATAACAAGACCGCCCCAAGTGGTCTGGTGGGAGGGAATATGACTAGTTCTCTTTTAAAGACACCTGATTTTTACCTGATCTTAAAAGGGTGAAAGACAAAACTAGTTCCGTTTAAAAGGTTTACAGTGGCCCAAAGTCATTCCTCAAATACTTTATGCGCTCCAAGCATCCTAATTATTCTCCATGATAAATTTATGAGCACTTTTAACAACTTTCAGAGACCAGAGTGAAGTTTTGTTGTAATGGGAAAGCTAACAACAACTAGCATGTTTACGCTTCCTTATTATTAGACAATAAAACGCTTTATCAGATAATTAGATGCAGACAGCAAAATTTCACCACCTACAATTTTATTTGCAGCATCTGTCTTTTCTTCAGGCTCACCTGCATTTGTTCTCTGGTCTTCTGTAGTCTGGCACACTATCAGAAGGCAGTAATATATATTGCATCAAGTGGTGATATGTGAGAATACAACAGGGGCAGGTCAGACCCAGTACACCTTTTAGACAATAAATTATGTTAATTTCGCCAACACACTAATATAACTACTGCAGACTTGAACCATACACTGCTTTATGTGGAGAATATTCGTTTTTATTACACTTTAATGATGATACGGTCACATTTTAATTAAAGTCTACATTTACATATCAGAATTGGATACTCATAAATTGGGTTCTCATTTGTACTGTGACCTCAAGTGCCCCCTCTGTTTCACACTAATTATGTTTTTTTCACCTTGTGTTTTATCAGATTAGATGAAGCCAAGGTTTTTTGTTTTTTTTTAATGAAATTCCTGTGTATTGTATTTTATGAGTTCATTAAAGCTGAATTAGCCAATGCTTCTCTTATTAAATTAGTACATTTTTGTTTTCCTCTCATGAAGTGTATTGTAAAAGTCTGCCATGACAAAAACTGTATGATTATATTTGCTTGAAAGATGTGTCTCAACCCTGTGTTTTTCATTGGTTGCAGGTTATGGTATAGGCCTCCCTCAGAACTCTCCCCTCACCTCAAACATGTCAGAGTTCATCAGCAGATACAAGTCAGATGGCTACATGGACCTGCTCCATGACAAGTGGTACAAGATGGTTCCCTGTGGCAACCGGGGCTTTGTTGTCACTGAGGTCAGTCATCAAAATCATTATGAGACTTCACTTTCCACCATCAGCATGTACAGGAATGAGACCTTTGGCAATTTGTTGTTTTTGGACTTAGACTTAGACAAACTTTATTGATCCAGAAAAGAAATTGGACACAGTAACTCACACATCACAAGATATCATAATAACAACAGAAAACATATAAATGGTAATAATAAATGCTAAATAAGTAGCAAAAACAGCAAGAGTTTGGTGTCAAATAAGGCAGAATTATATAAATGTAAAAGTGAAATAAAATATAGTAATATAGTAATACACATATATCTTAGCTATCTACAATCGTAAGAGAGATCATAAGGAAATAACAGTGCAAAGATAATATGATGATTGACAGGACGAAAGGTTATCTGTTACATAAGGGTGAGTTGTAGTACAGTCGTATGGAGTATGTATAAATACACATTCAGATGCCCACACTTGTAATGTGGTTTACCTTCTTGGAAAAGCCCCTCAAAGCATTTTTTATTACTGATTCACTCCATACTCTGTGGTGGTAAGCCTCTTCTCTCATTTAGACAACATGGGTGAAATGTCTTGCCTCAATAATTATATCATTGTTCCACTGTCTTCCTCTATGACCTCTTGTATATAGCTGAGATTTTATATTTTATTACTTATTTTCCTATTTTATTTTGAATTGTACATATCAGTATACGTTTATATAATTATGTCTTATTTCACACTGCTGTTTTTTTGCTACTTATTTAGATTATTTATTTATTATTACCACTTATATTTTTTCTCTTAGTTATTATATTATATTGTGATGTGTGAGCTACTGTGTCCAAATAATTTCCCTTGTGAATCAATAAAATTTGTCTAAGGACACAATGACAGAACTTGATCTGAGCTGGAAACAATCCTTTGGGTTTGTGGACAAATGCTCTAACCCCTGAACTAGTTCAAGCTAAACTTGTCTTATAAAAGGCATTTGCTTTTTTTCAGGTCAACACAAAAGCTCATGTCAGTAGATTCCTAAAAACCCTCTCCTTTCCTCATCCCACCGTCACGTCTGAGCTTGTTTGATGTGCTGTTTTAGACTCTTCAGATGGGCATCAGTCACTTCTCCGGGCTGTTCGTGCTCTTGTGTGTGGGCGTGGCGGGAGCCTTACTGACCCTGGCCGGTGAACATGGATTTTTCAGATTCATCCTGCCTCACATCCGCAGACGACAGAACCTCAAATACTGGCTGCACACCTCTCAGGTTGGACATGCCCTCTCAGGGTTCCCATGGGTGCCTCCTGTGACCCGACAAGCAGTTAATGTTTCTATGTTTTGGTTTGACAGAAAATCCACCGAGCTTTGAACATGACCTATGAGGATGTGAAGAGACAACGTGCAGAAAAAGAGAAAAGGTTTGTCATGCTTTGATTCATGTGGTATCTGAACTCAGATGTAGAGGTCTCATTTGATAACAACTGCTCACATGTTGAGGCCTTAGAAGTTGAAGGTTAGGTTAGTTCATGTGCCATTTGTAGTTTAAAAAAATTGGAAAACATTTGCAAAAAGCTCAAAGTGCACCATAAACATTTTAAATAGCAACCATATAAACAAATACTGAACATACTCAACGAAACACTGAACTATCAAGAAATGTATTGACACGTTTATGTAAGCTTATATGTTGTGCTTCAAATTTTATGCAACAAAAATAACTTCATTTTGACAATATTTCTGAAACTAGTGGGGAGAAAAAAAGACCTAAAATAATGTGTTATTCCCTTAGAAGTTGCACAATGGTCACATTGTAGTCACAATATTATCATATCCATTTTCACAAGTTTAACAAATAAAAATAAAAAAACAGCATAACAAAATAAAATACAAACCAAAAATAAAGAACAAAAACAGAGAGCTCAAAAGAAAATCTTAAAAACAAAAACAATGCTAAATTCTCCACCATCCTCTTCTTCCACTGTCTGACTCTTAAAAACATGCCCCTATTGGTCTATTGGTCTGTAGTAATCCAATGTGTTATGTTGTGTCCAGCTGTAACCTGGAGAAGTCTCAGCCCCCTCCGGGACCTGCCCCACCCACCGCAGGAGCTGCAGCCAAGTGGAACAATGAGACCCCGAAGGAGGAGGCCACAGCTGCACCCATGGACGCTCGAGACTTTAAACGTGTCCACTTCCACCTGGAGACCCTGAACACACGCCGCCTGCTGGCACGCCTCGCTGCGTCTGACACCAAAGCAGCGATGGGTAACAGTGATGGACCCCCTCGGCCCGAGCCCGCTGAGAAACCAAAGCCTACGTTTGGCCGGGTGTGTGAGAATGGGGGCCCTGCACCCTCTTTGGCAAGTCTGATCCTAGCTTTACCTAAATCATCTGCTTCCACCTCCTCCACCTCCTCTGCTGCTATTCGTACAAATGTATCGACGCCCCGAACGATCGCTCCTCCATCCAGTACAACAGCCCCACCCACAACCACAGAGACCACGCCCCCTGTTGTTGTGACTCCGCCCCGCCCTGGTGAACTGGAGGAGTTGCAAGTGCAAATAGAGGACATGCGGGAGCGACTGAAAGTAGCCCTGGCCCGGAGGGCTGAAATACAGACCACTCTGGCCAAACCTGTTCCAACAGTAACACCTAGTGACCCCCCTCCTACTTCTACTTCAGCTATAAATACGACTACAAGTACAAGTACAATCTCTACTACAACCACAACGGTGACCACAACAACATGTGGCCCCACTCCCACTGTGTCCACTGTCACAACGGTGACACCGCTTCCAGCGAATACTAAATGTGTGACCACAATGACGGACCTCCCTCACAAAGTCTTGTCCAAAGTGCGGCCGTTCCCCAGCAGACTGTCCAATGAGAGAAGGTGATGCTCAGCGGGGTCGTCATGTGACTATTCGCACAAGTGTTCTAAACAGCCATGCTGAGAGTATTTTAACACTTAATTTGAACGGACAACTTTTACCTGTGTCTCGTTTTTGTTCATTGTGGACTAAACCTTCCTAAATATGACTTGATTTTACTGATGATGGTTTTATAGTTCATATTGACATCTTCAGTATAATCTGATGGCGGACAGAAGAGGATGCACTGCCTGAGAGCCTAAAGCACTTTTGGTCAGGACTGAGATGGACCTGAGAAGAGAAATGCTGCAGAAAGACACTTTAGGAGCGAATGTTGGTCAAAAATACAAAGCTGTTTGTTGTTTGTTTATTGTCTCTCTGAAGCACTCAGGTTTTAATAAGTGTAGTTTCCAATAAAATCTATGATCCTCTGTCTCCCATTATATTTAACACACAAATCCAAAGAAATTACACCGTATACCTATATACGAATCTATACACATTATAGGTGAAGTAATAGGCTGAAAGTACTAATCTCATAAACTGGACTCATTTTACAATTACTATGAGCAAGTTTGGTGCCTTTTTAGAGTGTTAATTTGTGATGAAGAAAAGGCTCAAAGGCAAATAATTGAACAGTTGAATCCCAGTTCTTTCTGGGACATGACAATATGCACAGCCAGCAATCGGCAATTCAAGGTGCTTCAAGGTTAGGAAATTTGGAATGCTTTCCGAAACTTGGAATAATTTGACATTTTTATTAAAATGCCAGATTTAAAGAGTAGCAAATAGCAAGACAATAACTGACAGCTATAGCAAGTTAAATAGTATCAATTACGAAACTTTTTCCCCTCACTAATATTGATGTAAGAAACAACATAATACTAGCCTTTACACATATCAGTATCTAAATAATTAAATCCAATCCACTTTATTTATATAGCACATTCTATAAACATGACAGTTTCCAAAGTGCTGCACAGACAAATTAATATAATAAAAGACAATACATCATAAATAAAAACAATAAATAAAAAGTGTTAAAATACATAAAGCTAAAAACTATTTTAAAAGTGAATCATAAATAAATAAATAAATAAATAAATAAAATGTAATAAAAGACACAGAGGACCACACAACTCACGCTGTATTTTAAAAAAGAGAGTAAAAGTGGGTCTTTAGATGTCTTAATGTCAGATGTATGTACAGAAAATGTCAAAATAATGTTTGACAGCTATTGTAAGTTGAACAGTATAAATGCTAGCCTATAACAATATAAATGACTTTTGTTTTTACTTAAATTTACTAAAATAGCCTATCATAGAGCAATGGTTCAGATTTCAACGTGATTTTACTACTTGATCAATCACATTAGACATAGGTCTAATAATGAATCTCTGCCTCCCCCGTGTGGTTAAACATCAAAACTACATGAAAAGGGGGCGTCGGCATGTGTGTGTTCTTGCGATACTTCCTTCCGTTTGGTCTCATTTTGGTGGGACAATTAGCTTCTTGTAGCGTAACATTTTGGCTTTTGCTACAACGTGAACCATACTTATAACCATTCATTGTACGTTGAATTGGAAAGTATCTACAAGAAGAACAACCAAATTATAGGTAAGACGAGTTTGATTTCACTTTTAGAGACAATGATGGCTTATGGCTAGCTAACTTAGCCTAGCTTCCTTTGTGTAGAGAGGAGCTAACACATGTATGTTACCGGCGAGTGCTGTTTGTTTAATGCAATTAAATCGTTCAAATTCACGTGGATTATTTGTATGCATTTATGGGTTTTATTTGTAGGAGTTGTATTAGCCACCTACCTTTAGCTTTGTCGTTTGTCTGCTAAAGCGTTTAGTGTTACGAGCTATCGAAGCTAAATTTAGCAACGTGATCCAAATATGCACATCAGATTGTATGAACTGCTGTTTAACTACTCACGCATCTATGTTTCTGCAACATAAATGGGACATAAAATATATATGTTCACATTTCGACAATTTTCACTATCCTACTATTTGGTGATAATTATGATCTTTTTTGTGTGATTTTTAGGTCATTATCAACACTAACTACATACGAACATCTCATGGCTCACAGACAAAGACAAAGATACCTCAAGGTGAATTCTGACCCTTTATAATGATAATGTTTAATTAAAAGTCTAAGTCTTGTAAATGTTCAGTTGCTGTCCTAATTCTACATTGCATATAGAAAGATTTTATTATTATTATTAATGTGTTTTTCTTTTAGGTTTGTGAGGTTCAGCCGACCCATGGTGATGAAGACAGCAATGATGACTGCTCTGAGAAGGTGCTTTTTCCATCTTCATTTTGGCACATTTTAAGACGGGGGGAAAGAGTGTAATTATATCATAACTAAGGATGCACTCAAAATTGCAATTTGAGTTGGTACAGTTATTGTAAAAAAAGCTTAATCTCTTAAGATCTCTACAAACATGTTCTGAAATGCTTGTTATTCTTGTACCAGTTTATCAGTTCAGATTTCAGTGTTCTCTCAAATGTTAATGCTTTCGGGTATGTTTTGAAATAAGAGCTCAACTTTGTTTACATAAATTGCAAACGTGATTATAATACGGAATTGTTTATAAAATTGTGCAGCCCTGTTTGTCAGGCAAGGCGAGTTTATTTGTATAGCACAATTTTTACACAAAGTAATTCAAAGTGCTTTACAGAATAAGAAATATATTGAAATCACAATGCAAATGAATCAAAACATAAATAATCATCATGAAATTAAAAATAGAGATATTCAATTAGAGAGAAGAGTGCAGAATGAAAAATTAAAATCTTTTGGTCATATGCATAGCTAAACAGAACTGTTTTGAGCCTCAATTTAAACGGCACAACCACTCTTTTTGTAACCACTCTTTTTAAAATATTTTAGCTCCAAGCCTTTATTTCATTCTGTGTTCTTTGGAGCAGCACAGGAATGGCTTCGATGAGCATCAGATGATGGAGGACGACTCAAACGGCCGAACCAACCTGATCGTGAACTATCTGCCCCAGAGCATGTCCCAGGAGGAGCTGTGCAGCCTCTTCAGCAGTGTGGGCGAGGTGCAAACTGCCAAGCTCATCCGGGACAAAGTGGGAGGTAACTACAGCACTGTTAACATCACTACATTTTATATATAAACATAATTTTATCTAAATAAGATTTTTTTTTTCCAATCTGACCTTAAAGCAGAATTACTCAAAATCTGGTTAGACCTTAGGCCCAAATTCAATTTTTCCCTCTATTTTTGTTTAATTATGGGGAAAAACAGTCTTGTTTTTTCCTAATGTACATTTATTTGTTTTTGTTTTTTTTAACTCTGGGTTTTTGGTTCGGCACTGAGACCTCCTTGATGATCTCTGTTCCAAACACACTTTTATGTTTGGGTTTCTTTTATTCTTTTACACTTTCGTTACAAATTTGGCCTCTGGTTCAGGGTAATCTATATTGTGAATTTTTTTTTATTTTTATTTTGCTTTCACTTAAACTGTGATTTTCAATTTGTTAATGAACTGTCAATGTATTTAATTTGAATAGGTTTTCTTTCATATTTGATGCTTTTCCTTTTATGACAATGATGAAATCTTTATTTTCTTACCAGGTGTGGCAGGTATCCAATTTTGTTGTTTTATGAACAAATGTCAGTTTTATTTGTGAATTCACTTGTACAATCTTTGGTCATATTTTAGAATGCTTTTTTTTCCTGAGGATGTTGTCAAGGACTCCCACCACTATGCTATTTTACTTTAATGTTTAATTTTAAATGGTGTTAAAACATTTCATTTGTGAATTTAAACATTCTTTGCTAATCATAAGGTCTTTCATTATACAGTCCCTGACAAAAGTCTTGTCGCTTATCCATTTTGTAGAAACAAAAGCTTATAACCTGACTTTAAATTAATCGATTGGTTTTAGAAATGTCTCATATGAAAGCTAAAACCCTCCCAAATTATGCTCAATATACTAAAATAAATTTGCTTCACTGAAGAAAGATTGATCATTTAATGAACACAGAAAGGTCAGATTTAGGCAAGACAATTCTTGTCACCTACAGAAAATTGAACAAATAATTTACTTCAAATACAAAAATCTGTTGCATAACGTCAGTGAATTAAGTAATGGTGCTGTGAGATCCATATTTAATATCTTGTATGACTTCCATGAGCTTGAAGGACTGCATCCATGTTCGACAATGATTCATACAATTTGTTGAAGTCATCAGGAATAGCAAAGAAAGCAGTCTTACATGCCTCCCAGAGTTCATAAAGATTCTTTGGTTTTGCTTTCCATGCTTCCTCTTTCATTCTGCCCCAGACATACTCAGTGATGTTAATGTCTGGTGACTGGGCTGGCCAGTCCTGGAGCACCTTGATCTTCTTCGCCTTGAGGAAGTTTGATGTAGAGATAGAAGTATGCGATGGAGCACCATCCTGCTGCAAAATTTGACCCCTTTTATGGTTGGGAATGTAAGAGGTAGCTAATACTTCTTGATATTTTAGGCTATTGATATTGCCTTCCACCCTGCAAATGTCTCGCACACCCCCATACTGGATGTAACCCCAGACCATGATTTTTCCGCCACCAAACTTAACTGTTTTCTGGGTGAATCTTGGATCCATGCGGGCTCCAGTAGGTCTCCTGCAATATTTGCGGCGGCTGTGATGTAATTCAACCGAGGATTCATCTGAGAAATCCACCTTCTTTCAGTGTCCATCCTTTTAGCAGGCTGTGGGCCTTGGCAAATGCCACATGGTTTTTTAATTGCCTTTTGTTTAGTGCAGGTTTCTGTGCACTGATTCGACCATGGAGGCCATTTTGAGACAGAATTCTACAAACTGATCTGGTTGACACAGGGACTTGAGGTGACCAGGCCTGGTGGAGCTCTGCTGCAGTGGAAAAGGGGCCTTGGATTTTCGAATCAACAAACGGTCCTCCCGAGCAGCTGTCTTGCGGGGTCTGCCGGACCTGGGCTTGTCAAAAACATCTCCAGTCTTTTCAGATCTTTTTCTTATTCTTTGTACTTGACGCTGAGACACATTGAAGGTGTCAGCCACCTCAGCAGTGGATCTGGTCTTTAGCCTCTTGATAATTAACACTTTGGTCTCATGGTGGATCTTAGGCATGTTGTCAGAGGTCAAGTTGCAGTTGATGTGACGGTCTGGTGTGCTGGGGTTCTTTTTATACACACCCACTAATTGACTGATCAGTAACTGATCACAGGTGAGGCTGTAATCTAGAATTGGGTGCATCGTATGACAAGGCGACAAGACTTTTGTCTTGCCAAAATCTGACCTTTCTGTGTTCATTGAATGATCAATCTTTCTCCAGTGAAGCAAATTTATTTTAGTATATTGAGCATAATTTGGGAGGGTTTTAGCTTTCATATGAGACATTTCTAAAACCAATCGATTAATTTAAAGTCAGGTTATAAGCTTTTGTTTCTACAAAATGGATAAGCGACAAGACTTTTGTCTGGGACTGTATATAAAATAATGTTATTATTAAATAATAGACTATAGTCATGTGCTAGCTCACAAATCCACATACTTAAAGTAAGATATTATGAAATGCTAACATACTTTATATTTCTATGTTTTTATTTACACATAGAAACTTGGAATTACATTTTCCTGCTGTTCTTTTTAATATCCATGATGTGTGAAAGCTGTATAGAAAACAGCTTTGTTGTTTTATTTTGTTTTCCTTTGTTTGTTTTTCTAGGCAACAGTTTAGGTTACGGCTTTGTTAACTTTGTTAACCCTAATGATGCAGAGAGGGCTATCAATACCCTCAATGGCCTGAGGCTACAGTCTAAAACTATCAAGGTAAAGTGCCAAAGGAGCTCTTTGATTTTCATGTCTCAACTGATGTGCACTATCATGTCCTGGGCAGCAGAGAGCGCTCTTCGACATTGTCAAATGGAGAAAGGTATCTTTTTTCCAAGACTGTTTTTGTTTTTTTAATTTGGAAAATTGACACTGTTTGATCTTCGGCTGTTGTTGCCTCTGAATCTGTTTTTAATAGTTCAGAGTGACAGTGTGCTGAATTATGATTTTTCTTTTTCTCAGAATGTTTTTTTTTTTTTTTATGTATTGAATGCCATTGGATCTGTTTTTCTTTTTTGTATGAAGTAAAATTGTATGAAGTTATTTTTCAAGAGCCAACTGTAAACTACTTTTCAAAGGGCTTTAAATGTCTTTATTTTCTTTTGCAGTCTTTAAAATAATATTTATTAACTTAGCTCATTTAATATAAGCCAAGCATTGAAACATGTCTGCTGCCCCCTGCAGGTTTCATATGCCCGACCAAGTTCTGACCTGATTAAAGATGCTAATCTGTACATTAGCGGACTGCCCAGGACAATGGGTCAGCAGGAGCTAGAGGACCTGTTCTCTCGCTTTGGGCGGATCATTACCTCCAGAGTCCTGGTGGATCAAGCATCTGGTAAGCAGCTAAGTACAGTTAATGATATTTCACAAATTTAAATTATGTAAATGACTTATAATTTTGACTGTGCTCGTGCCTAGGTCATTCCCGTGGTGTCGCCTTCATCCGTTTTGACAAAAGGTCAGAAGCAGAAGACGCCATCGAGAGCCTCAATGGTCAAACTCCACCTGGCACCTCCGAGCCAATCACGGTCAAATTTGCTGCTGCCCCAAATCAAACCAAGAATCAAATGGGTTCTCAGTCTTACCAGTCACGGCGGTTTGGAGGAGCAGTCCACCACCAGTCCCAGCGCTTCAGGTAAATGTATTTTTAAAAAGCCATTTGAACTCAACCTTGTAATATAATGCACTACCATAGCACATTTGCCTACATACAGTTCACCTGTTGAGCTTCAAACAACACTACTCGACTACTCTATACTAGAGATTAGTAGATACTAGAGTCATTCAAGTTTACAGGCCTAGATTTTCATTTATGGTGTTGGCGTTATCCCAAAACATTCATATCAGTATTTTCTTTGAGATAAGTACATTTAGTATCTTTTATCATCATTAAAGTCATCTGATCGTTCGAGTGGCATTTAAGGAAATATGTTACACTATTTTCTGATCTGTTATAATGTTGTTTCCTAATCACAAACATATCTGGAGTTTTGTTTCATTCACATGTTTCATCACCTTGTGATGTCATGTGAAGTGCTCCACTGTGTTTTTAAACTCCATACATCTTCACTAGTATCATTTGGCTGATTTCAGATGGAATTGCCAATCTCCACTGAACAAAAAGCAAAAGGTAGCTGTTAACTTAAAATACCACTACATGACATCACGATGTGGAACAGAGCATTTTGAGTGACATGTATGAATGAAACAAAACACAACTCCAGGTATTTTTTATTTTTTAAGATCAGTCAACTTTGTGTAATATAGGATCTTTTTAAAGAGCAAAACACTGAACTACGACCCAACAATATCATCAAAATAACATATCGACCAAGGGATTAGAGCTACAGTATATAACTCCCAGCCCTAGCTTCACCAGGCACTGATGCCTCATTTCATTTCTAGATACTCCCCCATTAACGTCGGTCATGGAGGTGGAGCAGAGGGTTCCAACGGCTGGTGCATCTTCATCTATAACCTGACCCAAGACACAGATGAGTCCATGCTGTGGCAGATGTTTGGGCCCTTCGGAGCCGTGGCCAACGTGAAGGTCATCCGCGACTTCAAAACAAACAAGTGCAAAGGCTTCGGTTTCGTCACAATGACCAACTATGAAGACGCTGCTATGGCGATCCACAACCTGAATGGATACCGGCTCGGAGACAAGGTCCTCCAGGTGTCCTTCAAGACCAGTAAGGGGTACAATTAGACCCCATTATTGCTCATGTACCAATTCACGTGCTGTTTGGGATGTTGGTACACGATTTTGGCTACATTTTTTGTTTACTGTTTATTTTCTCTGGGCGAGCTGTGTCGGATTAAAAAGGCAATGTTACTTTTTTTTTCAAATTGTAACGTGGAGTTTGAATGTTTTGAGGGAAGAATTGTGAAATGTTCAGTCAACAGTGTAGCCTCCATAGCTAGTCCATTTAAATATGTTTATGTAAATGATGTCTTCATTTATACTTTTTGATGTTTGGCACTATGTTCATCTTGTATTCAAGCTACAAACATGTCGAAGATTAAACCTGAACTAATGCATTTTTATGTAAGGATTCTTTAAGGAGCAGCAGTATTACTGTGTTTTATCATTTGAATCGTTTTATTTTTTTATTTCTGTTCTGTGGCTTTAAATGCTTGCTGTTATTAAAAAAGACTCCCTTAATCTGTGGCTGTGTTTCTGTTAAGTAGGCGTTAGAAATAAGAAATGCAGGATTACTACATAGTGCAGTTAGATTCACGACTATTGGAAACGTTTTAAAAACATGATTGTAAATAAATTATTAGTGATATGAGTCAGTAATACTGAGTACTTACAGAAGACCAGAGATGTGTCTTTATTTTGACTTCATTGCACTCAAACCAGTATTGAAAATGCATTAATAATAAATGGTATATTACATAGAGAATGTAGGACTGGGTGAAGTGGCAATTAAAAAATATCAATTCAATTTGAATACATAAAATTTATTTCACAAACATATATAAGACAAGAAAGTCTTTTAACATAACCACTCAAAGACCGCTCTACCGCCCCCTATCACAAAATGTCTTAACTGTCAAGAGGATTGGCTGTAGATCTCTTGATAAAAATAATCCAAGAATATGATCAAAGTTAAGATCTCAATTAAAATATTAATTTCCCAGCCTTAATTAAAAGTAATTTTCAGTATAGTTCAGCATCTCCTCAATATGTCTCATGTAGGTGATGATGGAAGGAGCACAATCGTGATAGGACGTCCTGAAAAGTGTCTAAAGATGCAGCAAAACTGAGCCTGAAAGAATTACAATGGACAGCGGTTAGTCTAACACTGGCGAACAAGTTTGACAGAAAGAGCCGAAACTTTAAACTGTGAGAGTAAAGAGCCACACCATGCACTGAACTGCGCTCAACTACAGCCAAATACGCACGGATTTCATTCCTACGCACGGGCAATGTTCCACGCCACTTTATAGGAGGCAAGTGTCAGTTTCTTGCTGTAATCCAAGCCATTATCCCGTTTGACAGAACACTTAGGTCTTGTGCTCCTCATATGAGTTGATCAATTCTATCTTATTATTTTACTGATTGGTGAGGTCTTATGTATGTGCCTCATGGCTCCTTGATTCAAGTTAATCCAACTTTTCAGTTCTTTTTATTCTTTGATGTTTGCAGTCTAGAAATTCTACAACATCCCTCAGGATTCGCATTTGACTCCAGATTTTGAGCAACCTTAGTTTTCGGTTGAGAGGGGAACCAGAGTGTCCAGAGGAAACCCACCCAGGATATACCGCACAAGGAGTCAGTCCTGGAACGGTCTTACTGTGCTCTGAGTACCAGCCACTTAGCCATCATGCCAGTTTGTAGTACCCAAGATGAGGATTAGCTCTGCCCTTAAATAAACCGGATGGAAACTCATCAGGAAACAGGGACAACATGCAAACGCCGCACACACATTCGCAACAGGGTCTAGAATGGGGACCCAGGACCTTGCTGTGAGATGAGAATGTAGCATGTAATGGTTTTTGTTTGTTTGTTTTGTAGTACTTTTATTATCCCCGTAGGACCCATCTCCATGATCTTGTTGCTAGGCTTGGTCAGGACTACCTTAGCTGGAGGATTTTTGCCTACCTATGATGAATGATTTTGGGTGGAAGGGGGAAACTGGAGTGCCCGGAGGAAACAAACCAGACATGGGGAGAACATGCAAACTCCACACAAAAAAACCCCCCCGGCGACCCGGGGATCGAACTTGCTTGTTTGTATGTTATTGCTCTGCCTGGAATATTCCACAGTATAACATTAAACAGTTCTACCTTACATTTATTCAGATACAGATAGTTATACTGATAAAAAAAATTCCTGACCTGTAACTTAGTTTGACCTCTATAAAGATTTAATGCAATAATGGAGAAAAGTCTTTAATGGACCCTCGACCAGAAAAGTTACAACTTTAAGGCATCATGCAAATCCAGACATTAGCAAAATTGTGAATTGAGATTTAGTGATAAATAAAAAAGTTACCATTTCCATTTTCCCAATAATGTTACATTGCTTTGAGTATGTTTTTACCTGCGTGTACGTTTGGTAGGAGAGCTCCCCTGGTGCTGGGGGGTTGACCATGACCTCCATAGCCAGCTGTGCTATAGCAAGAGGGGGTCTAAAACTCAGCAAAACCTTTAGTCTCTCTTCCACCACCAAGTCTGTGTTAACAAGCTCCATATACCCTCCCCTCAGACCACCTCTGAGGAGAAAAGGGGGAAAAAGTCACATATATAGTGAATGTAAACCATCGTGTATGTATATTAGTATGTAAACAAAAGAACTGTATTGTTTGTATGTTTAGATTTTTAGCTATGTATGTGTGTTTTACTTGAGTACACATTTTCAGTATTCTTTCCACCACTGTAACTCCAGTAATGCAATAAAACAGAATATATGTGGTTACTCACTCTCCCAGGCTTCCATTTGATAAAGAATTGAAAGAGATCAACTCCACATGCTCAGAGTACTCTTGGCTCATCTCAAGTAGCACTTTCTTATAAGATAAAAACTCTATGCCAGGCCCACGAATACAGTCCTGGTAAACCTACATAAAACAAAAGTAAAGTTCATCATGTAACAAACACACAATAATAAACCTAACAGTAATTGTGGTTACCTCTTGGACCAGAAGAATAAGGTGTTCAGCTGCAGCAAATCGAATCACACTCTCAATAGATTTTCTGTCTTGTACATGTCCTGTCGAAAGGTCAAGGGTCAGATATTTTCAGATGGGGTCATGGAGTCAGACAGTAGTTCTGAATTGTTAATATCTAAAAGCAAAATGTTTTTGACTCATCCATTCTGTATCACACTCTTTTATCTTTACATTACTACTACTAATTAGGGATGCAACAATATTCGATATAATATCAAATCGTTCAATGCAGGATCACGATTCAATAAACATACCCGATACGCAGGTTTTATTTATTTATTTCATTTATTCAATATTTTACCAGGTAAGTTAATACTTGACTCACTGCAGAAGTTAGAGACAGAGGGGTGACATTTTCTCAATGTCAAGTCATCTGGACGGATGAACACTTCCTATTTGGAACACAGCAACTAGTGGGTTAGCTATATGGATTTAAATATACCATATTTTTTGGACTTTATTCAGGGTTTGGGTGGTGCGACTTATATTCAGGTGCGACTTATATATTAAATTTTTACACTGACAGTCCATAGACCAAATATATGAATCCTATATATGAATCACAAATGAAAAAACAAATCATTATCTGTTTTTTTTTCATTTTGGTTTTAGAGGCAAATAATAAAGAAAAGAGTTTTTGTTTTTTTTTTTCTTATTTTTGGTTCTATATTGAAAAACGAACATACAAATGATACATGGATTGTTCTCTATTCGGTTGTTTTTATTACTATAACTTCTATAACTTTCCTTTCAAGATGAAATGTTGGTTCTTGGTCTCTAATTTTATAAAATAAATTTCCCCAAAAAAGTACGACTTATATATGTTTTTTCTTATTCATTATGTATTTTTTGGCTGGTGCAACTTATACTTCGGAGCGATTTATAGTCCTAAAAATATGGTACTAGTAGAGTTTATATGGTTGGTCTGGCAATGTGTACAGTAAGTTATATAAAGACCTCAAAGCAGTTGTGAGGCCACCTAAAGAATGTGTGCATTGTGGACTTGTATGTGCACATGAATATTAAATATTTTACATAAATCAACCTACTATATATAACATTTTAGCAGTGAAACTTTTTTCTAGTTCTCAATTGAACAAAATTCCCACTTAATCAGAAATCAGGTTAGTAGTAGTCAGTAGGTGGAGTGGAATAAGGAGCATTGGTCCTGTACCTGTGGGGATGCCTGGGTTGCGGATGAACAGAGCTCTGGGGTTACAGTGGTCTCTGGCTTCAGTCACAGATCGATGCAGCTCCTCTATGTTCACAGCCCAGCCCTGATTCTGGTCCAGCCTGTAGGGCACCAGCCTCACCCCAGTGTACTGGAGCAGGCTGGGGAAAGTGTGAGGGTACGGGACAGGGGTCAGCACACCGGTCTGGATGTCCTCTCTCCCACTGGACAGCAAGTTCAGAACCATCTAGAGAAAGATATGATATACTAGTTTATTTGTCTTGGCGTTCTTTGTGTAAATTGTTCACAAAAAAGGAAAAATAAAAAGCATGCGCGGTGCTTTCTGCTTATATGGTACCAATGAGTACTTGATAACTGTGTGTTGCACTTTAGAAACAGATGGATAGACTAGTCAAAGTAAGTACTGTAGTAACTCAAGTAGAAGTACAAAGAAGAGAAGAAATTACTCAAATAAAAATGTATTTGGGGAAACTACTACTCATGTTAGAGTAATTTTATTTTTGGACATACCAACTTATTTCTAATTTGAAAAGTGAAATTGGAAGGACAAAACGTTAAATAATGCACAAAGTCTGGGATATTCAAAGAAGGAAAAACTGATATAATATCTGAAGGAGCAGGGCAAGAAACACAAATAGTCAAATTAATTCATGTTTCAACATAAAGGTCAGTTACAGAGTCACACTGGGAAGAGTAACCTTTTACTCAAGCAAGAGTTATGGTTATACTGAATAATATTAAGATAGTGATGTCTCTAAACTACTCCAAAAAAGCAAATTATTCAAGTAAATATACTCAAAAATATGCAAATATGAGTGGACGGCACTGTGAATGGCTTTTTGCCCATAAAAACCCATTACCTGTCAATTATTACCTTTACATTTTCCTGAGTCCCGGTGTAGAAAATGATTTTGTTTGGATTGGCTGCGATTCCCCCGTCCCTCCTGGAGATGAACTCTGTGATCCGCTGCAGCACATACGGCATCCCGGTAGTGGGGGCGTAAACACCTATGGACGAGACATGGACAAGTACTCAAAATGTAAAAGCTTTAACAGTGACAGGAGAAGTTAAAGGTGTACTGTGTAACTTTTATAGTACCCATCTACTTGGTGATGATTGTTTTCCCTGGGATGTTCCGCAGTATGGCATTACGCAAATACATCTTGCATTGATTCAGTTAGAGGAGTTTTTGTCTTACAAAACTACAAAAACTTGCATTCTTACTGTGAATGTGCCCATTTCTCTACAGATCTGACCTGTATCTTGGCCTGGTGATGTGCCTGCAGCCTCTTTTTATTATTTATTTATTGTTCTTTTGTTGTTTACTGCTGTTGTGTTTTACATTTATTCTATGTGTGTTAATCTTATATTTTGTTATGTTGTATATTATGTGCTGGGTATTCATTCCCTCAAAATTACAGTTATAATAATAATAATAATAACAACAACAACAACAACAACAACAACAACAACAACAATAATAATAATAATAATAATAATAATAATAATAATAATAATAATAATAATAATACATTAAATGCCATATTGTAGAACATTACAGGAGAAAAAAATAGCATCTACATGAAGCCAAGCTGTCTGTGCTTTTAGCTATATTTGTATTATTATATTTAACATTGTTCATGCTTTGTATTTGTTGTTGTAAGGTGACCTTGAAGGTTGAGAAAGGCACCTAATCAGGTAGCGGACCCTCTGCCAGAAAAGTTACACAATGCACCTTTAAAGGAGATGTCGTACCCACACTTCCTTTGGGGCAGATGTCCAGAAGGCGCTGTGCTCTTTGACGAACATCTAGAGGAAGGCTGTTGTTTTGGAGCAGATCAGGGTACAAACAAACCGCCAACACTGCACACAATGAATCCATTGAAATCACTGGTAAACCAGGCCCAGGCCTACAGCAGTGCAAAAGCTGCATTGCAACTTCAGCTAAAACATGTAACATAATTAAAGGTGCACTGTTAACTTTTTAGATGTGGTTTTATAGCTTCAAAAAACAGGCATTCTGACTGTGAGCAGCGTTGCCTCCTCACAGATCTGAGCTGTAACTTGGTCTGGTTTTGTTTAATATCATAGAAAGGTTTAATACCATACTGTGACTTGAAGCTCAGTACTACATATCACCAGTGATACAGAACCTGTCTGACAAAGGAGACCGGGGCGATGCCTGCTCGGTGCAGCTCTCCTGAGGCCATGTTTGTCACTGCCTGCATGAGAAACAAGAGTCATGTAGGTGCAGAGTCTTTCGGCTCTTTTCATCCTCTGTTTCATTTTAACAGCAACAAAAAGTCAGTAACAATGACTAACAGAAGGTTATAGGTGCACAACTTAACTTTTCTGATGGAGGGCTTGAAACTTGCTCATCTCCAAATGTTGTTGCTTTAAATGGACTGCTCCATGGTAACATTAAGCTCATAGTAATAATTAACATTTTTCAAGCTCATATTGAAAAAACAACAACATTTCAATCACTTAAATATGCTTTCACTTAAAGAAAGTAACTGACCATTTTTTCAGCTTTTGCAGAAAACGGGTGACAATCTTGAGCTGCATCTTGACTGTACCCCCATGCACAAGGCAACCGCTACGTCCTATATAGGCCTATGTAAGTATAGGCTATACTTTAAATGATGTCCCATGGACTCACCTGTACCTTCTCTTTCTTCGTGCGTACAGACATGATCGCTTTCCACTGCACTCCCCTACGCAAGCGCCAAAAATGCAACTTTAGGACGCGTAATTTTTAGAATGTACTATAGTGAATGGGGTCGGCTCCACCGCACGCACTAGGCGCGCGTAGATTTGAGAAAATAGGATCTATCCTATTTTTTGAGCTGTGCTTTCGCGAGGTTACGCGCGTAAACGCTGACGCGTACAGTGGAGCCAGGACCGTAGTGCGTGTGGAGCGACAGTGCGCGTCAGAAGCGTCTAGCGCAGAGCGGCTGGGGACGCGATCCAGTTAAAGGAACAGGGTTGTTTTTTATTTGTCACTTTGTGTACGAATAGTAAACTTTAAGTGCACTAACGTGAAGTGGAAGTGCCTGTAAGTGACCAGGGACCCTTTCCGAAAATGTACTTTATTAATTTACCTAGTTTATTGTATGAAGAAAAGCGTAGTTACATCACTGATACTGTATCACATATAACCTTCCAGGCCTTTTCCAGACTCTTCTTTGTCTGGTTGATCCATCACCATTCTGTCAGTCTGTATCTGGAAGTCCCACAGGATCTTGGCTCAGTCATTCTCCACAACCTTTGGAGGTGTTTCCCACCTTTACTTTGGGGTCTCCAGTCGTACTCTGCATAAATGTTTCTGTACTCTACACCCGCCACTTAGTTATGTCGCTCCATGTATGCCTTCCATCTTACAGCCTGCAGTTATGTGCTGGACTGTTTCAGGAGCTTCTTTGCACAGCCTACACCTTGGGTCTTGTCTGGGGTGGTAGATCTATGCCTCTATTGCTCAGGTGCTCAAGGCCTGCTCCTGTGCAGCCAGGATGAGTGCCTCTGTGCTGTTCTTCAGACCCTCTCCAGCCATTGGTAGGATTTCTTGATATCAGCCACTTTAGTTATGTTTCGGTGGTACGCCCCCTGTAGGGGCTTGTCCTGCCATGATGGTCCTTCCAGCACCTCTTCCTCTGAGCTTCACTGTCTGATTCTCTGAGCACGTCATCTGTCAGGGCCTTGTCATTGATGTACTTATGGAGCTTGGATATTTCATCCTGGACAGTGGTTCTAACACTCACTAGTCCTTGGCCTCCTTCCCTACAACTCGTGTAGAGTCTCAGGGTGCTTGATTTGGGATAGAACCCATGCATGGTCAGGAGCTTTAGAGTCTTAACATCTGTGATTTGGATGTCCTCCTTTGGCCAGCCTATAATTCCTGCTGGGTATCTGATCAGTGGCAGGGTGTTGCTGTTTATTGCCTGGGACTTGTACAATTTTCTTGAACTCATCAAGTGACTAAAATGAGTAGCTCTTTGGCATTTTCATTTTGTAAAGGTAGCTCACCGGAGGAAAAAGATTGGAGACCCCTGGGTTAGAATGAGGATTGGGTTAGGAGTTAGGTAGGGTTAGGGTTAATTTAGGGGTTAGGGCATTTGTGCATGTAGATAATTTGGGACCTTTACTTTTTAAAAGAAATAAAAGTATTTCTTATCATCCACATGTCCACGACAACTACGTTACAATACAGTTAAAATGTGTAACAAAATAAACACATTATGGCCCAACAGTCAACAATAATTTCTGAGAAGGGTATCGCCTTACGTTTTATTGGTGATTTGGCCTGTGTATTTTTCTGAACATGCCACTTGTGGGTTTCTCTGGGGCCCTGTGCTTTTGCACATCTGCTTATGCCTCGAAATGGCTCTGTTTGAATGAACCAGTGTGAACTATTTCATAGTACAACCTTTGCTCACACTTTTTTGCCTTGTTTTGATTGTTATCGGTAGAAAGGTTAAGGTCACAATGGCATTCACATTTCATTTATTATCAAAATAGAGAATGTCTTATCAAACATTTCCCCAAGGCAATGGGATTACAGTGTTCAAGAATAGAACTGTAGAAGGGAAACGTTTTGTAGCTGCTTGAACCCTGGTTATATTTCTGGGTTGAGGTCCAGGTGACCTCTGTGAAACTTATGGATCCGGCCCAGAGCTTCTTCCAGAACGTCTGAAGGAATCAGGATACAGAGCCTGCCACACCACACACAAAGACACATGCACACACACATGCACACACACACACACATACAAAAACACACATACAAACACATGTCAAGAATAATTATTTAACTTCTCATTCAGTATATGAAGGATAAATATTCCTTTCTGAACTTAATAGGAGCAACATCCTAACAACTGCACGGTAGGGTGACTTGGGATATATTAGCACACACTTTTGAAATATGTGTGTGTTCAGTACATACTAGCTGTCTGTATATATGCTTTATACAGTCTGTGGTTCAGTTGATCCTTGCATTTCTTCATTTTTACATGACAGGCCTCCAGAAATATGTATTTTAATCATTTGTACCCTTATATATTTATGACAACAAATGGCTCATACCTGAAGTGATAGGCTCCAGGCGAAGGTCCGTGTGAGCAGCCTGGTCCAATCAGCACGGCCTGTTCCTGCATCAGCTGATCACAGTACAGAGAGCCCGCCTCCACCTGCATCTCCTGTACACCCATAGACCATAGATATGAGTCCCCACAGTCAGCAGTCTACAGTTAGTCAAGTAAGGTAATGAGGATGTAATAAGGAAGGGAATTTTAAGTGCTCTCAACCTCAGATAAAAGTGAGAGTGCTTGAGAACCCTTGTGAGACAATAATAATAAAGATCAGCATAAAATTAAATGTGAAAAAGTGGTTTTATCTACTAAATGAGCACAGTTTTTGTGTGCAGTTGCTATGGTAGCGCCCATTCATATGTTTTTTAAGTAGGCCAGAAGGCCTGACTGTCTGCAGAGTAGAAACCTGTAATCAAGCAGAAAAAATCATTTTTTACCTTTTACTGTTATTATTATTTCTTCAAGCCACAGTATGTAACTTTTTAGCCAAAAAAAATAAATAAATAAATAAAATGTTGGTTTGCACTGAAAAAACGTGAGCAGGCTTGCATCTCTACAAACATGACTCTTACATGGCCTGGAGGTGGGATTCCTCCTCCTTTTTTCCATGGAAATGTTCCTTTGGCAATAATATTCCACAGTATACCATACAAATTATCTTTATTTATAGGGGAATGTTGCAAAGTGGCTTTAACTTTTGTAGTAGCAAAATTCATGTTCTTGAACATATTTACTGTTATAATTATCTGGCCCAGCTTCAGTCAGTACTTTTCCATCGAAACTGGCATTCCTTTCCCACATGCATCCCCTCACTGTCTAGTCCTCCCTTCATTATTTATGTCATGATGACCTGTGTACATCCCTTTGTACCTGCCTGTATAAAACTCAGTGTGGGACTGCCCCACGCTCTCTCTCTCCTTCTTTTGATCTACTCTCTTCTATCTCTGCTCTCTCTCTTGCAAGAGAATAAACCCCAAAAAGACAATAATTTGACTCAAGATCTTTATTTCACTCTCACCTAAATATTTCCGCAACAATTCCTCTATCTCCATGCAATCATGCAGTTGATGTACCATCTCCAGAAAGTTGCATATTGTATCTTTAATGCAATTTATTACATGTTTTAACATGTTGTGTTGTTTTCTTGTAGTGTCTTTAAATGCAGTCAGACCAGAAAAATGTTTTTTTATTGCTTGGGTAAAACTTGAACATACCTTGGCCTGCTTTTTGATTGCAGCAGGTACATTCACACAGGGATAAAGGTAAACTCCGCCCACTACCGGCTCACAGCTCACTCCAGCCACATTATTTAACACTTCACAAGCTCTCCGACAATTTTTCTTCAGGGTATTTTCAACATGCATTTTCTCCTTCCACAGAAACAAAAGCCCATGGTTACAATGAATGTAGTAATATAGATAGTAATATTTCTGCATGTATTGTACAGTTGTACCTTTGTGTGTGTGTGATAGGAGTCGTCCCCAGGTTTGGGGGGTTTGACCATCAGATCTAAGGTCAGCTGTCCTATAACTAGAGTACTGATGTCTGTGCACAGCATGGTGTCCACGAAATGCATCACCCCCGGGTCAATATTCACCAGCTCCATGTACCCTGCCCTCAGACCACACCTGAGACACGGACGGACATGTAAGACAGACTCTAGGTCTATAGAGTGCCACTTAGAGATTGAAGATATGTCATTAGGTAGTCAGGACTAAAGAAACACTCCTCTGATAAACTGTAATTTGTAATTTCTATGATGAATAAAATATATATTTGGGTTGTCAAAAAATGATACTCAGAAAGTAACTGAGACTAAAACCTGTATTGAGAGTAGATGCTCATTTGAAAGTACTGATCCTGAATATGTATTATTTCCTGAATAGTTTTTGAATGGTCAGACTTGTATATAAGACCATACCATAATGCTGTTTTGAAAATTGTATTTGAGTGTCTAAAAAAATAAGTACAACTGTTTTTTTTATATAGTATAATTTTTGTTTTACTGTAACTAAATTAAAACTTACTCTCCAATACTTGATACAGAATGGAAAGACGCCATTTCAACAGTGTCTGAGTACAGAGGGCCCATCTCAAACAGGATCTTCTTGTATGAAGTAAACTCAACCCCATCTCCAAAGACATACTCCTGGTAGACCTGGAAAAAAAGATGTTAGGCTGGTGAAAAATGAAGAGTAATTTGAGTTTTGCTAAATGTCCCCTCATCATTTTTCACTAAGGTCATAATACAGACCCTTTAGATATTTAATTGTATATCAACACGTGTTTACCTCATCAACCAGCAGGAGAAGACCTTCATCTGCAGCAAATTGAATCACTTCCCTTATAGATTCCCTGCTTTGGACATGGCCTGTAAGAGGATAATGTAACTGTTACAGATTTGGCAACTAAGATGATGTTAAACAGAAACTGGACACTCGCTGCACCTGTGGGATTGCCAGGGTTACTTATGAAGATGGCTCTGGGTTTACAACGCCCTTTAGCTGTAGTTAAAGCTCGGCGCAGCTCGTCCACGTTAACAGCCCACTTCTCGTCCTTGTTTAATTGATAAGGTTCCAGCCTGACCCCAGCCTCGTCCAGCAGTATGGACAGAGTGAGCGGGAAGGGCACTGGGGTCAAAACGCCTGTCGGGACGTCCCATTCTGTACCAGCAAGCAGCTTCACCATCACCTCAACACATAAAACCATACAATTAAAGTTTAATTGTGTAGCTTTTCTGGTGGAGGGCCCGTCAAATGGTTTTCTCCTTAGAGATGTTTGATTCCTGTGTCTAGGATGTTTCACAGTGTGGTATTAAACCTTTCTATCATCATGGAGACCAAACCAGACCAAGTTACAGGTCAAATCTATGAGCTATGAAGCCACCTGTAATTGAATATATGTAAGGTAGAAGTGTTTAATGTCATACTGTGGAACATTCTAAGCAGAGCAATGACGTATCCATAGAAACAAGCAGGTGACAGATCTTCAACCAAAAAGTTATATAGTGCCCCTTTAAATATAAGTGAACAAACTATTGTATTATTAACGGTGAAATATACAACTTTGCTGATAGAGGATCCACGACATGATTTTCTACATGGAGATACTAGACGTCATTGATTTAATTAAAATTTTCCATAATATGGCATTAAACGTGTCAACCCACATGAAGACAAGCTGATAACAAAAAGGGTTATATGTCAGATTTGTGGAGAGGAGAGCCAATCCTGCTCACAATCACAATGTGTGTTTCTCAAGATAGTTTGAGCAATAAAAACACCTGTAATCGAATCAGCGTACGATGGATAAGTTTAATGCCGCTCTGTGGAACATTCTAGACAAGCCAGTGATGTTGCATGGATATAGGGAGGTGGACCTTCTCTAGAAAAGTTACATAATTAGGTCACATTACTTATTTGCCATTTGTAGTTAAAAATCACCTTGGAAAAACATATGCAAGAAGCTCAAAGTGCACCATGAGACATTAAAAACAATCACAATACTGACATTATGAAATAAACTGCAAATAAGATACAAAGATTAAGTAGAGTTAACATATTAATGTAGTAAGGGCACCTTTAACTGTAGGATTTGATAACATTAGAGGCTGTTTCCAATAAAATACAACTTAAACTGAGTACAACTGAATAAAAATAATAATAATATTACACTTATTATGCTAGAAAAAATAAGAAACTGATTGATGTGTTTCTGTTGAGAAAATACTAACACAGTTCTTTGTCAAATTCACTACATTTGACATTAAACATTTTAACCTCTTACCACCTAACAGGTCTTACTTAAGTTGTTGACAGTGCTGTGTGCTTTGTTCTGGTGGTGGACAATATGACTGCATTAAACATCATTACCATCAAAGCTCTCTGTGATCCTCCAGAAATGAAAACATTACTGGCAGAAGAAGGCACTCCATCTCGACTTGTGATGAAGTCTGCAATACTTTGTCGAATGTGGTCCAGGCCTGAGGAGTCTGTGTAGGAACCTGAAGACAACATGCTGAGGTGAAACTTCTTTATAAAGATATTGCTTTTTATGGAGTACATGCCAGAACAGCTGGAAATAAAGACGGGCATTATTGTGCCTGCAGTATTCTTTAATATGCATTATAGTCATGGTCTAACAATCATGGTCTAACAATCAAATGGTAAAATAACATTGGATCTGTCATGTAGTGCTGAGAAGACAGGACAGACAGTCGACAGGACCTACCTTCAGGGGGCGCTTCAGGGTAAAGCAGTTGGGAACTACTATATTTCTTACCACAGACTGTATGGTTCTTACCCACACTACATTCTACACAGGCCTCGAGGAGAGTCTGAGCTCGCTCCTGGACATCCACAGGGAAGTGGTCCAGCAAAGGAGGGTAGACACAGCCTGCCAATACCTTCATCAGACAGAGAATAATGCACGCTATGAAGTTAAAGGTACAGTGTGGAACTTTATGGCGGCACATCACCTGCACGATTCCAGGGACATTAAATACATTTAACAGTATTATTCTGCAGAAAGTAGCGTGTTGCTACAAAAATGGGGAGAAAAGACAATTAACAATGAAAGAGAGACAGACCATTATAACACTTATAAATGTAGGCCTTTACAGGGAAACTGCAGAGAAAGTCAAGGTGTCCGTGTGTACAGTTTTCTTCACTATCACTCAGAAACTGGGGGAAACTGTGACAGGAAGCGGTCTGGACCCAAAGCCACAACTGAACGAGAGGACAAGTTTCTGAGAGTTAACAGCTTGCATGATAGGCGGCTCACAGGACAACAGCTTCAAGCACAGCTTAATAGTGACATAGCGGCTCTTCTGGGCCACAAAACACCGCCATTGGACTACTGAAGACTGAAAGAAGGTATTATGCACTGATGAATCAAAATTTCAACTCTTCAGTTCATCAAGCAGGATCTTTGTATGTCGTCAAATAGGTAAGAGGATGATTTCACAGTGTGTGTCGTCAACTGTCAAGCATGGAGGAGGAAGTGTGATGGTCTGAGGCTGTTTTGCTGGATCCAGGGACGGTGACTTGTACAGAGTGAGTGACACCTTGAACCAAAACGGCACCATGCAATAACCTCTGGTATGCACCTAGTTGGTCAGAGGTTCATCCTACAGCAAGATAATGATCAAAACACAAGTCCAAGCTATGCCAAAACTACCTCAGGAAAAAAGAACAAAGATGGTGAGCTTGAAAAAGTTTAGAATATATTTTTGTCTATAAATTGATTCAGTGATTTCTTTTTCAACTCAAATTGTTTATTTGTTCTATGCTTTCATTTCAGAGTGCAATGACACATTGAACTGAATCATTTTCAAATAAAAAAATTGAAAAATTTTCATTTACAAAATGGAAAAATGTAAATGAACAGCGTTCTAACATCTGGCCTCATTAGTTAAGGACAATCAAAGGAACAAAAACATTCAACCTACCTGTCGAATGAAAGAAAAGGGTCTCAGTCCTGCTTTTTGAGAATCGCAGGAGCTCAAGTCAATCATATTTTCCTGGGAGAGAACAAATCGAATAAATATATTTATAAGTCCAGTGTAAAGTAATCACTAAGAATTTATTAAGAATGTTTCACACTTAACCACTTAACTAGTTACTCAGCAGGTATCATCTTTTTTTATGTACTTCCTTACTGAGTCAAGTTATTAAAGCAGAGTTGTGTACAGAAAAAAGTAACAGTTTAGTTCTCTTCCACCCATCCACCCCACCCTGAAAATCAAAACAACACACCCAAACACCCATCTGCCCTGGTCCTACATTTAGATCAAATCAGAATTTGAGCTACAACATCAACTCACAATGGCTGCAACCAGAGTGTCCGCCAAAGCAAAACATTTCATTAAAATCCTGTTGCATCTCCAGTTCAGACTCCTCTTCTGAAATGCATAGGACTCCTGTGGTAGTTTATTAATTCAGAGCTTAGACTTCTCTTAGACTTCTTCATGCAGTCTATGACTGTACACAAAAAGCAACTATAAGATCACAATTTGGCCGATGGTGCAGATTAGCAGCCTCACTTCTGTCACTCTACCCCAGGGCAGCTGAGCATACAATAGTAGCTTACTACCACGCACTGCGGAGTGAATGAACAATGAACTGTAAACGCTTTGGGTGGCATGAAAGGCACTATATAAATGCAATGATTAATTAATGATTCATTCATTAAACCTACTTTTTGCTTTATTTACAGGTGTCAGAGTGAGTCTGTCTTGGCCATGGTCTATGTTGGTCATGTTTGCAGACATATGAAGAAACATGTAACATTGTCATTATGGATGAAGTGTTTGTTCAAACTTTATTAAGACTTTTAAAAGTAGCAGTAGTTTTATAAAGTGTTTATTATTATTATTATTATTATTATTATTATTATTATTATTATTATTATTATTATTATTATTATTATTTGCTAAAATACAGAGGAACACTAACCTGTGAGGCATGTTTTATCCCATAAGTGGAGGTTCGTATCCCTCGAACCCTGCGGTTCACATGTTCCAGAGTCGTCATTTTGAAAGTTTCTGTGACAAAGTGACAGTGAAGTTTTGTTCGGTGGAGGGTCAGTTTGATGAATAACTTTTAGTATCTATAACACCTGACTAACAAATAACCAATCCTCAGTAAAAAAAAAAAAAAAAAAAGTTGTTTGCGTTAATTGGCAATGGTTTAAAGTTTATATTGTTTATGTTCAGGAAATTAATACTGAAAGCTATTAAAAAAAAGAAATTCACTATTGACAAATAAAGGGAAAAAGCTGATTTTTTTTTTCTTGCCAAGTCCTAATCAAAAATACAAGACAGTTGTACATGAAAGAGCTTTATTAAATGGAAACTGGCACTGATTTGAAATGCAGAGGAATAATACTGTTAAGACACAGAGGAAACACAACTTGGCCTATTTCACAAAAGATGTAGGCCCAGAGATGAACTTTGCATAGAGACCCTGCTCCACTGTGCAGGTTTATATAGGTTTAAGTCAATGGGACATTTAAAGGGAGCTTACAAACAAGATTTCTGCAGACATAATCATCAGTAATCTGAATTCATAACATTTATTTGAATATGTATTTTTATGTAGGAGAACAGGTCTGATAAATAAAAACATATGTACAATGATAAATTAGACAGGGTGTGGAGTAGCTACAGAGGAGGGCATTTATTATTTAGTAACACCTATTTGATAACTTCACCTTAATTAGCTTTAATAACACATGAAGAAAGACTTAATTCATGATCATATTGTTTATTTCGAGTGATGCAGGGGTTTAGAGATTTATTTAATTAAAGGCCCTGCACATGATTTTTCCCCACGTTGAGCAAAACGTGTCTTGCGCCAGTGGATATATCGTATAAGCATTATTGTCCATTAATCAGGGAGTGCAAATCAGCATGCTAGTTGTTGTTGTTAGCTTTCCATTCACTTCAAAATTCTCCTTTGGTTTCTGAGAGTCTGCACTGCAAATTAACTTGTTCTATTTTTCATGTTTTTAAGACAGTAAAAAATCAGGCAAAGCATCTTCAAAAGTGCGCTGGAGGATGGCCGGCTACCTGCTTGTCTCCATGGAGATGCTACTGGATTTATTTAATTCATTTAACCTTTATTTTACCAGGTAGGTCAGTTGAGAACCAATTCTCATTTTCAATGACGACCTGGGTGTGGCACCTGGAATTCCCAGTGGTCCCATCCAAGTACCATCCAACCAGGCCCGGCCCTGCTGATCTTCTGAGATCTGACTGGATCAGGCTTTGACAAGCCGATATAGCCACACATAAGGTTCCACGCGTTGCCTGGAATGTTCCATGGTATGACATAAAAAATATACATTGAGGATTAATTTATCACAGGTTTTCCTATTGCTCAAAAATACACTAATTCCTTCTGTAAACAGGGTCGATTCTTCACAGATCAGAATTGTAATGTAGCGTAAAGATGTAACCTCCCTTGTGATAAGTTTCATCTATACTGTGGAACATTTTAGACAAAGCAATAACATTTCCATGGAGACAAGCAGGTGGTGGATCCTCCTCTAGAAAAATTCCTTTTTAAGTAGTTACTGAGTCTGAACCTTTCTTAATAAACTTTGTTCAGCAGGAATTAAGTCTCAATTCATGCCTTTTTAAGGCTAATTAAGGTCTAGTTATTGTAAAGCGTTACCTGTTCCATTGTGAAGTCATGCAGTGAGTCTTTTGCACCTGTATTTGGCTGATCTCAGACCAGTTGTTCCACATCTGTTGATTAAACTCAGACGATGGCACTAGCCCTGGTTGAGAGAAATGTATGACACAGAGTTGGCAGGTGAACAAGTGCTTTGCTTGTTGTCCTATAGCCCTTATAGTTACACATGTTTACCACAGCCAAGCCCCTGTGCAGCTGACAGTCAGGGGGCGCTCTCCACCCTGCCTCTCTGAAGGTAGTATAGCTTAGAGCCCTTAGAAGTAGTAGTTTAAGACCTTCTTGAGTAGTTTGGTGAGGGTTTGTTATAGAATTCATCCAGTTTGTGCTCTCCCAGGTAAAAGTTATTAGTATATATCATTAAATCACAATAAAAACACATGATCAGTCTTTTTACCTTTAGCCCCACCTGATGAGTAGTGGTCCAACCCAAAGTAGTACTCGCTCCCACTATTACAGTTGTTCATTGGATTATACTGGCTTCATTATTCACCTGTTATTGTCCTGCAGTGTGTACAGTCCACTCACAGAAGGCACAGACACGAGATTTCCTTTGCTACAAGTGCCCACCGCTCCTCTCTCTTCACTCTTAGTTGTTGACCTGAGTTAGTGTGTTTCCGGCAAAGGGCTTAAAGTGCATATGACAGGTTAAACTACAATTTTATTCAAACCTAATATGATAATTTTATAGTTAAAGGTGCACTGTGCAACTTTTTGATTAGGGGTCTGTCAGTTACTGGTTTCTATAGATATGTCATTGCTTTACCAATGTATGAAATTACAGCTCAACAACATCGTATTTATTAAATTATAGGTGGTTTTATAGCTCAAAAACACCTAGAAAAACAGGCACTCTCACTGTGAGCAGGGTTGCCTCTCCACAGATGTGAGCCGTAACTTGGTCTGGTTTAGTCTCCATGAACATAGAAAGGTACCATACTGTGAAACATTCAAAACAAAGCAATAACATCTCCATGGAGAAAAGCATTTGATGGGCCGTCTACAAGAAAAGTTACACAATGCTCCTTTAAGATCCAGTAAGTAGTTTAACATTAGTTTGACCATTTCGGTTACATTTTTTATGTTGCCTTCTCGTTGACATGGGCTGTGACATAGAGATAATTTCATAATTGTTGTTTATCCATGATACAGTAAACGAGGACCAAAACATAATAGTTATTAATTGACAAAACAAAAAGAAATTACTATGTGTTTTACTTAATGTTTGAACCTTTGGAACCTGGCCTCAATTTTGTGTATTGACATCAGATTCCTGTAGGAACTGGTGTTTTGTTTTTGTTTTTTTAACTTCTCTTCACAAACGGCAGACAACTGATTGTAAAACTATAATAAAAATTGGCCACAGGCACATTCCCACACAACAAAGTAATAATAAATCAAACACGCCTGTCATATGCACTTTAAACTCTGCAGTTCACTTTCTATTAGTTACATGTAGCCTTTATTTCAGCCCTCTCCAGAGGTTATTCTGTAAATGTATTTGAGCTCAAAAGCCCATCACAGCTGTCTTTAAAATGATCATTTTTAAAAGTATTAGATCAGCTTTACATGTCTATAATATGCTTAAACATGCACTGCGCAACTTTTCTGGTGGAGAGTTTACTATCTGCTTGTCTCCATGGAGATGTTATTGCGTAGCCTGGAATGTTCCATGGTATGACATTAAACATATCCATATTCATTCATTACTGGATGTTTCTATTCCTCAAAAATACAATAATTCCTGTGAATAGGGGCGACTCGCCACAGATCTGAATGGTAATGTAGCGTAACGGTGTAACCAGCTTGTCTCCCTCGTGATAGAGTCTATACTATGGAACATTCTAGACAAAGTAGCAATATTTCCATGGAAACAAGCAGGTGGTGGACTCTCCATTGGAAATGTTACGTAGTGCACCTTTAAATACCAATTAGAAAACATTTACTGCTTAATAAAACAAAAATAACTTACAGGAGTACAGGAGAGTGGGAAAATATTAAATCTTACTTTCTCACATTTGACTTGGAGCAGCAAGACACCAATGATTAAAACACTTAGTTTGTCACTTGGGAAAAAAGCTAATACTTTAAACTTTGTGATCAGCGGACTGTAGGCTACTGCGCATACATTTGGATAAGGTGCAGCTGACATCAATTTCATTCAAATATAAAACGTTATAAAAATGTATCTTAAAAGTTAAAGAGCTTTGGAGAAGAGTCCCCACTTTGCTCCTCTGCCTCCACCTCCGTGATTGTTATTAGCTTAAAATTAGATATTTTAGTCCATGAGATGCTTTTGTTTGTTTTTTGCTCCCCTGACAGCAAAAGTTTCACATTTTGGTATGAGGAGAAACAAGTTTTCATTCAGTTCTGACAGATCTACTGAAAACTGAACAGTTAGTTGCACAAGCTTTGCGTTGACTTTAGAGCCCTCTAGTGGCCAAGACAGTTAGGTGCGCTTGGCTGCTACTTGCTGCCTCAGTTTCTCTCTCCTTTTCTTCTCAATCAGCCTAAATGGGAAGGAAAATAACAAAACATATTTGAGAACATTATTACAAAGGAGAAAAGGATGAACATATGGTACAGTAAGCTAAAGAAATATTTTTTTCTTATACACATAAAAAATGTTTGAAATATATATACTATTACAAAATAAATGAATAAACATAACCCCTGTTACAATTGCTGAATTTTATTTCATTTAATTTTGAAGTAGGCTCAGGAAGGTTTATTTTATATTTAGTACTTTGCAGTATTTCGGTAGTGTAGTATAATTGTACCCTCTCCTACTTTAGAAAAATTAATAAGTTTACCATTTTACATCATTCATATTACACCATCTTTCTAAAATCTTATATACCTTCTGTTCACTATAGATGTACACTTTTGAAGCTGTTTAATTCGTGAAGTTTTCATGTGGAAAAACAAAATTCCTGACTTCATTCTGACAATATAGTATGAGTGGTCAAAACCTTAACCAAAATATCTCAGAACTACCCAGACCATGAACTGACCCGTGTTATTCAAAGAGGACAGAATATGGATATCTGACCTGCGGTTGCGAGCTTCCACGAGTTCACTCAGCTGATCCTGTGCAGCCCTCAGCTCCTCCAGACTCTGTTGATAGCCCACTTCTGCTGAGCCCGCCCGCTCCAGCAGAGACACCTGAGTGGAGAGCTCACTGGTCCTATCCCGCAATCGCTGTATAGACGTGTACAGGTTTTCATCATCTTCCTCCTACAGCCAACAAGAGACATGAATAATTCAAAATCTAGTATATAATTTGAATATAGAAAAGATTATAAAATACCTTTGCATTGACAATTTCTATGTGGACAAGCAGTGAGGCCAACTCCAGCTCTTCGCTGTAGCTGTTCTTAAGGGAAACATTGCGATAGCCTAGAACAGAAATCCAGTGTCTTTTAATTTCATAAACAGTTTTCTTCTAGGGCCTGATTTTATTTTCAAACACAACCAATGACACATCAGAGACAAAACTGCCTTTAAAATAACTTTATCTGTCTACTAGTATGTTTATGGGGAAACTGGAATGTGTAGCAAAAACCCACCCAGACACAAGGAAAACATGCCAACTCCACACAAAAAGGCCTCAAACCTAGAATCTTGTAGCTGTGAGGTGTGCTAGCCATTCAACCTCTCGATAAACACTATACAAGTATCACGTATCATGTATTATTATTATTATTATTATTATTATTATTATTATTATTATGAACTATAATGAGCTAAAACCTCAAAATCTTTACCTCTACCTCTTGTCTATTCCTCAACATGTCCAAAGCAAACGGCGTCCTTACAGCACGGGTTACATGCAAGTTACATAAATTGCCTTCCAGGTATTGTCATAATACTTTAGGTATTTGCCTGTTCTGAGGAGGCGCACGGGGCATGTGGCCTGGGCCAGGAAGTTGGGGTCACTGAACATGTCCTCCTCAAAGACAGTGAAGCGCAGGAAGGAGAAGGTCGGATTATGAACGTCAAACACAAACTGCTTTTGGAGCCACACTGGGTTCAGGCCATTGTCAGCTGACAGGGAGAAGAGAAGTTTAGACAAGGCAAAGTATTTATAGACGTGAATCAAGTAATTATATATTTTTAGAGGCGTCTTTCTATACTAACATAACATACCAACAAATCAGTATAAAAAACTATATTGCTACAGTAAATACAGAAGCCCAGCCCTTATGAAATGTACATACAAACCTGCACACATACCTACTACATCTGTCTTGCACTTGCAGCCGTCGTAATCCGTTCCACAGATCTCCACCTCCACAAACGGGCACACGATACTGCGCCCATTTTTAGGCAGATGACGAGCACCCAGCACCTTGGTACAACAGTGACCACACAAAATTCAGTCTGTATTTTACTATTATTATTATTTTAGATTTGTGTAGTATTTCCTGACCTGCAGTTGTATTGTGATGGGCTCCACATGCAGCGTGTCCTTGTCGAATGGGTCAAATGCGTCGTCTCTCATGATGTCGGGCTGAGGCACAAACCCACAGCCTCCACTGAGCATGAACAGGGACTGGTTCAGCTGCATGGGCTTATCTATATATATATATAACAAAAAAATTAAATAAAAAAAATAAATAATAGCCATTGTGTCTTTGAATTTTTCTAGTCTATGGGAAAAATAAAAGAGAATTTTAGTTGCCTGTTCTTTCCTTCTCCAGGCTGATTCACAATTGTTCACATTGACTGAGCCAATACCCAGGAACATTTTGTATCAATTTTCTTTGCTGATATATGCCATTACAAAGGGAGGTCAGTGTGTATAGTGTTTTCTGACCTGGTGTTTGGAAGTTGAGAGCCACCAGCTGTGACCCGCATAGCCACATGGGCAGAGGGTCATAGTTGGAGGAATCCAGTCTCTGTCCTCGGGGGTAGACTCTGGACAGCTGTCTGCGGTTGTACTGCAGAAAACGTTTCCCTCTTCCACGAGTCGCAAACTTCTCCGCTTTGGTCTCCGGGAAAGACGACATGTCCCTGTAGCAGGCTCTTTCTGTACCGATCTCTGTCAAGAAAATTATATTCATATTAATATTCTTCTGCTTTATCTGGCTGGGTCATGGGAGCAGCTGTTCACTGCCCAGTCCTCTACGCACCTCACCCCCCCCTATGAACCCCTCTGTGAGTGGTGAGCCCACAGGAGGGTTAATGCATTAATTATAAATAATAACATCTTAAAGTAACACCACGTCCTTGAGGTGGCACATCACCTGCACCTTCCATGGAAATTTAAAGTTAAAACCATGTTTTCAACATTCTCCATGGAGATATATCTGTTTTATGCCCTGGAATATTATAGTCATTTTCCAGGCCAATAGTGAGTTTTGTGCTCATAGTAAGGATGCATGTTTTTCTACATTTTTCTGTGCCAAAATGAAAAAAAAGTGCACTTTTATTTTATTTTATTTTTTAAGTTTTGTGGTAGGGCTTTACTATTAATGGACATTAAAAGATAAATGTTATATTATATGAGAATATGCAGACTTACTGTCTTCATTGAAAGGTACCGGTCTGCAGTAAACCACCAGGTCTGACAGCTCCACAGCGATCTTCTTTCTTCTCTCCATCTGTTTTTCCTCCTGCATCTGTGATCCCAAAGAAACAACCATAAAGACACATATAATTCAGTGTCTGTTTTTTTCTTAAAGGGAGTCACCCATTCACAGACACAGAAACTTTTGGTCACTAGGGGGAAATTACAAATGTATATAAAACATGCACGTCTACAGACAGTGGGATGAAGAGGACTCAGAGGAACGTAGGGAGGACAGAATGATTTGAGTCATATAAAGTTCACGGGTTAGTGTTATTCCTGACCCGAGCGTCCGCGTTCTGAGCAGCCTCCCGAATGCGGCTGACCCAGCTGCTCAGGTCGTCCAGGCTGTCCGCCGCCACATCCAGCGTCTGCACCGGGACAGAGGACAGGTGCTGGGAGTGAATGGTGAACACGTATGGACGCAGGTTTTTCCCATCTTTATGCACCACTGAAGGAGAAAACACACAAGAGACACACAATAGTAGTTTACAATCAGGTGTATCTATTAGAAGAATGTAATATAATGGATTTTTTATACTATATATTCAGTATCTTTTTTTTTTTTTAATTCAAAGGTGTAACTATTCTGATGGAAGGTTCGACACCTGCTTGTCTTAGGGGTGATGCTATTGCTTTGCCTGGAATGTTCGACAATATGGCATTAAAATTAAATTAAATCTATCTTCATGTGAATAAACTGGCAAGAGTGCATATTTGTTATTTTTGAGCAATAAAAGCCTTTTACTACCATGCTGTGGAACATTCCAGGCAAAGGAGTCACATCTCCATAAAAGTATACCCAAAAAAGTTGCACGGTGTGCCTTTAAGTAATAGTATATAATCTATACCTTCTAAACTATATTTTTGATTTGTACTATCAATAAAAGTAAGTTTATACACAGAATATTTTGCAATACTGGTAGCAATGGGCAATTCATTTCAGTAACTTACAACAAAACAAATCTCAAAGCTCCTGTGGCACATCTAGTACAATTTAAGTACACAAAAGTAGCCCACAAATCCTTACCAACATGGCAACTGGGAACGTCGATAAAGCCTTTGAGAAATGTTCCAAGAGGACTGTTTTCTGATGACTGAAAAATAAAATATAAATAGACATAATTATCATATCAAATAATCTGTTAATACATACTACTTAGATCTTCTATCTGAGAAACGCAACTCACTGCTTCATCCAACTCTCTGGTCGGAGAACTAGGCATTTCTTCCACATAATTTGCAGGAAACCAAAGCTGCTTTTTGCCCCCATAGTCTCCTCGCCACCTAAATATAACACACAGTTAAGCAACAATTCTAAGTAGGGATTTCACAATATAACATTTTAGACTCAATTTAAAAATGATTCATTATTACTGACACAAATCTGTACTTCTTTTTCATATAAACTACACTGTCCAATAGCAAACCATTATTATATCAAACATGTGACCAACTGTATGAAATCAAACCTTATGAATGATAAAGTAAAGTTAATGTGACACAAACAGTCAGATAAAAAAGTAACACAAGCATCTACATGTCCTGAACAATATGCCCCGTAGAAAGATGAAACTGAAACGTGGCTGAAACATATAGGCGTCCTTTGCTCTTATAAAGGACTTTTAACCTACCAGAGTGCCTCAGATTCTGTACCCTAAATCACACTCAATATTTAAGGGTATTTTTTTTGTCTTTTTGAGCACCTGCAAGTATTGGTTGAATTGAAATGACATGTTTTTGCCTCTAATATTCTCACAATTACTATTGTAATATGTCTTCACCATTATATCGTGACCTGAAGAATCACAGTTATCACTTAACCAATAAACTTGAGATCCATATTTGGAAGTAATTTTAGTAACTACTCACCAACCCCCTTCCTGTTTTTCCACATTTAGGATGAGGGCCTGTTTTGGGAAGCACAGCTCGTCCTCCCGTTGCGCTCTGTAGTCATATAGAGCTTTTACTGTACACTGGAACAAAAAAAAAATGCCATTAAAATATTTATTATTCCAACTGGTCTCAAGCAAATTTAGTACAAAACTTACCCTGGCTGTTGGCATTTTGTTAGCTTCCACATAGAAATGAGGAGTTCGGACTTCATACAAAGCTCCGTAATCTAGTTCCTGGAAATACACATTTAAAAATGCAATTAGTCTGCATATTTAATATGCTGCTTTGTGAATGAATCTTACAGTGGTGCCCATCCGGTCCAGTGTGTCTTCATTGATGGGGTACCGCAGTTTCATTTTCCTGTACAGAGGATGCTTCTCATAGTAGCTCACTAGATCCACCAAACTCTCAAACTCAGCCGAACTGCCCAGCATAAAGAGGCGGCCCTCCTGTTGGATACGACAGTGCTTGATTTTACCCTCAGCCCTGAAAAAGCAAAAGGAAAATGACTTAGAATACTGGTTAAGCGTAACTATATCTTCCACAGTGTATAACTTCACCTGAAGGAGATGGCGTAGGAGTTGAGTTCACTGCGTTTCCGCACCAAAAAGGCTCCGTCTCTGGGAACGCGCATGAGCATGTGTTCAGCCTGGACCCGGGACAAGCTTGAGTGGTACCACCTTTAAAATACAAAACTGTCATGAACTACATTACTCCTCTGGGAAATGGCACAATATCCTTATCAGCTGTGAGAAAATGTATGGACTCAGCATTTTGCAGATCTGTATAACTCATCAAATCTTGGACAAGCATCTGAGGCTGGTTTTGACAAAAGGTATTTTTTGTTACATAAATCTGTTTTATTTGACATGATCACAGATCAAAGAACCCATTGTCTAAATTATAAGGAACATAAAAAAAAAAAATCTTAAATTATAATGGACTATAAAAAGATCACAGCTAATCTAGTACCAAACTGACAACTAAAATGTAATTGTAATTTTGGTAGCATTTTAATACACCATCTTAAATTGCATCAAACTTTTTAGTATCATGACAACCGTCTATTGTGCATGAAGAAGTCACTCCACACAAAGTCACACACATAAACAGTAGGTCCAGAGCGGGCACTCACTCTCTGCTCTCGTGGGCGTTGGGTTGGGGCACGGGGTTTCCGAGTCTCATCTCAAATTCGTTGCAGCGCAGGGGTGTGTCTCGGTAGTGGCAGATGAGGCGGTACAAACTGTCGAACACCAGGTTATCTGTCAGGTAGAAACGTGTAGAGCCCGACTCCTGACGAGAGTGGATCCGACAGTGCTGCACCCGCCCTGAGCGCCTGCCACAGAAAAAAAATCTATGTATTTAATCTTAGGTATTTGAGCTTTTTCCAGTATTGTTTAAGTATCAGCGATTGATACTTAAAGGTGCAATGCATAAGTTTTCTAGAGGATATGATTATCTTTAATTGTTTTTTTATTGCTTTGCCTAAAATGTTCTAAAATATTCCTTTAAAGTACGTAGAGCCAAACAGGTGGCATCAACTGGCCATGTTACAGGTTAGATCTATGGAGAGGCAAGCATGCTCTCAGCAAGATCGCATACATTTCATGATATTTTGTGTAATAAAAACACCAGTGACTGACAGACATATTCAAAGTCCATAATGTGAAACATTGTAGGCAAAGCAATAACATCACCATGGAGAGAAACAGGTGGTGGGCCTTCCACTAGAAAAGTTGCGCTGTGCACCTGTGCACCGTTTTTGTTTCCTATTTATGAGCAGACCAATAGTTTTCAAGTCAGTGTTCAGCTTGTATATCTCACGCAATTTCATAAATCTCCAATCTACAATAAATCTCCAATCTACAATACGTATATTGTAGATTGGATGCACACATTTTTAAAGGTGCACTGTGTAACTTTTCTGGTGGAGTCGGCCATGGAGATGTTATTGCTTTGCCTGTAATGTTACGCAGTATGGCATTAAATTTCTCAAGCAGGTGACATGATCAGGCCAAAGTACAGGTCAGATCCTATTTATATAGTAATAAATGTATGTTTAGGTATTTTTTAAGGAATTGAATAAAAGCAAAATAGATGTAATGGGATATAGTGAAACATTCCTGGTAAAGCAATAGTGCATAAAGATATGCAATAATGTATAAGGATTATGATAAATATGGAAAACAATTAATGATAAATTAAATGTAGTATCTCAGAATATGAATGACTTATGAAATTATATGGTAAAAAAAAGCAATTAAAATCTTAAAGCCACATTTTAATTAATAATAACAGATACACTAAAATGTTAGACTGAAGTTGACATCTCTGAATATGACTGACCAGAAGGACAGGGTGTAGTCCCCCACGAAGGTCTCGCTCTCTCGGACCAGGAAGGTGCCATCTTTGCCCCCTCCCTCACAGTAATCCTGCAGCAGCTTTTCTGCCACCTGCCGCCCGTCTCTGCCTCCGCCCAGTTTCCCATGGAACCAGCGCTCCGCACAGTGCTGCTCATTGTTGTTACACTCCTGCTGAATCGAGAAAGCGTGAAAAACAGAACATTTGTCTTGAATAGCACAATATAAAATATATTACTTTAAAAAATGTAATCTTCTTTGATTCAGCTATCATCTAAAATGAACAAAACAATAACTTGAATTAAAAGTAACTAAAAATGATTTTAAAGGAGCACTATGTAACTTTTCTGGTGGTGATGTTATTGTATTGCCTGGAATGTTCCAAAACATGGGCATAAATCTTGCATTTCTTCAGTTACAGAATGTTTTAAAGAGCTTTTATGCAGGGTGGCTTTTCCACAGAACTGACTTATTAATTAACTAAATAAGTTGGACTAGTGGCACCATCTGCTTGTCTCCAATGAGAGAGACAAGTTAAATGCCATACTGTGGAACTTTCCAGGCAAAGCAGGAAAATCTTGTAAAAATTACAACTTTTTTTTTGCAAATGTCAATACATTCTGTCATATTTTCTTTCTCTATCCCACTGACTGTTCCATGGCGAATGCTTAATTATTCATGAGAACCTCTTTTCCTTCATCCTCCTCCTCTTCCTCAGCAGTTTGGTAATGGGACGTCTCCTCTGAGTAATAGATCTTGTGTGTGGTCAGAACAAAATAGTGCGGGGTCCATGTCTGCATAAAAACACACAAGTAAACAAAACGTAAAAGTACCTCATAAATGTCATATTGAATGAAACATAAAAACTCATAAATGTTCTGCATAAATGTCACATTAAAACATGAAAACTCATAGTCTCACATGATCGATGGGGTCTTCCAGGTACAGGATGCCGTTTTTTAGGGAGTTACTGATGTCGTTCTCAGAGTAACTGGCACTGGACACTTCCTCATACACTGTACCCTCCACCAGTTTCTTGTGCTGTCAAACGGGAGGCGTATTCATATATTTTCATAACATTTAACAACCTGGAAGTCAAACTCGAGACTGTTAAGCTGTGACACATGACTATGAACAACAAGCGTCGCTGAGTGATTTTATAATATTATTCATACATATAGGCATATTTTAAAAGTTTACAATATAACTTTTGTAGTGGAGGATCTGCTAGCTGCTTGTTCCCATGGATATTTTATTTATTTGCCTGAAATATTTCACAGTATGGCATTAAATGCGTCTATCTCAAAGAATCAAAGTGACAACAGTTGAAATGCAAGCCCATTCACAGACCCAAGTGCAACTATAAAACACCTGTAAATGACTAAATGCAAGATATATTAGTGCATGTTTAATGTCATACTGTGGAATATTCCAGATGAAGCAATAACATCTCTATGAAGACAAGCAAGTTACAGACCTTCCACCAGAAAAGTTACTCAGTTCACAATTTATTTATGGTTAAATTTATTATGGTTAAAAATAAATTCTTGATGTAACATAAACAATTTTTTGTTGTTGTTATTTTCATTATTATTATTTATTTATTTATTTTTGTTACTAATAATAGTACTAGTAAATTTATTAGCATTCTATTATTATTATTATTATTATTATTGTTATTATTATTATTATTATATTTTATTATATTGTATGACACTACTCGTATTTTGAGTGGTAGTTTGAGTGATTTGTTTTTGTTAGTTTGTTTTGTAAGTTATGTTTTCTCTGCATAAAAATGAAAAAGGTGTGTACATGTGTCTGAATGACATATCTATATCTGTTTACACACATGAATAAAAAATATATGAAACCAAGAGAAAAAAAATCTTCAATAATTGTGTATGCTTCTAACAGTTAAAACAAGTTGAAAACTAAAGGTGCACTGTGTAATTTTCCCATTGGGGGTCCGTCACTTTCTTGTTTCTACGAATATGTCATTGCTCTGCTATGAATGTTCCATAATATGACATTAAACAGCTGTACCGTACATTTACTAAACTACAGATGATTCATAGCTCAGAACTACCAAGAAATACATTCTGACTGTGAGCGGAAATGCCTCACAGATCTGATTTCCTCTATACTAAATGCAACACTATAATATAAACAAAAACACCAAGACAAAGAATAGAGACAGAACAAACGGGCGTTTAAAATTCTAAACGGTAATACCTTTATGAGTATTTTGCGTCTGAGCTGGTAGGGTGAGGGCAGCTCTTCAGCGTTGTTGTCGACAGGTTTGGTCAGCAGCAGATCTCCAAAGACTTTCTTAAAGTGAGTCGCCATGTTTCTCTGCTGAACAACACTGCAGTGGTCCTCTATGGACAAGATGACCGGGTACCTGCACACATATGTTCACAAATTTACATTATAATAATACAGTTCACTTTGTGTGGGAATGCAGCAGAAAACCACAGTAAAAAGAAGTACAGAATGCTCCAAGTTTTAGTTTTATGCAAACATATAAACCAAACAAAAAACATAGGATAATACAATAATTAATAATGTAGAGTTATTGGCCAAGGTTCATTTCAACTTAAAATATTATACTGTGTACATGTTTTTCTTACTCAGATGTGACAAAAGCGTGTTCTTTAATGGTGTGGAGCACATCCAGGAACTTGATCTTTGAGGTGAGGGTGTGTCCGTGGTAAATAATGGGCAGGTCGTCAGGTCCATCCCAGCAGTCCACTGAAAAATATTGATCACTTTTTTCAGTAAAAGGAACATATTATACAAAATCAGCTTTTATCAGCTGTTAAGTTACCATTTTGAATTAACTATTTTGATTTATTCATACAAGCTTGAGTAATACTCCGTTGTCCTACATTCAAGACTTGAGTGCTAAAAAAAATCAGTTTGCACCTATCCCCTATTGCTCTGTATTTACTTGTGGGTTCAAAATGTTTGCTAACTATTTTCTACAAAAAAATAAACTAAATAAAATAAATGGAAATCCCCTGCTTGCTACGGTGAATTTCCACTATGAATAGGAAGGGACAGCAGCAGGGGGTCAGACCTGCAGTTTTGAACAGGAGGTCACTGGATAATTTCTATTATTAAGTTGATTTGGCTCGATATTGTGGTTTATGCTGAACAAAATATAAGTTATTGACCTATGTGTTAATGCATTATTAAAGTAAATAGAAGTAAAAACAGCAGAATCTTTCATCATAAAAGCTGCGTTAGACGAGTGGCTTAATGTTGGTGACATACATTCAATGCAGCGACAGCCCATCCTCAGGCAGCGAGCGTACGCTTCCAGAGACGACTCACTAGAAAACTGGTCACCTGTCAGGTAGCTTAACAACACAACAAGATAAAGAACGTTAGCTGACCACAACGCAGATATTTGAAGAACTAAGAACACTAAAAACCAACCAAACAAGACCAAAATAAAAAAGTCTTAAGATTTATTTTATATTAAGGGACGTACGTATTGTGAGACGAGGATATCCAGTACTGGGACAGGGGTCTTTTCATGTCATCGGGGACGAGGGGAGAGAGGCGAGGGTCACAAATACTGTTTTCTTTGGAGAACAGGAACGTCAAGAACTGAAAATGAAAAAAGAAACTGCTTTAGAAAGTTGAATGTTTTTATTTATCATTTATATTTGCATTCAAAAGTTTGGATTCTGACCTCGTCCAGCTGCAGAAGAGGCTCAGGTGTCGGAGACCCTCTCATGTAGCCCATCAGAAACTCTCTCACTCGACCCAAATCTGATGCCCAAGATTCCTACAAGTCAAGCAAATAGAACTTTTATTTTGACCGTCCATAATGTTTTTATAATCATTGTTCCCTTATAGCCTATGTATATTATGTTATTTCACCCTATTAACATTTGTTTAGCCATTTTATCTGCACTTTGTGAGGTTACGATGGCACATGTGCAAGTCCATATTGCAATAAATATTTCTAACTATTTATTAGACTGAGAAAAACAGGGAGAGAGATCGGCATACGCTTGGAAGATGTTGTCGATATGTCATTGGGCAAGGCACTTCATCCAGTCTGCCATCTCTCACCCCTCATATTGATACATTTTTAGTTTATTTTCCCTTGTTAAAAAAACAATAGTAATGGGTTTCAATGAACAACCATGGTCATTTAACATTAAAAAATTGTAACACTTCTTCCTCAGAAGTTTGAAATCTGCTCCAAAGCACATATTTTTACTGACATGAGGATTGGTAAATCTCTGGATTAAATTAAAATTTGATTAATTGCCCAGTGAAGTTTGATCCTGAAGATGCTGTTATTGCTATGTGAGACTGATACATCATAATAATTAAAACTTTATAAAAAATACATAGCTTTGCATAGTTTTGCTGTGTAAGTACCTTTTGGTCCATCTGTAGAAACTTCTGAAAGTCATAGAGAGAGATCTGACAGAGCTCAGGTCGGTCAACATTCCTATAAAATAAAACATCAAGTAAAACTCAATATTGACCAATAAAAACGTGATAGAATAACACTGAGCCATAAGTGACGAAAACAAAGGACCAGACATGAGGAGGGCGAGAGGAGCAGAGACTCACCGCAGGGGAAAGGACAGGTCCAGCTGCTCAATTATCTGGGAACACACAGGGGGCAGACAGGAGGGGGCGGGGGTGAGGGCAGGTGAGGGGGGGCAGGGGTAGGTGGAGGGTGGGTGAGGCATAAAGGATCCAGTGAGTGCAGGGAAGTGAAGTGTGCAGCAGAGTCAATATTACACATGACCTACTCAAAGTCCATTTGTCTACATTAACCAGCAGCAGTTAAATATAGTCCACGTATAACAGTTCAAGAGGGAGTAACGGACATTTCAAGGGAAGTTGGGCTAAACCTGAGCATGCAACTGGCTTTCCATTCAAATAATGTAGCTTAGCATGCAATGTGACCTATGCAGAATATTGCATAGAATTAGAAATATGATGGTGCATTTATTAAGCATTTTAAACTCATTTTAAATAACCAGGATTATAAAAGAGGCATACATCTCACACTCCATAAAGTATTATTTTCATCTTTTTAATTGTGGTATGTCAATACGACAACAATATGAGTCTGTAATAAAGTTTTGATGATAATAGTTCCTTTGGTTCATTCCAGTAAAGAAAAAGCACATAATTGTTAGAACATGTATTAATGTTAACTGTCAGATTTTTGCTTTTCTCTTAAAAATCTATGCCAACAAAATGAAAGAGCATGAGTAATAAAAATAAATAAATGATAGACTGGGATTTGCACTGGAAAGAAACTAGACTAAACTGTCTAGATAAGTTTAAATGACTTAAATTAAGATTTTTTTTCCTTCATTTGAGTAGATTCAACTTGACAAGAAACACACAAAAAGTTGTAGTTTTTCTTATTTTAAGTGGAGCAAGATGCATTTTCATATTTTAAGTACAAAAAGTCTTATTCCACTGGAAGATAATTTTATTTTCAAGTGAAATTTACTCAAATTAAGATGACTTGAATTAAGAAAGTTGTATCATAGATTTTGTTTTTTGCAATGTGGGTGGTAGATATACAGATATTGCATTTGTTTACATAATTATTTTGACACATATTGTGCTGACGAATTCAAAAAACTATTATTTGGAATAGAAACTATTTTCAGTAAGAGCAAAGTAAACATTGAAGCAGCCGGCCACAATAACACTCACTGTCCTCTGAGCGTCAAACATCAGTGTCCGGTACAGCTGTGCAAAGTTTGGGTACGACAAATCATTTCGGGCCTCCACCTCCTGAAAGAGGAAAACAACAAACTATGATTCATGGGAAATGCAGGAATATAAAGATAAACACCTATCAACATGAGACTTTACAGCTGATGTCATCCACATTCCCTGGTAGAGTGATGCTAACTGTAGGCTCTGCTCTGTCTGAAGCTTTATTAGACTTTAAACTGTGCTTTATTTTAACACAATCAGACCATAAAGAACAGATGCGGTTGGAACTAAACAACCTGTGAGCTGGTTTGTGCTGTTAAACAAGTCGCCGACATCTTTTCAGTTAGTCACTCTCATATTATTGTTGAAAATGAAACACCTAAACAGGACCGGGACTGCTCATATTGATCACAAGCTCTTGAAAATATGTTGTTTAAATCCATTTTGTGTTTTTCTTGTGTTTTCAGACCATTTTTAAACTTCCTTGACAGTGTTTGTTAATGTGTGCATTGTGTAGAGTGAGCAGATTTTCCCAATTCTAAAGTGGGGCACACTTGGGTTGGGATGGTTGGTATAAATAATTGTGAAAAGAGCGTGTAACATTTTGTATTTGTGTGCCATTCGTCTAAGGGACTTCTGTTGCTGCATTTTTTTTTGCTTTATTTGTCATTTGTAAACATGGATTTCCGTATTGTGGCGAAACAAATGACAATTTATGCTCCTCCTTACTGTTGGCACGGATCAGATTAGTCAAAACTTGTGATAGTCCTGTTTTAGTCCTGGTTTAGACCTGATGTAGTTCTGCTTTAATCTGATTTTAGTCCTGGTTTAGATCAAACTGGTCAAAAATAGGGACATTTCTTGTATAAAACTGTGACAAATCACAATCTGCTGGGACATGGGACACAGGGCTCAAAACTGGGACTGTCCCGGGTAAATAAGGACGTCTGGTTACCCTAGCATTGTGTCACCATAGTAACTCCTAAACATTACACCATAAGAGATATATGTAAAGCACCCCCAGCGGGATGTCCCTGCAGAGTATCAATATAATATTTGAGTCTGACCTGCAGTTTGTCTTTGAGAAAGCGCATGTTGGGGACTCTGTAGTTGATCTGAGGCAGGAGGGTCTTCACATCCTTCACTGTGATGCTAGAAAAATATGTTAAAAGGGTTGGTTGTACAAAGATATGCAGTATAATAAGAAGAGGATAGCATCGCAGAGGTAATAAAGAGGTAGTGATATTTGCAACATCACCAAAAGGGGGCACTATGGAGGAGGTGACCTGTTTTCTAAATGTTTTACCCTTTAGTGTGCAACTTTTTAAGGCTTAAAGTAAAACTGTATGGTTGTTTGTATAGAGAATTATAGCTGAACATTTTCTCATTGATTTGCCAGTGTGCCAATATTTGTTTTTCAGCTTTGGCCCTGTAAAAGATGTTTTGTTTTTAAATGCTAATCGCTATGGTCACTTTTCATCTTTCTGAAACAATGGATAAAATGTCCCACGAGGCATTGAGTAACATGTGTTTATTGTTTGTTTTTAGGACACAAAGGTTAATGTAGGTCACTCTAATGGACCATGGACCATGTGATCAGACAGTGTCCATCCGCCCAAGGGTCTTCCTGCTCGCTCCTGTCTGGACACTGTAACTGTTACTATTTTCAAAGAATGACAGGAGCATATCCTCTGTGAACAATCATCACGTCCTGTCTCATATCTGGAGCTGGCAGTGAGTTTGTCCTGGACTGAGCGGTATCCCAGGACCCAGGCTGACCTACAGCAAGGTTATTTTGGAAGAGTGTAATGAAATAAATGTTTTTTCTTATTTGAATTCAGTTCCTGTACACATCAGTCCAATAAGAGGACCCATGTTGACCAAAGGAAAAGTTTGAGTAAACGCTTAGACTTAAAAATGGAAAAACTGGGGTAATTTTCTAATATTTTAGCTATTAATTTACTATTATTTATTAGCATACAAAACTATTTCATTTCAACACATGAAGCTAAAAAGCAACTCTTAAAGGTCCTACATTATACACAATTTGCTTGTGAGTTTTATGCCATGTTATTCATTGTTACCTCATCAAAACATACCTGGAGTTGTGTTTGGTTTCATTCACACGTTTGAGTTATACTTTATTATTAGACTGTCTACATCTCCAAAGTGTGACATAAATAACAAAACAAACTTATACCAAACACTCAAGATTAGTTTTGGAATATAGATTAACTTAAAATAAGAGTCTTTTTCTTACTTACTAAGATCGTCAGCTATTACATTTTAGTTGTTAAGATTTTATTGTGACCTGAATAACCATGATTCACTGAAAAACATCTTTAATTTCTAGCAACGATGTTTTAGTTGCAGACACAGGCCTATTTCACACTGCACACTGAGAGGACATGGAAATAGGTAATGGGAAGTTGAAGGGGTCAAAGGTCACAGCTGCCCTCTATGATCACACCTGGATCTGTTTCACCTCCACCTTTCCCCCTCTGATGTGACCGACCAATCAGCTGCTGCGTGTAACACAGTGAGGGGGTGATGACATGTTTGTTGGCACAGCTCACCTGCCTTCACGATTCCTGTCCATCAGCTCAAACTGTTTCCTCAGCCACCTACGCACACAGGAAATGGTACAGGTCAGAAAATGTAATTTGATTTAAAAAGCAGACGGCAGCAGATTAAATTATTATTATTATTTAAGATGCTAAAGATTTTACTGGTTTGAAAACTAGCAAGAACTGTATTGTTTTTTTATTTAATTGAGTTTGATGATTTTCACATATTTGTTTGCCTGGAAAATCCAGAATAATATCTCTTTGTATTATTTTACAGGTTGAAATCAGTCTGTTCCCCAAGCTCGGCCAAACGCGATCAGGCATCAGATTTGTGATACATTTGACACAAAGGAGCTCATTGTTCACCTATGATTTACAGCTCCAATTTCTCTTACCTCAGATTAACAGTTTAGTGCTTGGTTTACTGATTCTACAGAAATCCACAGTGTTTTTCAGCCCCCCTTGTCATATTTTTTTCTTTATTTTTTCCAATGCAGACAGACCATACATGTCCCAGATTGGTTAATCCACATTAGAGAGATTGTAAAAGATCGGCTGTTTTTGTAAGCAGTACATAAAATCAAATATCCTGTGTAGATTAGGACACACCTGTCTGTCTGCTGTGGAGCTGGAGCCCTCTGGGTGTCGCTCATGAGCCAGTTTAGACCTGTGATCCACATGTTCACTTCTTCTTCACTGAAAGCTGCAACAAAACAGCACAAAGACATACTGTATCAGAGGCATTGGCTTTATTTACACACCCGTTAAAACCAGGACAAACAATGACACTATTGTACATGTGCCTTTAAGATGTGGCACAGTGGGCACAATGGGCACAAGCACAGTGGATAGTAGAGCTGAAGAAGGGGTTCTCTTAGGAAAAGCTGAATAGAAAATGTACACACAAGAAGGCACTGTGAATGTGGTTAATTCTGACTGAGGTTACAGGGTACAGCTGCCAGAGAGGAGGCCTTAAAGGTGCTCTGTGTAACTTTTCTAGTGAGGGTCTGCCACCTGCTTGTCTCCATAGAGATCGATCATTTCAATTACAGGTGTTTTTGTTGGAAATGCTCCAAAAAAAACTGCATTCTTAGAGTGTGCAGGTTCGCCTCTCCACAGATCTGGTCTGTAACTTGACATAATAGCATCACCTGTTTGTTTCCATGGAGATAAATTTAATAACATAATGTGGACATCCCATATAGAGCAATAACATCTCCATTAGGGATGGAAGAATAAAAAATAATATAATTTATTGTGATATAAAGGGTTAACATAATCACCTTTATATCAACAGAATGTGCAGAAAATCATTGTTGTTTTCACTTATAACAAAGTACAATACTATACCAGATGTTCAAATGTGGGACTTATTCATATCTATAACATTTTAAACTGTCAGCAAAATAAAATTGTTAATCACAATTATTTTGGCCATGATAATCATGGCACCACATTTCAATATCGTCACATGCCTAATCTCCATGTAGAAAAACAGGAACCCTTAATCAGAAAATGTATATATTTCAAGTTTGCAGAGGGATCTGACTCTATGCAGGTAGAAATAAAGTCCTGTATTCATAAATAAAACTCTACTGGATCACAATTTACAAATAACAGTGAGAGAGAATATAAGAAAAAAAACATGTGAAAAAAACATGTCCATAAAATGAATTTGAATGGTTAAAAGCCACATGTACAGTTCTTGCACTAACCAGCCACGCTGAGAGTGCGCAGGCGAAACTCCAGGCCATACAGCATGATGAAGCAGTGGGAGGAGTCCAGTTTACGAGCCTCCTCTGGGTAGCGCTCGAAATCCCTGGATCCTTTTCCCAACCGCAGCTCCCGAATTTCTCGGATGTCAACTGGAGGAGACAGGAGAGGAGGACTCAGGTTGCATGAAGACAAACATGCATGGACCATAAATCACTGCTTTTCCCCTAAAACATGTGGGTCCTATGGGAAAAAGTGTAGACAGGGACGCCCGTATACGCCTATATACACACATATAGACACATATATACGCACACATACGCCTATACACACACATATACACCCATATACACACATATACATAGATATAGACACATATATACGCACACAAACGCCTATATACACACATATACACCCTTATAGTCTTGAGCAAACTGTGGTTTCATTTAAAGATCCTATATTACGCATAAATGAGTCTTGTGAGCTTTATATATAATGTTATCTCATCAGAAATATACCTGGAGTTGTGTTTTGTTTAATTCACACATATTTGAGTAACCCTTAATTATTAGTCTGCACTGTAACAAATTGCTGTAGTTTCTACAGTAATTTTATTACAACAGCTTTCATATATTACATGTCATAACTTTAGACTGCAATGCATTGTGGGATAGAAAATCAATATAGTTAGTAAGAACTTTTTCTACAACAGCATGTTGTAAATTGCATTTAGTTTGTGCTTTACTGTAGATGGGAGGAAATTATATGTATATGTTCTGTTTTCAAATATTTGCACACTGTACACATTCAGTTAAGAAGAGCAGAGACAAGGAGGAGCTCATGGGAAACTGCACTGGTCCATTCACTCCACAAAAGAGTAAGTAACCAGTTTTTTTTTTTTTTTTTTTTTTAAGCCTTATTATTTTTAACACAACATAGCATAGTTACAGTATGCAAATGGATGCTATGGTAACAATTGCTATGGTAACAGTTGCTCAGGTAATGGTTGTTATGTTAACAGGCGCTATGGTAGCATCACTAAGGTAGCTTCACTAATGTAATGTCACCATAAAGTAATGGTTGCTAGGTAGCTTCACTAACGTAGTGTAACTTTATTTATATAGAGCTTTTCACAGACACAAGTCCCCAAAGACGCTTTACAGAGCATTATTCATTCACTCCATACCTGGTGGTGTAAGCTACTGTTATAACCACAGCTGCCCTGGGGCAGACTGACCTATCGGCACCATCGGTCCCTCCGACCACCACCATCACTTTCATATACACCAATTTCACATGTTGGTGCATGTTTTTGTCTTGATGGGGGAAACCAGACTGCCCGGAGAAAACTCATCCAGACAGGGGGAGAACATGCAAACTCCACACAGAAAGGCTTAGGCGACCTGGGGTTTGAAGGATTTCAAAAAAATGAATAACTGTAAAAAATACCCCAACCAAAAAAAAAAAAGGGCTGAGGGAACATAGGGCTGAGGGGACATAGGGCTGAGGAAACATAGTGCTGAGGGAACATAGGGCTGAGGGAACATAGGGCTGAGGGGACATAGGGCTGAGGAAACATAGGGCTGAGGAAACATAGGGCTGAGGAAACATAGGGCTGAGGAAATATAGGGCTGAGGGAACATAGGGCTGAGGGGACATAGGGCTGAGGGGACATAGGGCTGAGGAAACATAGGGCTAAGGGAACACAGGGGTGAGAGAACATAGGGCTGAGGAAACATAGGGCTGAGGGAACATAGGACTGAGGAAACATAGGGCTGAGGGAACATAGGGCTGAGGGGACATAGGGCTGAGGAAACATAGGGCTGAGGGGACATAGGGCTAAGGGAACACAGGGTGAGAGAACATAGGGCTGAGGAAACATAGGGCTGAGGGAACATAGGGCTGAGGGAACATAGGGCTGAGGGGACATAGGGCTAAGGGAACACAGGGTGAGAGAACATAGGGCTGAGGAAACATAGGACTGAGGGAACATAGGGCTGAGGGGACATAGGGCTGAAGGAACATAGGGCTGAGGGGACATAGGGCTGAGGGAACACAGGGTGAGAGAACACAGGGTGAGAGAACATAGGGCTGAGGAAACATAGGGCTGAGGGAACATAGGGCTGAGGGAACATAGGCACACTCCCTTTCTGAGCTAGCTAGTGAAAGTATTATTTTAGTTTGCTAGCCACAGTCGGCATGTCCCCCAAAGCCTGTTGACCACACTGCGATGATGTCAGCTTTGGACCGCACTTCTAACAGTTGCAGCAGAAGTCCAGTCTAAGACACACCCACAAAGAAAACCAACGCTTATGACCACAGCAGATGTCCTCAATAAATACTGATGCATGCTCCCGGACTGACGGGGGCTCAGTCAATTCAGAGTCAGAGTTATACAGAAAACGTTACAGATAAATAATGAAAAGTTAAAATTCTTGAGTTTAGTTTAGACTGATATGGGACTGCAGGGTTCGCCACTTTGTCTCCATGGAGACAAAGTGGCCATGGAGAGATATTCTACAGCAGGGAAATACATTTGGTAATCACAATGAAGAATGAAATATGGCCAGATCTATGATAAAGCAAGCATGCATGCTCATGGTAAGAATTAATGTAACAAGTTTTTGGGGAGCTATAAAGCACTTGTAACTGAATAAAAGAGATGTAGATATGTTTAATGCCCTAACGTGGAACATTCCATGCAAAGAAATCACATCTCCGTGGAGACCCTCCATCTTAGATGTTACAAAGGGCAAAGTACAGATTTTTTAACATATCCAGGAGCAGTGTGGTTTGAGAGAAGACTGAAATATTAACTGATAAACTAATACAGAAATTGCATGTATATTTCATGTTTGTAGAGGTTTATGTTAAAGTTGTGGTACAGAAAACATAAAAATAAACACATCGATAAAGAATATTTTGCGTCTCTCTGTTATACCACCATTTTAGCCTCCTATTTCCACCGCAGCAGCAGAACTACCAGCCGCCTCAGCCTCTTTATAATCTCCACATGTTTTTCAAACAAATCAGTCACTCTTCTTTTCACTTCTTTTAAGGTCATATAATCAATTCACTGTTTATTCTGCTAATGTCTATATTTTATGTTATGTTTTTTAAAGTTTTACCTTAGTCTCACTATGAATTCCTGCTAGAATATTTGTCCTTGCGTAACATTGCCATCTGAATTTTAGTGAAAGTCTGGACACAACCTTGTACATATGGAGAAGCTGAGTGTTTGGACTGAGATTAAAGACAACTACCAATATATTTCAACTTCAAACAAAAGCCTTTGAGTGTAATGTAAAAACAGCATTTTCTTTTTTATAAATAATACTTTCAAGATCCATACCCCTATATAGTGTGTTTATTAAGCCTCTTATCATGATGTTATGAACTAATGATTCACTAATGGGGCGTCCATAGTTTTGCACTGTTCCACATCCTTCAGACAGAGTAGACAGACCGCCCTGCCCACCGCGGCCTTTAATCCCAGGCCAGGCTGTAAACATGCAAGTGATAAAGCCTCAAATGAGAACTGGAGACACTTCACAGTCAAGAAATGCTGTCAGCAACAAAATCAGAAAGAAAAGAAAATAGATTTATGGAAAACAGAATACATAAATTATATTTAAAAAAACACTAAACTAATACTAAGCTTGAATTTCTCTTAGGATCTATATATAAGTCTGTCTATCTATCTAACTATTAAATATAAGGGCTGTAACAAAGGCTGCAATTTTTGAGCATAATTCCTTCCATAAACAACAAAATCCTGTCTTATTTGGCATAAAAACACACTGTCCATTCTTCTGGACATGAAAACTTTGAACTGAATCCTATTATTAAATCACAGATCACCTGTTATTAAATCACAGATCTAAATGCAATAAGAAAATTTGAAATTAGATATTGTTCCAAAATTATTCAGTCTTAATAGATATCAGTTGCAGATGTTGTGATTTTTTTCATGTAATAAAATACTAGCTTCTTATATGCCATCTGAGTGAGATTGAAGTCTCCAGCTGGAGGAGGAGACGATAGTTTTGCTGCGTGTCCACGGTGATTATGGGCAGCTGCCGGTTTCAGGTCAGTGGCAAAAAAGAGCGTGCCAAGAGCAGTGTGGGGTGGTAAACATGTTAGGAGTTTCTGTACGCTGATGTAACAGGATATAAACAACTGCATACATGAGCATGCTGCATGCTATCAATGCTTCCATGTGGGCAAAATAAAATAATGTAGAGCAAAAAAGAAAGAGAAATCTGTTTTCTTAAAAGCTTATTTACTGTTAATAGTTGGTCAGACATGCAAGCCTCATTTTTTTCACTAATCTAATAAGCATTGAAAAGTCAACTCAAAGCCCATATAAATGCAACAGGGTGCAAGCATCAGACATGGCGGCAGTGGTTGGCTCATGCCCCACAGCAGTGAGATCCACATTTGACCTGAAACTAGTGTGCAAGTAAGATACTTCTGTGGAGTTGGATTTCCAAAATATTTCCTACTGTGCAAATACAGTAAACCTCAACATATCTATTGAGCAAAACAAATGTCTTTTTGTGAAAGCTTTTACAAAAGGCTCCAGGGCTAAAACCGTTCACCACAATGAACAGTGCTTAGCGCCTAATTTGCCATCCATGACTGTGCTTCCTGATCAAGATGTTGAATGTTTTGTTTCCCTGCAGCCAGTCAGTGTTACAGACAGGAAGAGGCCCTCCCTGATAACCCCACACTTCCTCCGCCTCAGGATTGAATACCCGCTGTGTGCCAGCGCTCATCCCAAAGAATAACATCATCCCACACACGACAAAAGACAGGATTACACTGAAAAGAACAAAATCGAGCAAATGAAAAGGAAGTCAACGGAGGATCCAAAAAGAAAACATGAGAGGGTTTGAGACAGAAGGAGTGAGTGGGCTGGGAGGAGGGAGAGGAGAGCTGGAGGACAGTGCACAGATAAACTCAGAGAGAAGCAGAGTTCCAGGAATGTACCAAGGGGGGTGCGAGCAAAGGGTTATGAAAGCGCATGTGTGTATTTTATATCCAAGGTCCCGAGAGGCTGCCATATACTGGAGGTGTCTCACAGATAGGCCGGAGGATTAGCCATGGCACCAGTTCCATGCTTTATGATGCTAGATAAATAATTAATAGACAAAGCTCCTGTGTATGCGCTGACCATTACTCTCAGTGAGGGAGGGCAGGTTTGTATAATTCAGGGACTTCCTTTAAGTCATTCTAGTGCGAGATAAATGGTTCTGATAACATTTTTATTGTTGCAGTAGTTAAATATTTTGGCTATGATTTATAGCTGATTATATGGTAATAACTAAAGGTTTATTATTAAAGCTCAATAAAATGATATGAAGTGCCATATTGATAAAATGTGTTCTGGAGCAAATTAGTTTAATTTGTCACAGAGTTCATATGAAAAGGCCAAAATAGGAACAAGACAATAAAACACAGCAGTATCTATAACACGAGAAAGTAACTATTAGGTGTGTTTGTAAAAAGGGTAACATATGAAGAGGGCTGAGTAAGAAAGGAATGGCCAAACTAATACGGACGCTCAGATATGGATTTGTTTTTTTAACAGATACCAAAAACACAACAGCTGTAGAACAGTTCACAGTTCAGTTCATTATATATATATATATATATATATATATATATATATATATATATATATATATATATATATATATATATATACACACACACAAGGGCACATACAAATATTGGTGCAATTTATACTTACTTTATACTTTTGGTTTATAAAATGTGTAGGAACAATGCTATGACTCAATGCATGAATCCAGGGTAGGGATGTGCCAATACAATACTGGTATTAGATATCGGCACAGATATTGAACATTTTGGTAGATCAGATATCAGCTTTGAATGAGCAATGTTGGCCCAAAATGTCATGTTAAAACTTGTATTTTTATAAAGCTGTTCTGCAGTTACAAAAGACATTTTGATTTTTTTTTTTCCATATGCTGTTTGCATTTAAAGAAAATAAATTATATTTTCAGTCTCTGCTCTAGTATCGGTTGATAGTATCAACTTTGTTATTGGACCAGAAAAGGCTAGATAGGTGCATCTCTAATCCAGGTAGAGAAGTTGAATCATACTAACAATTTATGGATCATTAGTGGGAGGTTACAATGTCATGATAATGAGAAAAGTTAAAAAAATGTTGGTGATTAGAGATGTTCACTGTTCAGTTGTTGAGTTCAAGTATACGTAAATGTGAAATGACTGTAAAGTGTCCTAACAATGGTTGGGATTCATCTCTTTGTAAAGAAAGCGAGCAATATGTTTTTGTTTTGTAACCTTATTTGGTTATTTAAATTTGCATACCTTCATTCACAACATTATCAATGTTCCACACTCTAGTAATAGTTATTCTTGAACTACAGATCGACTAAAACAATAATCCATTCAACACTAGTGAACAAAACAAGGAATTTAAGATTTTGTGTGAACAATGGCCTACAATAAAAACAGAGTTAGAATAACACATGGCAGACAGAAGAGAAACTCTATCAGGGCAGTTGTGAATGTCAGACGTTTTCGTGGTGCTCACAGACACTGTAACAAATCCTCCCTATAGGCCTCAGAATCCAGGACACACTTAAACAATAGGCTCCACACCCCAGACATGCAAAAGTGGTCCAATCTGGCAACCCACAGCCAAACCCCTAACGTGCTACTTTTAAGCGCACCATTGCCACTTGACTGTGCGCCTACAGTGAGAGGAGTTAGTGAGGCGGCACGGTGGGCAGGAAGGCTGCTTGGGGAAAGACTGGAGACTAAATATGCGGATGGGGGTGGGTATATTTTACTATGGGAGGAGAGGGGTCACTGGGGCATAATACTAGGTGAGAATTATACCCCTATTTCTAATACTCAATGTTAAGGCAGGCATTTTTTTTCCAAGAATGTCCTGGCCAAGAGGCAGCTCAATTCACAATGATCAAACATTCAAAGAAACCTTGGGACAATCAACTGCACATAATTACACATCATCCAAAAAATCATTAAGACATTATCCAAATAGACGCGTCATATAAAACAACTACAACCAGACGATTGTTCCTCCAAGACATTTAAAAGTTTCTTATAAATATTTAGTGGGACCAAACCATTAAGTTGAAGTTCATTCCATGACTGTGGAGAAACAAAACTAAGAGCCTTTGTGCCGTTCTGACTCAGGCACAGACATAAGGAAGCTCCAAGACCTCAGGTTAGGGTCACCTGTGCTCCTGGGTACGTAGTAGTAGTTTTGTAATCACATGATTTTGTTCCCTTGCATTTTGCAGTTGAATTACTGTCCCAAACTTCAAATATACACTACACATCTTACTATACTGAGAACTAGAGATTGTCCAATATGGTTTTTTTCATGGCCAATGGCAATTGTTTATAAGAGACCCTATGGTCAATAAGCTTGGTTGATATTTTTGGGTCAATATGTGGGGGCGATTTTGTTCATTCTCCCTATAATCTGTGTAAAATATGTAATTTAAATTCACTACAAACTCACCCACAGCCCTTTTTTTTACTCTAAATCTCTAACAGAGCAGTATAGGCAGACAGTTATCCCATTGCACTGAAGTGTTCAAATAAAGCTTTATGCACATTCTTTAGGCAGCAGGTCATTTAAAAACAAAATATCATCTTGTGCTGAAGATTTAAGACCGATAGTTGATGTGCTAAAAAGTGCAAATATCGGCCTGATATATCGGGCAGCCAATATATCATCTACATTTACCCACTACTGCCAATGAACATGGTTTAATCCACTGTATTTCATCCATAGTCTCTCATAATATAAGTACATTTACATCAGTACAGTGTAGAATTATATTTAAGACATGGCACTACACAGTACTTTACTCTTATATGGACCTGTCGCTATGATATATTGTGTGATATATTGCTGAAGTAAATATAGACGATAAACGGTAATAGTAAAACCAAACTCTAAAGCTGAATTATTCCCCAATTCCAAATTTAAAATATTGTTAAAGAAATATGGGCTGCAATAAATAAATGCCATAATCCAACAGTTAAGTAGTTATTGTATATCTAGAGTCATTAAACTTCATAATTCAACTGTGTCGAGTTCAAACTGTATCATAGTACAGAAAAATAACCAAAAATGTTCAGTTAGTACAAAGAAATGTCCCCATGATAAATATTGACTCCCAAAAATTATTGTTCCATACACTCTGTACTACTACAGGACGTTACTGTACCTCAGTGTGTACACTGCATGTATTTGCCCATTTCACAACATACCACATTTGTATAGTTTATGTAACCCTTTGTCAGGGTACCATAGTGAGTCTCTATTGCACCTTAAAGTTATATTACTGACCCTAACTTCTTAAAGCGAAGGGAAGAGGAGAATACATGTTAAAATTCAGGAAGCCCAGTTCTGCTCCCTTTCTCTGCTTAAGTCATTATTGAAAGTATTTCCTAAACAAGGAGTAATACCCAAGAGATTATAGCACACAAATCAGATTTCATTTGTTGAACTGACCACTGCAACCTTTTGCATAAGAAAAAACACTGGCTCGAAAAGCACACAGTTATTATTTGGTATAGTACATAAGGGTGAGCCCAGTATCTAAGTCAACACAGATAAGGCTTGAAATAACCTATTCTGAACTGTGACAGTAAAGGCACCACCTGTTTTGGTTCTGCATAACCAAGCTGCTAGTCAGATTGTCTAGTTTGAGCTGACGTTTCTGCACCTTCTAATAAAAGACACCCTACAACAGCTATGCAGTCAGATAAAAGTGATCAATATTGAACAAGAACAGGCTTATAAGAGGCTAATAATACTTACACTGCATACTGTTTATATTAGTATCATTATAAATATCCTATGGTTTAGTGACCTGTAAGTGTTTGGAAATAATATCGAGGCGACATGGTTCGCATCGCCTATTTCTCTGTGGCTCAATAATGTTTGCCTAATTCATACCATAGCATTGATTGGTGCTACACTGAATGCACAAGGAAAGAATGGCAAAGTAATTTTTTGTGTATTGTTATTATTATAAATTATTTCTGAATGTCTGCAAATATATTGTGGTTATGTAGCCTGTTATGTATTATGGGGAATGATGTAACATGGGGAAAATATGTTTACAAGTGTGCCACTTTTGACACATTGTTCATTGTTATTAACTGTTTATTGCACCAATATGGATTGAACATGGGGTTTATTTGTAGAGACAAGCTCAGGTTAAATGTAAAAGCACTCACTTTCTCCCTCTATTTTGTCTGGGTTCCGGCTCCACACTATCTGTCGCGTGTCCTGCTTGATCTGGAAAGTCCTTCTCTCGGGGCGCTGGGATTTCTTCTGGTAGAACAGGGTCATGACTGTACCCATCTCCAGGCTGTGGAGGATGCGGGGGCCAGCCTCGGTCCAGTCCAGCATCCTGGAGGCCATGAGCGGACCTGCAGATCCACCAGCCGCCCCTGTAGCTCCGGCCTCCTCAGCACAGCCGTTCAGACAGTTACTGAACCTGGCAGCGCACATCCTCACCACATAGCTGGCACAGGAGCTTGAGTACTAACCTAGGATGCTTTCCCTGAACCCACTGGTGCAGAGGGGAGTCCAAATTATGGCAATCTAACGCGGGCTAATCCAAGCAGTCTGGCATTTATTAATAAAACACACACTAAAACACATGACTGAGCTGTGGTCCTCTGAACGGGGAGTTATCCTTTCCAGATGCTTCACCAGTGAAATCCACCCGGACTCCCCGTCTCATCACAGCTGGACTCAGGTTTCCACCCTCAGTCCACGACAGCACAAGCAGAGCGGATCCAACACTATACCACCGCTCATCCGGCCACAGAATACACTGACAAATCCTATTCTTGTCAAAAAGCTTCGACCAAGACGCCAAGTTATGTAATGATTCTTCGGACGGACGCGTGAACGCAGCAGCGCGGAGGAGAGGCGCGCGGATGGGTGCTCTCCGGGGCCGAGGCGAGAAGCCAGTGTGCTCCCATCAGCCAAATCATTCTGTCCGGCAACGTATACGAGCTCCTCAGCACATTACAACGTACAGACTACACCGTGGACAGCGAGCATTGTCCTGCGCAGTCTCTTGTCTGGAGCGTAAGCAGCTCGGAGCCAGGCGGTGCTCAGTCCAGCAGCCAGAATCTCCCACTCCTCGCTCCAGATCTCTGTGCGCTCGTCTCCCCCTCAGCCCCAAACGCCAGAGGTCTTGGGAGGAAATTAGGGGTAGGAGACCGGAAAAGCTTGATCAGATTTTTTTCTTCGCAGTGTTGGCAGTAATGTGAGGGGAGACGAGGGGAGTAAGGGAGAGTGGGAAAAGAGCGACCTCCAGTGGCATCCGCGAAAATGACTACCTCTACCCACAGACAATGTTGCCTCCGTGTACAGCTACAGGTAGGATTTTAGCAGAGGTGGAGAGTATGTTCAGTTACATTAACTAGAGAAAGATTTTGAAGAAATTGTACATTTCTAACTATTTTTCTAATACTTCAACTTAAATTAGAGGCTACATTTTACAGTCCAACCCAGGGGTCCTAACTTATTACACCAAGTACCACAAAGAAAAGTTTTTCACTATCAAATTCAAACCAAATCCAGGTCTAACCTAGGGATAAAACAGATCTAAAAGTTCACATAAGTACATAATTTCCACTTACACTCAATTGCATTCCATTGTGTTGACTGCAGTGAAGAAGGGGCTGAGTCAAACGGCAAAGGTCTCGATTTACCAGTCAATCTACGTTCCTACCCTCACATATGAACATTAGCTTTGGGTAATCACTCAAGGTTGAAATGAGTTTCCTCTGCAGGGTGGCTTGACATTCCTTTAGAGATAGGGCAAGGAGCTCAGAGTAGAGCTTCTGCCCCTCCACATGGCGAGGAGCTAGCTGAGGTGGTTTGACCATCTGTTCTGTATGCCTCTTGGCAACAATGTCTCTCCTCTGGGCTGGGAACATCTTGGGATCCCACCAAAGGAGCTGAAGGAAGTGTCTGGTCTAAGGAAAGTCTGGGAGTCCCTGCTTAGACTGCTGCGAGACCTGTGATCCAGGCCCAATGAAGTAGAACATGAGCAGATAATTTTGACTATATTTCGAAACAAATTATCCACAGAACAAAAAGGTGGATAAAATGAACTATTAGGCTAAATCACAAACTGAAATACCACCTGAAGGAGCTCGTACCAGTTTGAGAAACACTGGTCTAAGCATTTACATTACTTACTACATAACTATCACTTTTTACTTCTACTTGAATAATAATATTTTAAAGTAACTTACCTGAGTACAAATGTTGGCTACTGTCTATATCCATGTCCCAAAAGGCCAAAAGTGAATCCAGCACTAAGAGCTTGTATAATATTTTTTTATGAACTTATTCAGATAGATACAAACACAAGACACAATACATTCAGAAAGCAACAAGGGTCTCAAGTAAATTTATAGCTGCAATTTTAACAGGTGAATTATTACACTTTTGACATGACATAAGATTATTGTTAGTAGCATAATACATAATAGTCAAACAGGTTAAAGTTTTACAATACGGAGGCACATAGAAAATGAGGTACTCAACTTGTTTCGGGTAGTCCTACATGTTACTATGCAGAAAAATCGTAGTTTTAAGGCACATTAGATAAATACAATCACATTACAGATACACAATATTCAGTTGGATAAAAGAAAGTTGGCGCTGTTGTTAGTAATGCCTCTTCTGATTTCAGACACCAGCTTATAGAGTTTCTCTGACACAGCCACCTGAGGAAAACACACGGTTAGTCTGATTTTCTGTGTGAAGAGGTGGTACAGAGGAGGAGGTACAGAGGAGAAGGTAGATATGAGATGAGGTACAAGAAGAGGAGATACAGAGCAGGAGGGAGTAGAGAGGAGTAGGAGATACAGAGGATGTGTAGGTACAGAGGAGAAAGTAGAGATGAGGAGGCGGATACAGAGGAGCAGGAGGAAATACAGCGGAAGTGTAGGTACAGAAAAGGAGCAGGTGCATAGGAGGAGGAACAGAGGAAGAAGTACAGAGGAGATATGAAGGACACTTACTGTGTAAATATCTGGGTCCTGCAGTCTCTTGTATTTAGGGTCAAGCATTTGAAGGGAGCTCTGGGCCTTTGCTCGAGTTTCTTTAGCACTGCACTCAGGATAGGTGACCTACACAAAATATCCATCATTTTAGAGCTGTGCGATTAGTTGAATTCCAATTAAGACGGTAGTTTCTAATTTCACTGATCAGCTGGATCTTTTTAATCTGTCAATTCTCCATCTATAAAAGTATGTGGCTTGCAGAGCAGAATTTGGAAATATTTTTTGTGTTAAATGGAAAAGATTAATAGACTATACTGTTTATGTTCAGGAATTTCATATTTTTAATATAAATTTTAATCCGACTATATAAAATCAATCGGAAATTGAAGACCGTAATGAGGAATCATCATAAATCATGTGTCTGTGTGTATCAATTATTTTGAAGTGTGAAGAGTTTGTTCTCACCTGTCCTTTGGTGAAGACTTCTTGGCGTAGACAGGTGACCTGAGCAGGAGTAACACAGCGGGAGGCGTCCTCTTCTCTGAGATAGTAACTGAAAGGGTGTCCAGCCTTAGGAGGAGGCTCCACCGCCAGACAAACCACATCCAGAAAAGGATGACCTTCACAGAGATGGAGAAGATTACAGTTAATGTCATTATACTTTCCTGATTCACCAAAAGGGCATTTCCTCTGTTCATACCCTCAGTGTCCAGCAGGCGGTACACAGCCTTCTTCCCAGGCACCGTGCTCTTCTCTGGGTCCTCACTGACCTTCATCCTGGGACACCCTCTGACCTCCACCAGCTAGATACAGAAATATTACACAAATATTAGAACTTGTTAATTAAATAATGGCTTAATTTAAAAAAACTATAATACCTTGTATACACAACCCAGTGATGGTTGCTTTGTGCACGTTACTAAATGTGTTCCAACACCAACTGCATCGATCTCATTCTCCTGCAATAAAAGTGTTTCAGTAATTCAAAAAGCAAAGGAGGAAAATCTTGTCTGTATTATTATTCCTAATACTGTAATACCTTCTTGTTGAGCTCTGACATGGTGTTTTCTGAGAAGCTGTTGGTCCCAACAATAATTAATGAATCAAAGGTGGATGCTGAAAAACTAAACAAGAACAAAAGCTTAAAAATCTAAATTCTGGTGTCAAGGTGTATAGTAAGTTTATAAAATCACAGTGATGGACATACACTGGCACTCACTGCTTACTGCAGAGCTTGAAGACATGCCGCACCTCCAAGGACTGCTTGCAGAGGTCGCCACTGTCCAAGCGCACTCCCATTGGCCTGTAGCCCAGCTCAGACAAAGCCAAGGCCACAGCACAAAAGTTCAGAAGCCCACTACTGCAACAATAAATAAGACAAAAAAAAAAATTACGTTTACTAATCACCAACTAGTCTTCATCATCAGTTCTTCGTACATTTTAATCTGGTCTAAGTTGCTAAGGCAAAACTTTTTTCCAAGCAACTTTTATACAATTTTACTTTAATAATTAACCAGTAGAGCTGTGCAATTAATCATACTAGTTGAAAACACTGATTTCAACAATTTTCATCAATACAAGGGGAATACATTTCTCACTATATCACCTAGCCCTACTTACCAGGCAACACTGTAGCTATCGATCACAGGCAGAAAGTTGTGTGGGTAGGCAATGGCATAAGTGAGAAACGCAGCCAGCTCACCCTCACAAATCTTCCCTGCTTCAGCTCTGAGCAGCACACAAACACGACTGAGCAAGCCCTTTGTCAGGGAGATCAGGTCAACTTGTTCTCCATTGGCTGTGTTTAGTGTCTAGGAATAAAACCACAAAAATCTACTGAAATCCTGTTTTAAGTTAATTAAGTTGTGTAAGAGTCTTAATTTGTTCATTAGCACCATCAGACAGAAACTCACCTGAGGCCACACTTCCTCCAAGGAGCTGAACGAGGTAACAAAGGAGTGTGCCATGGTTCCTACCACAGGGATCCCAAACAGGAAGCCAGCCTGAACATTACTGGTCATATCAAAACCTACAAGAAACACAGCCTCTGAGTATGACATAGATAATATTAAATAATAATAGAAGCTTGACTGCCAGTCTGTAACAACAGACCCTCCAACCACTATTCATTCACATATATTCGTATTCAGGCCAAAGGAGGGCAAAGTGTCTTGCCCAAGGACACATAATAATGATACTTACCTCCAATGTAACTGTATCTGGAAGCAGTGAGTCCTCCGTCTGGTCCCTGGGCCCGACGTAGTCCCATCTCCAGCAGACTCCTGCTGGGGCCAGCTGCCAGACGAAACCGAGCAGCGTTACTGCAAACAAGACTAGAGACAAATCACACTATTAACAACAGCAAAGTCAAACTAACATATATTACAATTAGGTCTATATGGACTGTAATCATTTGTGTCATATTTTTTACCTGGCATAGTTGACAAGGCAGAGTAAACTGGTCTCCAGCAGTTGGACCACAGCCAGAGGACCTGCCACTTCCATCACAGGAACCTGCAGATGTGAAAGTTAAACCATGGCCCATCACAGACTGAGGATGTTTGACATTTATTCTGAACCCACCCGAGCAAAGACCACAGTCCCCTCTGGCACTGAGCGCACAGTGACACCAGAGCAGTCCAAACCCCTCAGGAAGGTGAAGAAGGCGGGGTCAGTGTTGGGGGGCAGGACAGAGCGCAGGAACTCCATGTCTGGACAACAGATAAACCTTTCACAGTTGGAACGCGTCCTCTGAACAATTACATGTGTTTGTAAAAGGCCGTGTTGTACATGTGTCAGAGTCTCATCACAACTACTGTAACACTAATAAGACTAATATTAGTGTAAGACTAATTTAATAACTGCACCCTCATAGTTAAACCAGTTTCTCTTCTGGGACAAAGAGAAGCTACAGTAACCAGGTTTATAAAAGGGGACTTTATTTCATCAACATGAAAGTGATTATAGCTGTACCGTTTTGGTAGAATAAGTCAAGTTAATTGCACTACTGCATATAGGACTGGCCATCACTTATTGAAACAACTGTCCTTCAGGCTCTCTCTGTGTGATTATGATTACATAACATTGTCTCTGAACTCTGTAAGGATGGCGTAGTGGACGCAAGAATTTTTTTCTTCATAAGCGCCTGACTAGCCCAGTCTGTATCTGAACCCTGCATGTTTGCAGTCCTTGGCTCTGTAATAAGCACAAGCGCCTTTATATGCTAAAGTTCATGAGTCTGAAAAGGGAACTCCGCGCGCTGGCGGAGTTGCGCAAGTTTGCGGTCATGAGACCTTGATGAGGATAAGGAATGAACTGAATATACTTATACTTTAATACAAAAGGCACACATCGTTTATAGGCAAGAACACATCAGCTCACCTTCGTCTGTGAAGCGAAAGCTCTGAAGGAACTGCAGGCAGTCCTGCAGCCCTGCGAACTGCGAGAAGCCCCCGCCAAAGGGATTGTCCCTGAAGAAGAGCTCAAAGACGGCGGGCTCCTGGTGTCGGCCGGCCCGCCAGTACGCGTACGCCATCGTGAACTGATACAGGTCCGTGAGCAGCGGAGGGACCCGCTCCCGGATAGAGCGCTCCATGGCCCCGCGTGTGCCGCTGTTTGCTGCTGCCATGTTCACTGTGACGGGCTCTGTGTAGCGGGGCAGTCTGGGACTTGCAGTCCTTCCAACAGAGCCTCCCTGAGTGAGGAATGAAGGCGGACCGTGGCCGTTTAAAGACCTACTACTTTCACAACGTTACAATTGCCCATAATAAATAAACAAATAAATACAACGAATGTAATCACCTGTTCCATTATGTCTATTTAATTAGCATAGGCACACGAGCTGTTAAACACACATAACCTATGGAAAATAAATTATTTTATCAGATTTTGAATTTTAAATGCCGTTGAATTTCTAACTTTGAATTTTTTTACTTTGAAAAAAATATGTTTGAATTATTGTTATTCTGAAGTTTAGTTGCTGAAATTTTAAGTGTACATTTTCAAAGTGTTTAAAATTCAATATTCAGCACAAATATGTTCAAGCCCTCAAATTCGTCAAAATTAAGTGATCCGATCAAAGTTTGTAACAACCAGGAAATGAAGCAGAAAACCAGTTTGATTGGTCAGAATTATGCTCATCAAAAACTCTTTTTTATTTAAGTGTAAACCCTGCCCACAGATGAGAATGGCCAATAGGAAACAGCCTCTGTCCTCTTCACTCACACATAATCGATTGCTTCTGTCTTTGCATCTTGGATCTTTGTATCTTGGATCTTTGTAGTGAAATCTTTCACTGCGAATTTTGTGACTATTTAATTTGTGGGCTTGAAACTATTTGTGCTGAATATTTAAAAGGTGAAAATTTTATTTTGAATTTGAAAGTATACTTGAAATTTCAGCAACTCAAATACAGAATAAAAATAAATCAAACATCTTTTTTCAGAGTAAAAAATTCTAAATGAGAAATTCAGAGGTATTTAATATTCAAAATCTGATGGAGCAAATTATCGTCCATACACAGTTGTTTGTTCTCTTCAAGTAATTTGCAGCCTGACCTTCAACATAAAATTGTTAAATAAAAACAATTGCTAGAATCTATTATTTTTTATATGTTAATCCAGATAAATATCATTACATGAGCAAAAACGTTTTTCAACCCTATGACATATTTGGCCACTCAGGACTACATGCCCTTATCCAACCCCTCCATGCTGTCCACTGCCATCCTCTCCAGACGTGAAATATCCTGCAAGCTCATTGGTCAGTTCATGCTGTTTACCACCCCATACAAAGTGACTTGGCTGTCCAGACTGGCTCTCATCTGTTGCATAAACAAAGTTGGTGCTTAATTCTATGGCCAAAGCTGAGCGGACCAGTCCCACTCCCCCTGCCCTGTCTGAGCAGGGGTGGTACACTCGTCCAGTGCCTGGGTGCATGTACAGAGCCTCAGGGCAAAATGGGGCTGTGAGCTTCTCTGCCCCTCCACAGTAGGACAGCAGCTCTGCCTCTGAGTGTCCAGTCTGCATGAGATGAGTGAAAACTACAGGCCGGTCATCACACCTCACAAAGTTTCTCTCCCGGCCACATGGGGACACGAATGGGAAAGCCTCCTCATATCGTCCACTCTGATTCAACCGCAGCCGACTGAAGAAGAAAACCAGGAACTGTTTATCTGTGCACAGAAGAACATGTGAAAATCTAAGTATTTTTACCGGCCTTATATTTCATAATTTACTCTGTTACATAATATGCTACTTTTATAGCTGTGGGGTAGACCTATGTATCTGTGACTGACCCATTAGGTCTGTGGCTCCCACTACATGGACACAATGTCCAGTGTCTTGCCCGAGGACACATCATCAATGGTCAGAGCTTGAATCCAACAACAGTCTATTTCTCCATGCATTTCTCAAAAATTTGACTACTAAATGATAAAAAACTTTTACCTTTGAAACAGGTGACAAAGTTCTTCACTTTGGTGTCATCAAGAAAAAGCTAAAAAGGACAAGAGTGATGAGAAAGTGAAATTGTCAAGTGTGTGTCCTGACCTCACCTGTCCCTGGTGGTCGATGTAGTAAAAGTACTCTCTGATGCGAGGCTCAGGGCTCTGGCCCTGGATGTATGCAGCGGTGCTCCGGGAGGCGGTGAGGCTGGAGGATAGGCAGCGCACAGCGGCCACTGTCCTGCAGCTGACAGCCGCGGTGCGGAGGAACAACATTTCTACAGTCTGGACTGCCTAATGTTTACGCTCTGAGACCACCCGGAAGAACTTTGCTGCACGCACAATAGATAAATTATTGCTGCCCCCATGTGGACATTTTGAAAACTACATTGAAAGAGGCCTTGTATTGACTAGGCGAACTAAAAAAGTTACATAGGGCCTCTAAACTACTATAACTGGTGGGACTTGAAGATTGCATTGCGGGGGAGTATTATCTTCGTGTGAATAGAACAAGGACATTCCTCTTGGGCACAGCAACAGACAGTCACTTCAGGCGAAATGCCAAATGTACCATAAACAACACTGGAAGAGGCGTCTTTGGACCCACACAAAGCTCCCATTATGAGCGGAGAAACCACATCCCACTGCGGACAGCGAGTGAAGAGGACCTGATCCATCATGGATGTACAATAAGATTTTATTATAGTTCTACGTGATCAATGCACTGATCCCGCTTCTTACCTGAGCGCCTGCCCCTTCCGCTCTTCCTCTGCTGTTGAGGGGGTGGGTGCGGTTTATTTTCGTACCTGTAGAAAGATTTTATTCAACGATGTCGGGATATTAAGAGCAATCTCAAAACCACTTCACAGTAAGTTGTATCATTTCGTTAATAAACTATTTCGTGGCTACTTTTGTTGCAAAGTGCGTCCTTCAAAAATATTGAATAAGTTTGGATCCATATACGCAATGGCGACGGTTTTACGCAAACTATCTGCTACTACTACGAGATTAAAATAACAGTAATTTGAATAAATCCAAACAAATGGGGGTGTGCCAGAGCTGTTCAAAGTCCACTGTGAGCTTGATTGTCTTTCGGTTTGCAGACTATGAGCAGTCAGCCGCGCTCCAACCGGGGACACCGGGACAGAAACGGAGACGGTCGATACTACAGGGATCATGAGGACATGCGCTCGTCACCAGACAGGTGTGTACTTAAAGTGAAGGCCTGAACTCTGAGCCAATAAAATATTTCATCATTACGTTTGATGGTGCTTTAGAATTTTTCTTTATAGCTATTGCAGGTCAGTATTACTCTATTAATTAATCTATGCATTAATCTAAACATTTGGCCTGCGTTTTTGTACAGTTAATTCTGAATTAAATTAATATTAATATGAATTCTAACACCTGTCACCTTTCTGTGCTGTAATTCATTTAACTGGGCTAATATTTAGGTTTCCATGTGTATTGTTTAGGTCTTCCTCTCAACCTCCCTACAACTCTAGAGAAGATGCCCACAGGAATGGCCGGGATGTCCCAAGAGTGGAGCACCGTGAATCAGACTCCAAATGCACCCACATCTGCTCCAGGAGAGGTGAGACCACAGGGCAGTCATAACATTATACAGCCCTTTATCCACGGGGACTGCTGTCAGTGAGAGGACTTTGGTTTCAGTCTTTGCTCCTTCCTCTTTCGGAGAACACACTGGGTAAACCGGTTTTCTATTCACCGCATTCCCTCTATAGACTAATCTGACCCCATTATTGAAGAAAACAGATAACCTGTAATCTACATGGATTAGATCACTGGATTAATGACATGCTCTGACCTTATGCCATCACATTTCTCTTTAAGAATAACAGTTATGGCATTTGTCATCATTATATTATTAGTTATTATAGTGTTAAGTAGTGCTGCCACTAACGACTAATTTTCTAACGATTAATCTCTCGACTAATTTTTCGATTAGTCGACTAATCTAAACGACTAATTAAAAAAAAAAAAAGCGGTTCTAACTAGGGCTGGGCGGTATACCGTTTGAACCGGTATACCGGTAATTTTTATTTTTATGATATGAATTTTTTATTTACCGCCATACCGTGTGTGCGCGCATATGTCGGCAACACAGAGCGGCGGAACGTCGCACAGCGGTAGATTGAGCGGGGGCTGTTTTTCAGTGTTACACCAAACAAGCCAACAAGCCAGGTAAGGATAGCGAGTTGAGTGGTGAGCATGGACGAAGAAAATGACACAGACACAGAACTCATTCCGAAAAAGGGAGCCGTGTCTGTTGTTTGGAAATACTTCGGTTTTAAAAAATCTGACGCGGATCAAACACGCATCATCTGTAAGTGTTGTCGAGCTAATGTTTTAGCTGCAGGAGGCAACACAAGCAACTTGCTTCACCACCTCCGCCACAATCATATCCTGGAATACGAAGATTGCATGAAAGTAAAATCTGCATCTTCTCCCCAATCTCTGCGTAACGTTGGCACTGCAGCACAAAACACTACACAGACGTCCCTGGTTGGCGCGTTTGCTAAAGGGACCGTCTGTGTAGTGTTTTGTGACACGGCTCCCTTTTTCGGAGAGCGGGAGTGCGCGGAGCCGTGCCCGAGCGAGAGCGCGGGTGCGCGGAGCCGCGCCCGAGCGAGAGCGCGGGTGCGCGGAGCCCCGCTCTTCACCTTTTCGCCCGGGCACGGCTCCGCGCACCCGCGCTCTCCGCTCTCTCGCCCGGGCACGGCTCCGCGCACTCCGTCTAAAGGGACCGTCTATGACAAGAAAAGCAAACGTTGGAATGATATTACCAACTCTATCACACTCCACTTAGCCAAAGACAAAAATACCGTTAAATACCGTGATACCGTGATAATTTAAAAAAATACCGTGATATCAATTTTTGGTCATACCGCCCAGCTCTAATTCTAACACACACAAGTGTGTGTGTTAGATTTTCCCGGGAGGTTACCTTGTGTGTGCTGTGCGTGCGAGTTGCAAAGGTTATTATACGCCCGTGATAAAACGGGACGTATTATGGTATGGCGCTGTCCGTCCGTCTGTCTGTCCGTCCGTGGACACTTCAAAGCTTTGAAGTCTTTGAAGCTTTGTCTTCATGAAGAGGCAAAATATCAATGTGCTTTTCTGTTGTTTACAATGTATAGGATTATTGTTTCCCTCTTGCCGTAGATCTGAACTCTCTTCTCAAATGTTCTGCTGCTGAAAGCGAGAACAACCCACATTCTCTGCTTCTTTGAGCTTTGACACATTAAAGCTTTGTAGTGTCTTTAAGTTCTGTTGCTGCAATCTGATTGGTGGAATTCCGATTCTAGAATGTGATGATGTCATACTCATACTCCTACTGCAAGAGCCAGATTTCCCTATTGATTATTACGGGCGTATTTTGCCCCGCTGGCGGAGCTCTTGTTGCTGTTATGTCTGTTGTGTGTGCTCATTCGACAATGTTGAACAACGATATGCACACACAATTTAACGAGTATGCACGAGTAGCATATTGCAACGGTATTCTCAATACCTCATGCATCGTGGTCGTGCTCCCGCGCCTCGGGTGTAGCCGCTGTTAGCCGCGCCGGTGTCCGCCTCGGGCGCAGCCGCTGTTAGCCGCGCCGGTGTCCGCCTCTAGTGTAGTACGACTAGTGGTGTGGAGGGGAAATACCTGATCTCAGGCAAGCAAAAGGTCTCTGGACGAGCCGTTTGAGACCAAAAATAAATAAAGGCGAATATTCGACCAAAAAAATTGTATTCGACTCATTTTCACATTCGATTACGTCGACAACGTCGAATAATCGCGGCAGCACTAGTGTTAAGTGTACAGTTAGTTTAGTTTTTAGCGTTTATGTTATGCGGGTATAGTAGGCCTAGTTTTATTCTTCTTTTTTTGATACCAACTGTTGTTCCGACAGTACAAATTCCACTGCGGCTCTGTGGGACTAAGGATGTCAAGATTAATCCATTAACAAATAATTGGGATTTCTCAGGTCACAATAATGGTACAAATTAAAATATAATTCTGAGAACATTACAAGCCAAATTTGTGATTTCAATCTACAAACAAATAATCCTGCTGTATATGCCATATTAAGTATTAACTAATTTATCATTCAGAAAGATTGATTTAATAAAGCTGGTCACACAGAGGAATGGTGATCTATTAGACATTGTGGATAAAAGCGAGTTATGGATTTCACTGTTACTTGATCATGGTGTCAATAATTGTGAATAATCGTTATATTTTGGTAATTTTAAAATTTCAGCACTCATTACTAAGCAATAATATAAAATGATGACATATTTTAACATCTTCATATGTTTCTAGGCATTGTCCTCATCTGTGCTGTCCTGACAAATGCCCTGGTGCTGATTTGTGTGGTGGCAGCTCACATGGTGTCTTCAGGCATGTCCGCTGCAGCTGGGATGGGTGGTTTTAACATCAACTCCAACTTCAACCTCCAGGGCACTGAGCTGCAGAAAGTACGAGACCTGGACATGCAGTACAGCCAGATGAGGGCGCCAGGCATCTATGGAGGCATCTCTTTCAGTTTGACCTTTGGGGTCATCAGCCTCCTTTTTGTAGTAGCTGGGAATAAACCGCCCCACTTAATGTCCCGAAAGCTACTAGTTGGAGCGCTAATTTTCCAAGCTGTGGGAGCAGTAGTCTACATTGTCGCAGTTGGATTGTACTTACATTTTATTATAGGGGTGAACTCAACAGATGTGTGCCAGCAGCGAGAGAGGATCTATGCTCGGAATGGGTACACCTGGATGAATTGTGATGTGAGTGGGGCAGATGCAGCAGTGGCTCTGTTTGGGCTTATAACGGCGATCCTGTACATAGCTGGCACAGTGCTCACGTTTAAGACAATCAGAGCAGTCAATCATTACCAACAGGAGAGGAAAAGGAGGCATGCGGACAGAAGCGAGGCCCGCTTCCAGCCACATGGTACTCCCCTCAGGGCTGCAACCACCTCTGTGTAAGGGCATAGTGTGTTGATGTTTAATTTTAAATGTACCAAGGTTAATCATAATTTAATTTTTGTCTCTTATTGTGACCATTCTGTACATTTTTGTACTTTGCTTATATTTGTCAAAATTTTGTTGTGTATTTTTTTTTTCTTTCAAAGGTTTTAGAACTTTTTATATTTAACTTTACATTCATACAAAAATGGTTATTTGCAAAGGGTTGATGTTTAGGGTTAATAAGACTTTTTTTTTTTAACAGTATTTTTGTTTTGTTCCCTAACAGAATAAACGATTCAATGATATGAATAAAAGGAATACTATAATTTGTCAGTCCCAGTCGTATTTTTGTAATTCCTTGAACAGCCGGTAGGGGACTCTGTCTGACCACTAACTTTAGCCCCCTCCAGAGGCTTCCTGCAGCATGACCTCACTGTGCGTCCCCTCTGCCGCGGGACAAAGGGCCACACAGGCACAAAGACACAGCACTGATGGAACTGTTGAGTCGAGACATAATCACTAACAAGAGAGATTCTCCAGAGCCATTCACTAAAGCCCAGCTCCACGTACCATCCAGACAACACAATGCTCTTATTGTAGTGCACTGGCACAAACATCAAAGCATGTTATGGCCAGGTAAAACTAATGCCTTTGTATTTACATTTCCCATGCTGTGAGGAGTTTAGCTGAACCTTTGTGACTCATTCAGAAAGATTATACAAAGCAAGCAAAGTCCAAGCAAACAAGTATCAGAAATCTTAATTTATTTTATAGCAAAAGTAGCTCTCTTGTGCGATTTTGCCATTGTCTGTAGACTGTAACACTGTTCTGAGAACATTCATTGAGCTGGTATTCACTGGGTTTCTCTCATTAAGCTTTGACTTGCACTGCAGCACCACTCTCCACTCCAGCCCCAATAAGACAAATCTGGAAATTCAGTTCTATGAAATAATCGTCTTTTCTCTTAGAGAATATTAGTACACTCCAGTGACTATGTCACTTAAAAGTATTAAACTATGAGTTAGTTCTAGAGTTCACCAACTCTGGCAACAGTAAGGCCAACGTCATAACCCATAATAGAAAGGTCAACTACAACACAATGGAATGGTCCATTCATAAAAGTACCATTTAACAAAGAATCAATCACAATTGTTGAATGGTCATTCAAAGTGCTTTCTGATGAATGATATGGTCAAAATTAAAATTTCTCTTAACATTTAACACAAATTGTTATAAAATTGCATTGCATTTGGGGGCATACAGTTACCAGTAGAAAAATAACAAAAACTAACAAAAGTTATTTAGTAAAGCATGTTCAGAGGAAGCAAAGGCCTACTACTGTCAATTCTTAAATGCTGGACAAGAGACAGTGGTGCTTTTAGGAATGGGGCATTTCTAAACTGCAGTTAGAGGGGTGTCACAAAGTAGTCTGCAGGTTTCTGGTAGCTGTGAGTTTGCTGGTTGTGCATTTGCTCTTGTTGCTGCTGCTGCTGCTGTTGCTGTTGGATGATCTGGCGCACCTCCTCCTCCAGCTCTGGGGGGATGATGAGCTGGTCGTCGGGGTCTGGCTGTGCAGGTGCATTAAAATAGCCTCCCTGTTTCCTGACAGGTGCGTCTCCTGCCTCCTCAATCACATCCTGGCTCCTGGCCTGACAAGCCACAGAGCCATTGGCCCGGGCCCTGCGCCCCAGAGTCCCAGAGCGGGCCTCTGCGCTGAGGCAGGGAGACGATGGGGGTACTGGAGAGGGGGAGGCCTGTGCAGGCTCTGGATGCACTGTGCTGGAGGGAGGGGCGGTAGTCTGCTGTGTTTGAAAGTTAGTTTGTGGAGAGGGACGTTCCCGACCATTCAAACAGTGGACATCAGCTTCAACTTCAACACGACTTCCATTGGAGAAAACCCCCGCGATGGGCTCCTCATCCTCACTGTCCAGGCCGTTGTCGGACAGAGCTCCGGAGAACTGCCTCTGGAAGCTGCCTCCCATTGCCGGCCTCCGTGCTCCAGACCGCCCGGGCAGGTTTAAGTGTACCGCTGTGGGCTCGGCCTGTGGAGGAGGGTCCTCTGAAGAGGCTGTGGAGCCCACCTCACTACTCATTTCTGACATGCTCAGCTCACTGCTCAGCTCACTTACTGTCCCTGATGAGGGAGGGGGTAGTGGAATGCCTCCGTCACTGGTCTGATAGGGGTGTGTGCTGGTGTGTACCCCAGGCCCAGGGCTCGGAGGTGGTGGAGGTGGCTCACAGAAGCAACAGCAGTCTTCTGTCACACTCAGTCGTACAACTACAGCACTTAAACTGTCTGCACAGCCATAGCTCTGAGCCAGAGTAACCAACTTCTTTGCTGCAGCTAAGGCATCAGGAACATTCCTGACAGCCTCCACGGCTTCAGTAGGAGACAACATTTCCCACAAGCCCCTACTTCCCAAGAGGAAAAACTCATCTTGTGGGGTGAGTGTCACAGTGGACACATGTGGGCGAGGGGTGACAGATGGGCAAAGGAAGGAGTAGCCCATAATCCTGGTGCAGTCGGTTACACCACTGACTTTGTTATCCTACAGAAAAAGTCAGACATAGTGAGTTACCTTTCAAATTATGATTTCATTATTAATTAATTTGTCCCATTTTCAAATCTTTCTTACCTCAGTGATGATGGCGTTATGCTGCCGTACCCTCTGGTACTCCACTTCCTCCTTCACAGTGTGCACAGTGGAAAGTTGCATAGCTTTGCCATCTCGGCACAGCACGGCCTGGCAGCGGCCCACATTGGCAGTCTTCAGAGTGAAGCAGCCACTGTGCTCCCCAGGTGCCACGGGGTCGTGTCTAATATGACACAAAGCTGCTGAGCCGCCCATCCTCTGTCCTGCTGTGCCCAGCTTTCTGCAGAGCAGCACAGATACAGTCAGACCATTCATCAGCCTTCACAGGATGCCTGCAGACTGCCACAGTAATGCTTACCTTTGCATTGTCAGGAAAGTGCTGGTCATGTAGTCTTCTTGCCTTTGTGCCCTATGAAGTTCTTCTGCCAAGACATCTCCCATTGTGCACTGAAGTAAATAAGGAATGTCCACGTTTTTGTCTCCATCAAACACTCCATACAGCGCCTCTCGAATCCCACAGAAGCTGTCCAGAGCCAGAGCTGCCACACACAGCCTACAACAAACATTTCTTTATCAGTTGTAGTTCACAAGATCTACATGTGCATAACATAACTGTCAGCTCTGTAGTAAATATAAATATATGGCAGAAACGCACTTGTTTTTAACCCCGGAGGCCTCTGTGTAACTATGGCTCCAGACTGAAGGCGCCCCATGACTCTCACTGGCACAAGGCGCTGAGGGAGAAGGATCAACCCTGAAGCAGCGGATGTTACTGTACAGGAGATGAAATAACAGGAGTTACTTTGTGGCTCAAATATGTTTAATAAATATTCTTATCCACAAAAGCATGGGTTAAGGACCACATACTTAAGGAGCTCGAGGCTCTTGTGGTCCAGGTTGAGGCGAGGGTTTCCTGTTAGATCCAGTTCTTGGAGTTTGGCAGGAAGACTCTCAGGGAGGGACACCTCAGTGAGCTCATTACAGCTCAAGTCCACACACTGCAAGGACAAGGCACAGGGAGGAGCACATTTTACCATTTTTACCAATTTCGTTTTATATTCTTTTTTAGATTTTGATACTAAGGAAAAGGTCTGATACTCAATACCACACTTATAATTATTATATTTATATGTATTTTCATGTAATGTATTTGTCAACACAAAATATTAGTAGTTCTTTGATATTACCATGTGGTCTTAAAAAACTAGCTCTGATATACTATATATACTATATATATTTCTCAGTATTTCAGTATAAGCTGTTTCAACAAAATGAGTGTTGTGTTTTAGTATCAGTATCTGAGTACCAAAATCACTAGCTCTGTTAAACTTTTTTTTAACAATTTTCCATTTACATGTTACACTTACAAAACTAAGCTCTCTAACTAACCTTCACACGCCACTAGAAAACATTAGAAAACTTTAACTCCAGTGACCTTAATCTCGGGCAGCTGTAGGACCTCGGGGAAGGCGTTGATGCCGTTGGAGTGGGCGGAGAGGGTGTGCAGGCGCTGACAGCTCAGGATGGTGGTGGGCACACTCCTCAGCCTGTTTCCACTCAGGTCCAGCTCCTCTAGCAGCTCTAGTCGGGCTAGTTTACTGCAGAATTCAAACTTAAATTAAACAGAGAAAGGAGGCAAAAAAAACAAGAGAAACATGTCTAGTTTTGCTACCTGGCTGTGAAGGTCTGTAGCTGGTTGTATGCGAGGTGAAGCACTCTCAGATGGCTGTGTCCAGTCAGGAGCGGTACGCACTTATCCGTCAGACAGTTGTTGGTCACATAAAGCTCCTCCAGTAGACTGAACCCATCCTCAGACAGACTGGCAGGAGGAAGGCTCTCCAGCTTATTGGCCGAAACATTAAGGTATCGCAAACTGGAAGGAAAAAGTAAATAAGTTACTTCAACAATACTTCAGCTATTTGCACCACTAGTTTAGCACTGTTCTTTCATCTATATTGCATTTCTATTCAATCAAAGTGTATGTATTATTATTATAGTATCTAACACCTTATTGTTTGCATGCCTGACAACATTCACTGACAAAGGCAGTAAAACTTGTTCAGATGCAGAGGCACATAAAAGTTTGGAGCACATTTAGAGGACAGAGTTTACCTTTGTGCTTTGATGAATAAGTTGCTTGGGAGTTCAGTCAGATGGTTGTGCTGCAGATCCAGCACCTCCAGCTGTGATCTCTCGAGCCTCTCAGCCAGACGGCACACATTGTTCCAGCCAGAGAGCAGTTTTCTCAAACTCCCTGAGGACAGCAGTCTGCAACACACAAACATCCAGAGGAATGAAGAGCTGCACTAAAAATAAACACTCTCTGACCTGCCCAACACTACGTCCTGAGACATACAATTGACAGCGGGAGCAAATACAAGTATTGCACCAGAGTGTATACAATGTGGGAGAGACCACTAACAGGCAATCTTTTTAAGCGGCCTTCTTGCACAAGGATGGAAAAGAAATAGCTGTTAAGAAATACTACTTTGCAACAGGTTCCAGGGGGGCTACTTTAAAAAAAAAAAACACACAGAACATTAAAATTCATACTCTTCACAATTACTGCATTGTAACACTTACTGTACTGGTAGTTCAGAAAGACAATTATGATTAAGGTCCAGAACTTCGAGTCTCCAGCTCTCCCAAAGCCACTCAGGCACAGAGCACAGCATGTTCCTAAAAGAAAATATGATAAAATTAGACAAAACATGACGACACAACTACAACGAAAAGAAGCTGTGTGTGTGGATAAGTACCAAGATAAATCCACAACAGTCAGATTCTCTGGGACAGGTGCCACCTCCAGTTGCTTTAGTTCTATAAAAACACAAGACCATACATGAGCTCAGTGTCACTAGGGCTGTCACTATAACCAATTTTGAAACACAATATATTGATACAAAAAAGTTAAATGATAAGTTTGAAACTACATTATGCCACTGACACAATAACCCTAAAGCCCGATAATCCCAGTAACCCACTTTCTAAATGTCAATTACTAAAACATGACCTACAATAAATAAATAGCAAAATGAAAGACTTTAATTATAGATACTAAGTACTAGTCATAGAAGTTAATTATTCATTTTTGCAGCTCAAATCTTAACCTACTACCAAAAAAGAGCTACAGCCTGCTCTATAGAACAATAAATAATAATAATTAATTAATTATCTTGACAGACCCATGTTGTTAAACTAGTGGCAGAATTACCATTATGTGCAGCATACAGGCTCTTGAGGGCCTGGCCGCTGACTCGGAGCAGAGACAAGGAGTTTCTGTCACAGCGGAGGACTTCAAGTTTGGACAAACATCTAACATCCAGGTCCTGCAGGCCCGTGTCTCTCAGGTCAAGATGGACAATGTGAACCAGTTGCTCTGCATCTCCTGCTGTGACTGTGAGGAGGCGGTTTAGCCTGAGGAATCAAAAGTGGATAAATTAACAAATAGAAAATAGTATTATGAATGGATCTTCTAAGTTTGAGCTTGCATCAAACAAGACCAAAAAATAAATAAAATAACAGTCAGGTGGTTTATTGCATTTTCGATCAATAGATATGAAAAATGTACAGCAATCACTGTTGTGGAAAAAAAATATTAAAAAAGACTGACTGAAAATAAAACTACAGGAAACTTGAAATGCAATCCTTCAGACAAGCGTATAAGATGTTTCTGCACTTTTATAGTTCATTCTAAAGTTCATTCAATGTTTTTGCAATACTTTAACCTCAAGCGAGACATTTACAGGCATGTTTAGCACAATTTTGATATGGGGCCAGAATGATTACAAATTAGAACCATAGCGCTCAACAAAACAAATATATTTTTCTAATGGGGAAATGTCCTCAAAATGCTACATACAATAGGAAGCTGAAACCTATGAATAATTGCATAAGCTGAGAACATATCTACATATATATTTTTGTCAAATGACCCACCCTATCAGCAGTAGTTCCGGTATTATTTCTATAAAAAGCTGACACACTCACCTGACGTCTATGTGCCGAGCAGGCAGCCACTGCAGGCTCGCCGTGTCCAGGACAGAGAGCTGGTTCCCTGCCAAACACAGCCTCTCTAAGCCGCGGAGCTTTTCCAGGACCGGAGGCACAGAGCTGAAGCAGTTGAAGGATAAACCCAGGTATGTAAGGCTATCCAGAGAGCCCAGTTCAACAGGCAGAGCACTCAGACAGTTCCCATCCAGGAGAAGAGTCTGCAGACTACACACAACAAACACACAATATAATTAGTGGGCTTTGAGTAACTGCTGCCATATGTGACTACTGGTCTCTAAGACACTGTATAAGTGTACTATTGCATCAAGTATTTCTGAAAATACAGACTGGGCAGTGGGTATTATGGTGATGAAAATCAAATTGGGACCTGTATGCTTTTTTATGAAACACTATTATACTGTGACACAGTACTTTTCTTTTAATGAAGCTTTCTGCTTTAAACACAGACTTTTCCTGCCCACACTTCTAATTTGTCAGCCTTCACCATGTGTTAAGTGAGTGACAATTCGAGTGGATTTAACCAATTACTGTGAAGTACAATCTCTCCGGAGCAGCAGGTAGCTTTATTTGCCTTTTAACAGCATATTTAAAAGATATTCACACCAAGAATTGTGACAACATTGAAATTGTGGTCAAGACTCTAGAGGGGACTGCAGATGGAAAGTAGCTATTTAAGCTATTATTAGGTGGGGAACATCTCTGTTTATGAGTTTAATGTCTTTGTATATTGTTCCTTCAAATAAAGACTCAACTAAACTAATAGTCATGATACTTTAGGCATGCAGCCCATCCCTACTAAAAGTATTACTCGGCTGTTATTATTCTGTACTCTGCACATTTCCGTCTTCTGTTTTAATGCTAATTTATGATAATTATTTATGTTTTTAATGTCTTCCTTATTCTCTAAAGTCCTTTGAATTACTTTGTGTATGAATTGTGCAATACAATACAAACTTGCCTTGCCAAGTATTATTTAAGCTTTTAATCACAGTAATGACCTCTCCCTAAGAACATCTCAAAACGCCTGGGTATGAAAACTTGTATGTAAATAAGAATACTACACCACATGAATGAATGAACCAGTGACCCATCTGGGACAGCATGACTGTGCACAAGACTCTCTGACGCTTCGTGAACTGGGATTCTGGTGCAGAGCCAGCCTTTCATTGAATACACAGGGAACTAATCTACTTTGCTGGAATCAAAACAAAAAGCCTGCAGCCTATGTCAGCAAAGAGAGTAGGTCATCAAGGACAGGCTCTGCTCTTGGGCAATAACTAAGGAAATTATCACCGCCATCATCTATAACAGCAGCCCCAAGGTCTTTTTATTGCTTTTTAGAAATCCACTCACTTGTGCATGGTCCCCAGTTCAGAAGGCAGGCAGGAGAGTTGGTTTCCAGACAAGTTGAGCTCAGTGAGAGAAGTGATATCACACAAGGCCAGTGGGAATTCAGTCAAAGTGTTATTAGACAGACTCAGGCTTCGCAGCTTGCAGAACCTAAAACAAGAGTTATGTTTGTCAATGTTAAACGTAGCAACGATAAAACAAATCAAATGCATAAATGACCATTACACAACAAATACAGTTTTATCCAATAACACATCTTAAAAGTCAATAAAGTGCTATAGAAAATCTCAGAATAAACAACAGTATAGAAACCAAGTATCTACAACTAAACTATAATATCTTAAAAAGCATGAAGTGCAATAGAAAAATAGCAGAATTAACACCTTTAGTAGTTAGTTTGTATATTTAACGCTAATTGTTAATTACTCAACCTTCTACAGCTCAAATATTAACAACACAACTACAAAGAAAATTTTCAATCTGTCATATATTGAATGATAAGTCGATTTAGTAATTATCGTGACAGGCCACAGTTACACAATAAACATGGGCAATAAATACCTTAAGTTATATCTCCAGGACAGAACAGAAGTAACAGAAAAAGTACCTGCACTATTTTAATCCTCATGTTTACACAGACTTTTGCTTAAACAATGTCACAAATGGTTTAAAGTAAGAAGTGTGTTATAATCTGCTTCACAAAGGGGCCGGAGAGAGGGGCCGGAGAGAGGGGCTGAGCCTGCGCTGTGGCCTTTTGAGGAAAAGACACACCAACAGCTCGGAAAAACATGTTCCTCAAAAACACTGCCTGGGAAGTGGCTGTTTATAAAGGAACAATGGCTGTATTTATACTAAGGGGATTTCTTTCAATGGACAACTTGAGAGACTTCAAGAGATTTGCACCACTGAGTAAACAAAAATCGCCCAAATCACAAACCAGACACACTTCACGTTACACTTAACTCCACAAAAACATAGCACAACTAAAATCGTTGTTCATTTTTGTCTAGAATTACAGAGATTTAATTTGATCATTGGTTTAAAAGGGCAGAAATTCAGTATATAACCCCCTGGCCAGAAGAAAAGAAAAGTCCTCTGCCCCAGGGGTCAGTCAGATAAATATCAAATCTTTCATTACAACGGCAGCTCTCTTTTAATCATTTAAACCACACAACACACTGACCAGTCATGTGTAATATGATCTAAGCTGTTTCCCCTTAGACCATATGTGAGCTCTCACCACTATGGGATATTTCATGACTCAAAAGGGCAACAATAAAAGAGAAAAGCACAAGAGGCTTTACCTGGTGAGTGCTGGAACACCTTTGTGCAAAGACAGGAAGTTGTTTTTGAGATTGAGATGCGTTAGGTCCTGGCTGTAAAAGAGCTGAGTGGGCAGCTCCTCCAGGCTGCAGCAGGACAGGTCCACAGAGTTTACCCTCTGAGATGCAATCTGACACAGCGAAAATACAATGTCAATGTGAGAATAATGAATAACATCATAAAACATATTTCAAGGATCATCATCAGCAACACTGTCAAACTGCCCAATACTGGCAAAGATAGGTGCATAGCACATAGGTGGCGTTACCTTGGACGCAGTGCGGTGCCAGCGGAGGTGCTCTGTGTACGAGTCATAGCTGATGTAGTAAGTCTGACTCTGGGGACCAGCAGAGCTGAATGCAAGACAGTGACTGTGTCTTTTTATCTCCTCCACCTATGAATTATATTGGATTTAGTTTAAAAAAAATCTTGAGGCATTTGTTCACAACTATGACCTATTTACTACTAATACACATCTATGCTGAATGTCTGAGCACTTCTCATGGTCACTGCAAAGCGTGACCTTAAAAGTGCAAAATAAATACCGTAAATAAAAAATAAGCACATTATTTTGTTTAAAGAAATACATTTCTAGCTGTGTTGTTCCAGTCACATGTAATAATATTAGTGTCTTCTTCTAGTGTCTTTGAACATTTTAGTAGCTCTTGGAAATATTTCCAGACCCTACTGTACTTCCTGCCTTTATTGTTTGTGACAATCCCAAATAGAGGGCCTTCAAAGTACCTTTCCTCCGATGAGAGGGAGGATGTGCATCTTGCCCGTGTGGGCGTGTTTCACAGACGATACGATCAGACAGGTTCCACTCAGCGTGACCTGCCTCTTGGACCAGCGGTTAACAGGCAGAGCCAGCTTCCCCTTCCTCACGTTGAACACTCCAGAGAGCTGCACGCGCTCCGAGCCCCCCACACTGCGAGGTTTACCTGGCAACGCAAAAACAGGAGACATTAGCATATGGTCACATGGTTTATTTTTATAGTAACATTTCTACAACGTTATTTTTAGTCTTTTGCATTTTATGAACCGCCACAATCACACTCAGCTCCTCTTTCACAAACTGAGAGGGCCTAAACACAGTGGTTATGTAAGTGAATGGAAGTTCACAGCCTGTGGGCAAAGAGGGAGAGCAGCCACTCATCCATGATCTGTGTCACATTAACCCTTACACTTCCACAACAGTTTCACCAGAAGCTGTGGATCGGCCAGAAATGTGGGGAAACAAATACATACGGAACTACTTGGTCCTCTGACTGAGCAATTATTTAAAATCTATTCCAAATCTTTCTGTTTTGGCTCTGTGGGCTTCTGTTGTCTGCTCACAGGATCACATTCATGGGATAACATGGGAAAGGGAGACACATGAAGAGTTGAACCACAAAGAGGCTTGAAATCAGATTAGCCTGTTATGTAAAGCCTTATAACACCAGCCCGATCCTCTCCCTGCCTTCTCCGGTGACTTAAACAAAACGCCACTTAGGTTTCACTGCAACGAAGCAACTTCTTCGAGAGTGACTGACTGATGGCATCACCTTTACAAGAATGCACCACTCATTCTGGGTTGACTCACCAAAGAAGCTGTGTAATCAATTAAAAAAAGTAAAGTAAACCCGTCTCTGGGCTGTGCCTCTGACCTCAGGTTCATAAGTCCTTTCCTTCCACCCATTTCTCTCAACATCCTGTTTCTCATCAAGACAAAGCGAGTCATTTCCTATTCCAAGGCCCAAATGTGCATCAAACTCTTCACATACCTTTTAAAGGCCATGGGGAAATGAATGGAATTTGAAATACAATTCTTAATGCTTTTATATTATGAATAGATATAACAGAAAATAATTGGTCAAATTTATTTTACAGTAAGACATAGCTTTCATGCAGTGAAAGTCCAAATGATAGAAACACAAAATGAAGCCCTCAGACAGCTCTTTATGATTACAAAATATGTTCCTGTGAGTAGTCAACATATAAACAAATAATATATAAAAAATAAAAATGCATGGATTGTTTATAAAATGCAAATTGTATATTTTTCTTATCTTTCAAGTCTTCAAGAATTGATGGTATCAGTAACTGAATTCTGTATTACAAAAGTCATGTAAATATTAGTGATTCAGAAAAAGAATCATTGAAATTACACTGAAAATCCTTTACATTTAAGATCTAATTTGAATCTGTAAATGTGAACAGAGAAGAAGAAAGATGCTTGTGTGTGTGTGTGTGTGCGTGAAGCTAAGTTGTCAGAAAGTGTCTGTTGTATTTGACCTCTGAAGAGGCTGCGGCTGTGAGCTGGAGGGAGTCTGCTGCTCTGACCATCGGGTCTGAAACACTGAGGAGGTGAAATCTGAGTTACAATGAGGTCACTTTTCTCAAACATCAGCATTATGTGCACGAGGTGCAGAGGTGCAAGGGAGAGGGACACCTGTGTTAGGTCGACCTGGGCCTAAATCTTCACTTTATAATAATCATAAAGGAATACTAGTATTGAATTTAGGACAGAAACAAGTTAATCGATTAAACACAACTAATCAATTATTCAGATAATTGTCAAATAATTTAGTAATTGAATAATCATTATCTATTATATACTGATTATACACAGAAAAAAAACATGCCAAATGCGGAGAGGAGGATTTATGATTCAGACAAAGTGAATAATCAAAAGAATAATTGCAAGATTAATCGATTAGTAGAATAATAGTTTGTTGGAGCTCTAACTGAAACTAGGTATGTTCAATACTGGAAAAGAAAGAAAAAATACATGCACAAAACTTAACCTTTCTTGAACTGTTTTAAAGCAGCCTTAGACTAAATCTGCATGAGAACTACTAGAGCACAGGGTCTTTATTTGAGTAACTTTTTTTTTTTTTTTTTACTTATTTTATTAGAGTAACAAATTTTGTGTATATGATTCTACCGTCTAGTCTTTTATTATAATCAACAATTAATTGGCATAAAGTAGAGCCTTATCCTTAATATAAAATCAAGTATGAAATGTTAGTATATCAGTTTAGTTATGGATTGGTGAAAAAGAAAACATGACAAAATGTGTGTCTTTTCTAAGCTTGAGTGGGCGGCCTCATTTATAGAAACATCTATGCGTGCATGACATAACTGATTTTCTAATTACTGCACCAGTGTCATTGCCAGCTACATAGCTGTTTGTTTGTACAATACACAAAGTCTGATGAAAGACTTAATCCATTACATTAGTTGCTTCTTTTTTAAGGTTTTACATTCACCTTCCAGTTTTTTTTTTCTATTACAGTTTGCAGGCCTTTGGAGCCTCTCCCAGCTAAACAAATGTGTTTCTATCTGACAGTGTTTGGCGAAGTCCCACTGTCTCATATCACTATCAATTTGAGTTTCTTTTCATAAATGTGAAATCCATAATGCTACATCTGCAGTGCACTGTTGCTGCTGCATTCCTGTATTACTGCGGGATTCCTTTGCTAGGGGTAAAAGGAAATGGGACACACACGCCCATTTCTATTTGACACGAGGAAGGGCAGCCTATTGTTGTGTAACTGTTGTCGGTATGTTTGGACTGGGGGAGTGAGCTTTGTAGTGCTTTGAATGTTTTTAATAATAATAATAATAATAATAAGATTCAGATTTAAAGGTGCATTGTGTAACTTTTCTGGTGGAGGGTCCGTCAAATGCTTTTCTACATGGAGATGTTATTGCTTTGTCACAGTATGATATTAAACATTTATATCTTCACCAAACCACAATAAGGTCAGATTTGTGGAAATTCTAGGTATTTTTGAGCTATAAAACCACCTGTAATTTAATAAATGTGTGCGGAGCTGTTTAATGTAGAGCAGGCAGAGCAGTGACGCATCCATAGAAACAAGCAGTTTACAGACCAACCCAACCAAAGCTATGCAAAGTTAGTGCATAGTGCAGCTTTAAATAATGTTTTTTTAAGTTTGACTTTTCACAGGACATTACATTAGATCATTATAGGGCAGTACACTTAATACAATTTTAATCTGATCAAAATCTAAATGTCACTGGTCAATAGGGGTGGGCAATATCTCGATATTTTAAATATATCGAGATATTTTTGAAACTCGATATGATTATTGACATATCGATATATCGCTATAATGCTTACGTTTACTTCTGATTTCGCCGCTTCACTTGTTTTGCCTTCTCTGTGGCGCGGTCGCCTCCGCCTCCTCGCTTATGTCCCCTGTGCTCATCCCCAGAGCCAGGAGCTGGCCGCGGACTAAACCAGGACTAGGACTAAACCAGGACTAAACGCGGCCGCAGAGCCCGGGGCTCGGTCGCGGACTAAACCAGGACTAGGACCAGGGCTCTCCAGTGCGCCCATTTCACTCGCATTTGAGAGCAAATATTTCGTTGTGCGAACGTGGAAATCAAAACAGGCGCCTCTGCGCGAGCGGTTCTGCAGCCACAATAAGGAGCTGCGCACAGACGTAACGTAAACTTTCTTAATGCACGTGCCCAGCGCACGTGCATTTAGTACCACCTGACACCTGCGACCGCGCACGACCCCAGCATACAAGCTCTGCGTGTGCGCCGATATCACTCATATGAACAAACTCCGCTTCAAAACACACTCACACCCACCTTAAACGAGGAGCGCACCGCTGCATGACGCACACCTGACCCACCACTCATTAGACAGCCCCATGCCACTGGACTTCCCTCTCTAAAGCGAGAGCTTTGTCTCGGACTCGAGCGCATTTGGACTCGGTCTTGTCACGGACTCAAGGTCTGAATACTGAGTGCGATCATATTTGTCACAATGTGCGTTTGGTTTGGTAAACGTGCAGAGACTAAACATCACTTTAAAACGAGAGAATGTTACTCCAGTTAGGAATGTCAAAATACAGGTTTAAAAATCCTAGCCACTTTTTTCACTTTGAAGCAGTTTTCTTTAAAGTGCCAGTGGAAGTTCTCTTAAAGAAGAGGTTTTTAAACTGTGGGTGAGGGTCCAAAAAGGGGTGCAGAGTGTTTAAGTGCAGTACTAAATGAATATTAATCAGATAAAATTTGTCTGTTGTTTTTCCAGTAGTGTGGGAGGGGGTTATTTTTCCTGTAAAGATATCGAGATATATATCGTATATCGAGATATAGCTAAATATATCGAGATATATTTTTTGGTCCATATCGCCCAGCCCTACTGGTCAACTAGGGGTTTTTAATAGAGAAATCTATAGTCACAAAGCATGTGGTTTGACACAGAGGTTAGTCTTGTGACCACTGCTCACTAACGCTTGCACGATGTTGGAAAGTACTGAAACAGATGTTTAAAAATCAGGCCTCTGTTCATAGTAAACATTGCAAACAACTCCAAGAGCATTTACATATGAGAGAAGAAATGATAAAGAACTGATAAATTAATACAAAAAATCCTAATTTAAAGCACTTTTTGTAGAGGTTTAAAAAAAAAAAAACACAGGTACAAGATTTTTTTCCATTTGAAGACAATATACTAGATAGAGAATATTATAATATACTGTCTTATTTGTAAAAATTACAAATTATTAACATTTGGATTTAATAATGCCACTGCCTTTGTTAGAAAACATTTTGGCATGCTTTTTGGAAAACACTTAAAGATTATTTAAAAAGTCAACAGCTATTTTAATCGTTCATTAATCACCATTATTCTGATTAATCATTGCAGCCCTTTCCTTCACTGTGTTGTACATCATTGGCTCATATAAGTATTGAGAATTTGATACAATGGCAGATGCACAGATATCGAGTAATGAAACAAATACTGTATTCATTGATCTTTAAGACTGTCCAGCCTTCTTATGTTTTCGCTGCTGGTTTAAATCAAAAACAAGGTCAAAAACACTGGCGCATTTTGCTAATCCCAGATCATGGCTGTTCTCCATCCTCTTACACAGCAGCATATCAGCAAAACATGATCATATCAATAACAACAACACAAAACATGAACCCTAACCAGCTTTTGGCTCTTGGTTCACCTAAAGAGTGCACCTGTTACCTCCAGATGTGTCTCGCACAGGATTAATACAGAGGGAGGGGAAGGGCTGCATCATGGGCACAACACTGGGCTTTGTTACAGAGGGACAATTGAATGTACTTGAACAGTCTGACTAACCAAACACAATGACCACACTCATGGAACAATGAGAATGGATGCACAATGAAGGAGATAAGCAAAGTTAGACCATTTTACTATCAGATAATGGCCTTATAGTATTATAGTCAGGAGATTAGTGTTAGTGTAGTAATACTTTCAAGTCTAATATATAGTATAGTATAGTATAATGCTAATTTTATTTGACGTATTATTGCTGTTCGGTACTTTCTAATAGAGATGTCAAGATAATTAACCAATAACTGATTATTACACAACACAAAAATACCCATTAAGGGTAATTTTAAAAGCAAAATTAAATAATTTCAACTCAGTCTAGACACATATGATTAGCCCTTATTTTACATTAAGTGGTTGGTTATGTCCCATTAACTTGACTTTATCAATCAGAAAGTGTAATTTCAAAAAGCTGGTCACATACTATAGAAGAATGGTGACCTATTGAACAATGTGAATGAAAGAAAATGGAAAGGATGTCTCTGTTGTTTGGTAATAGTGTAAATAATCATGAGACATTGGAAAGTATTGATGTTTTTAAAATGTGATATTGTGACATCTACTTGCAAAAAAATATTAATCATCATGTTTTGTACTGCTTTGAAAGACTCACCAAAATAAAAGCGAATGAGACAGCCAATTTCAGGATTCATGCCCTCCTCCTGCACCCTCCACGGGTCCTCGAAGCCCAGATTGGTCAGGTACTCATTTAGTATCTGCAGAGGCTTTTCGTCATCCTCCAGTCTGCGCACTGCTCCACCGTGCAGCTGGAGGAACAAGGCCGGGGTAGGACTGGTATTGATGGGCTCTGGCCATAGCCTGCTGCCCCTGGGGATCTCTGGGTCAGCCTGGACAGATGCCTGGCTTGTGAGGGGCCTGGTCTGGGAGCTGCTGGGACTTTTGGATGGAGGTGTGATTAATCTCTCTGTGCTATCGCCCACTGGAGTGTCATTGTCTAATGTGCTTTTCTCTGGTTTGGAGGTGCTGCAGGGCTCTGTGGAGGAGGGCAGTTGTTCAGCAGCAGAGGAGTTGGGCGAGTGTGTTGGAGATGACGCCAAGTCGACTTCATCAGAGGAGCTCTCAAAGGGGTCTGGGTCTTCTGGGGCACTGTCACAGTTTGGGCTCAGCACTGATGAGTCTGTCCCCACAACGCCCTCACTCAGAGAGTCTCTGTGCTCTGTGCTCCTGGGACCCCCTGGACTGAAGTCCTCACACGTGCTGCTCTCCATGTCAGAGCCTGAATACACCCCATAACAGTCAGCTACACTCAGACTCAGATCCATGCCTATGTCATTCAAACAAACCTCAGAGGATGAATTACTGGCATTTTTGTCCTCCAACAGCAGGCTGGGAGGCAGTTTTGCATCATGATAACAGTGTTTTGAGCCTTTACTGTAGTCGAAGTCGTCATTATAGTCGTCCTTGAGGTTTCTGATATCCAAAGCCTCAGTCAGACTTCCACTGTCACTTCCTTGTCCGTCCCGCTCTTTATCATTGGCAGTAGCCACAGCAGTAGTCTTACAAGTTATTCTCAAAAGAGCCCCAGACTTGCTCCCTGCCACTTTGAGAGCCACCTCCTGAGCAGTGGTGTCCACAGTGCACAGCACTGGCCGGGGGTAGGAGGGCGTGAGCCAGTCGTGCACATGTATACAACCGCGCCGGAGATCCGACCTCACCCATGCCTTATCAGAGACCTGAAGCTGCTTGGTCTGTTTCTGGCGGAGGAACGTCTTCCTGTCCAGGCTGAGGGTGCTGAGCGGAGAGGCGGTGGGAGCAGGGCTGGCCGCCTCTGTAGAGGACACTCCAGGCGAGCTTGTGGTTGGCGAAGCTCCGAGTGATAAATTCCTCTTGTGCCGCTGCCGCCGTCTCCCCAGCAGAGAGTTGACAGAAGTGGTGCTATTGGCAGACGTGAGATTATAAATGTTGGCGGTTTTAGCGGTGGGCAAGTTTATATTTTTGGCCGCACCGCCAAGAGCGTTGGCAACTTGGTTTTGGTAAATTCCATTCCTTATCGCAATCTGGAGAAGGGAGGTGGCCGCCAGTCCTTTCCCGAAGAGTTTCGCCTCTGCGCCGCCACCCTCATCCTCTGCAATGGAGGGTCTCTTCCCCGCGGACAGCGGTGCTGATACACTTATCTTCGCCGAGATTGTGTCACTTTTAGAGTCAGATGACCCCTGTGGTGTTGGAGTTAAATGATCACCGGTCTCTCTTTCCTTTCCACTTTCCATCCCGTAGGTCCACAGCAGTTACAGTTCGCAGTACAGCTCGCAGGTGAAGGCTAGCCAGCGTTAGCTCACAGCCGCTAGCTTGGTCCGGTGAACAGGCTGGTGACTCCAGGCAAAATATACATGGGTCCAAGTTAGCTTAGCATGCTAAAGGAGTGCGCAGTTCGTCCAGGGACTTGATCCGCTACATCATTCCATTTCAGTGTGCGCCCGTCAGCCCGCTTACAGGAGCTAACCGGCTGGTCCCGATGTAAAAGCTCCAGTTTAGCTCATCGCCATGGAGGAGGCAGCTGGAGAAGGCGCGTCTGCGCTGCGCTGTAGAGTCTGCTGTAGAGCGACAGTCCGCGGACACCGTGGACAGGGCGGGGTCTCATTGGATATGAATTACGATGCCTTCAAGGGGCGCTCTCTGCCTCAAAAAATATTATGTCAACATGTAATCATGTCGTTTTTGGAGCAAAAAATAAAGCATCTTCATCTACAGTGGCTTTGGTTCACTGTATGTGATCAAATTATCAACTTGTAATTTTGGTAATAAATAAATAAATAACAAAACTACGTATTACATTTGGTTTTAAAAAGTGTGAACATAAAGATTACAGACGCATCATTTACAGCTTTAAAATTAACGTCCCGATCCCAAACTTATTTGTATGGATTTTATGGATATGGTCTATTAATGAGCATGGACCAAAATATATATATATATATATATATATATATATATATATATATATATATATATATATATATATATATATATATATATATATATATATATATATATATATATATATATATATATATATATATATATATATATATATATATATATATATATATATATATATATATATATATATATATATATATATATATATATATATCAATCAATCAGCTGAGGACTTAAAACTTGCCTTACTGTAATCTGTCTCCTAGCCCCCCCTGGAGGTACTTAGGACACACTACCAACAAACTTCTCAAGAAATCTTCAAGTCAAGTATTCTGCAGTAATCGACAACAGCTTGACAGAAGCCAGGCTGTGGTAGGCCTTTTTTTCTTTCTTTTTGGAGTAAAATCATTTTTAAAAAGTTATTTAGCTATATTCGACTTGTAGCATACAATGGGCTGAATTTTCTTAAGATGACTTACTTCATCTAAACACTAGTTTCATTCTTTTTAGTATGTTTACTTCTTCGAGTATTTATGCAGCCTGTAGTTTTAGGTCTAAAGGGGGTTGATTTACTGACATAAACAACTGTCCTCAAAGAGCAAAAAGTTAGCCTTCTATGAAAAACGCTAAGTAGTGTAAATAGCCTGGTAGTTCGCTCTTGTTCATTATGTCATTAGGTAATGTTGTCTATCTGGTACTGGGCTGACAGAGGGCAAAGTGCGCTCTGGGCTGGATCAGCACAAAGTTGATCATGCTCTTTACTCTCTCTCTCCCTCCCACTGTCAAGTCTCCACCTCATTTCCTTCACCAGTCACACAGACTTTCACTCATCTGGCTTCATGTTGCTGTGATTTCTACGCCTGCAAAGGTAGGGAATTTCTTTATTTTATATTTTATTTTATTTATCATTTGCATTGCAGTCAAGGTTTACTTCTTAGCCTATTTTACCATTAACACTAGGGTATGTTATCCTTCTCTTTGAATGGGGCAATGTTGCTGAATGGACTCATGCTTTCCAGAGAAATAACTTCCTGGAGATGGGTGATTAAAACTCATGTGAATTCTTTGGCATTGACTTTATTAAGAGTGCACTTAGTCCTGATTCCTGAAAGGCCACTGTTCTTATGAGGAGTGAACAGCATTGCCAGCTGAGCACAATTCAAATTGATTCACTTTTTGTTGTTTTTCCAAAAGAAGTATTTGTCTATAATTACAAACAACCACTGTAGTTAGGTAGGAAACAAATCTGCCAAGATGCACAATGTTTAATTAACAGCATTAATTAAGATGGAGACTGTCAGAGGAAACAGCTGAGTACAGGCCAATTTGTCATGCACACCAACTAGGGCCAATACGAAAGAAAAGACACAAAGATGACTAATCTGTTTTGGAATGCTTTCTTTTTGAATGAGAAATAGAGACTATAATTAGACGTGGGCAGCTCAAGGCCTTTTCTCAGGAGCAGTAAGGAACATGGGTGTATATCTGTGTATGTATGTGTGGTTAAGGGGCACACACTTCCGTTTGTTTTGGTTCCTCATCCCGCGGAGCACTGGCAAATTTAGATTACAGCAGTCCTGAAAATGCAGAAAAAACACAACCCGAAATACATAATTGGGGACAAGGCGCTCATTAAAACAGAGCAGCTGCAGTTTCTCCCGTCTGTGTTGGCAATGACAAGCGAGGCATTGGATTGAATTTCACTTCCATGTATGGTGTAATTAGATTTTAATTAAACATAGTTATAGTTAAAAGTTGAAAAGAACTATAATGAGTGGTTTAGTCACATTAAGTTAATCCTGTTTAGGCCTAGATAAAAGTCTTCACTACATGACTGTACAGCATTTTGCATAAAACACAATAACACACAATGAGAAGACTGAAACACACAAAAAGTTGCACATGCAGTAGTTTTTTTTTTGTTTTGTTTTTTTTTTTACAAAATTACAGGTATGAAATCTAAGGTAAAAAGGTAAATTACTGATATTTGATATGTTGTAATATTTAAATGAAGGATTTAATTATATAATCAGACAGATTTTCTTACAGAACAACTGATGGCCAATAAGACCTGATATTGATTATTGATATTTTAAGGTAGATTTTGATCATTTCTCTCAAAATATATGATATGAAATAACTATAAACATAATACTTTTTATATAGTGCACACTCTGCAAGTAAAAAGGAAATAAGACACAGCAATCATTTTACTCCACTCCACTACAAACCTAAATGAGTAGAAGTTACATTTACTATAATGTCCTCTTCACATTTCAGCTTCAAGTATTTCTTCTAGTCATCACAAAACAAAATATTGACCAGAGCTTTAAGGCCAATAACCGATAAGGGCTAAAAGGTGCAAATTTTGGCTATATCTGTGGGCTATCTGTGGGCTATCTCTAATCCGAATCTGATTCTGCAACATAGCACTCAGCCATATTGTGTCATTCAATACCATGTCAACAAACAGGTTAAGAGGTCTGCTTTGTTTACTAAGAAGTGGTCAAAGTACCTCATTCTGTGACAACCATATCTAAACATTGCATCTCAAAATAGTGTTCATGCTAGACCTTTCACAATAACAAATTTTGAAGCACGATATATTTCTACAGAGATATATACTGCTGTAAATGATAATATGGAAACTACTTCTACCACCACTACCACTGACACCATAATAACAAACAATAATAATAATGCACTGCAAGATAAACCATTTTTAAATAGACAAAATCAGAAGGCCTGACTTGCAACAAATAAAGAACAAAATGTACCAGTAATTACCCAAATATGTGAATAATTTAGCTTTTTAGAGCTTAAATGTTATTATATTACAACATAAAATACCCGAAATCTCCACATTTCTACTTAGAAATTGTACACATGATAAATATTGAGTCCCAAAATCTATTTTTCCAGCTTTAATATATTGAACAATAAGTCAATATAGTAATAATTATTGTGACAGGCTTAGTTAATTGAACAAACTATGGTTTAAAAGTATTTGTGTTTCTGATAAGACTGATCTACCATGTCAGAAAATATAAAAGTAGGGAAAGTACATGTACCGCTATTAAAATTATTATGGCAACTGGGTAATCACCAATAAAACATAGAGGCCTTTTTTGCACCATAAGATCAATCCGTCCTGACATTTATACTGTGAGTAAATATCAGCTGTGATGGAGTAACCCTGGCTCCTATCACTGTTTACACTGCTGTGGTCACATGGTCAGGGTGAAGGCGAGGGTAACCATGTCTCGCTGTGTGCACTCCCATAGACCACGCACTAAACCAGAACCCTTCAGCCCTGCACAGCACAGCCACACCGGACAATTCAGGCTTTCCATGGTTTTACCCTGGAATGTGGGAGTTTTCTCTTTCTGGGCATCCCTAAAATAAATCCTGGGAAAACATCTGAAAGGCAAGAACGGCAAGGGACAGAAGTGACAGAGTGGGGTAGCAGCTCTGGGAAGTACAGGACAAAATGTGTAGTTGTGTTCTGTCGAAATATGAATTAATGCGTATTGGTAATAAATTGTCATCATTCTCATCATTTTATATATTAAAGTGCACCATGTAACTTTTCTGGTGGAGTGTTTGCCACCTGCTTATCTCCATGGAGATGTTATTACTTTGTCTGAAATGTTTCATTAAACCTATCTTCCATTTATTAAGATAAAGGTGTTTTTATTACTCAAAAACAAGCAAACAAAAGCAACACTCTTACAGCGAGCAGGCTCTCTGCTCTACAGATCTGACCTGTAATTTGGTCTGCTGGCTTCCTCTGCTTGTTTCGATGAAGATTATTAAGTTGAATGACATACTGTGAAACATTTCAAGCAATAGTATCTCCATGGAGATACAAAGGTGATGGACCCTCCACCAGAAAAGTTACATTAGTTACACCTTTTACCTTGCATATAGCCGTATTATGTTAAAAATTCATTGTCCTGTTACATATTCATGTCTTATTTTCCAAGCCATTGTTTCCAGGGTTTACTTCCCTTTTATTGTTTCTTATGGTAATAGTTTCCATTGTGTCAGCATCACACCCTTTTGAGGCATATGACTCAATTTAACCCTGATTTGGTTACAGGACATTCTGAATCTAAAAATACATTAACCTCAAGTCAAATGTTCAATAAATTCTGTCTGACTTCTGTCTCAGCCCCGTGTGACTCGTGTTGGTCATGGAGGAGGCACTGCCGATTGATTTGACCTACATCACAGAACGGATCATCACTGTAGTGTGTCCCAGAGAATGCTCAGACAACTCGTACCTGCACAACCTCAGCCAGATCACACATATGCTGCATTCAAAACATGGACACAACTACATGGTGAGATCAACTACACAGACTTTTCACAGATTCTACACAGATTCTCCACAATCTGCCTTATATTTTTCATTTAAAAGTCCTATATTACGCAACATTGAGTCCTGTGAACTTTAGGCCATGTTAGAATGTTGTTACCTCATTAAAACATAGCTGGAGTTGTGTTGTTTCATTCACACGTTTGAATAATTCTTTTTTATTTGTCTTTCTGCATCTCCAAAGTTCAAAATTCCCTGTTCCAGAAAATGTGATATCATGAAGTAGTAGTTTTCAAGTTAACATCTACCTTTCAGGTAGAGATCAGAAGTTCTAGGGCTGAAGTCATCCAAATGATTCTGGTGTAGGTGTATGGATTTTAAAAACACAGTGGAGCACTTTCTATATAGACATAACAAAGTAGAGTGCTTTCTGTCTGAGAGAAGAACTCTGTGTTAAACATGTGTGAATGAATTAAAAGCAACTCCAGGTATGTTTTTGATGAGGAAACAACATTAGAACGTAGATCTGACAAGAACATATTATAGACCCTTAAAATAATAATAATAAACCTTACAATGCACTTGCCTGCATCAAAAAACTCACTCTCTTATTTTTTCAGTTTATTAATCTCTCAAACAAGAATGAACCTTTCGGCAGGTTGCCCCAGAAGGTAATATTTGTAACACATTGTAACTCTGGGCAGGGAAATCAGTGATGAATGAGTTTGTATTTTATCCCACCAGGTTGTGGACACAGGCTGGACAGACCAACTGGCTCCAAACCTTGACCAGATCATCAACGTGTGCACCGCCATGGAAAACTGGCTGCACAGGCATCACAAGCATGTCCTTGTGCTTCACTGTCGGGTAAAAGCATACTGTTACTTAGACTTCAGCTTATGTATCAAATAATGTACAAATGCAGAGAGATATGTATTTTGACCTGGGGAGACTTTGATAGACACAAAGAGAAAGTATTAGAAGTTTTATTGAATGAGTTATCTTTAGCGCTCAGACCCTGGCAGAAGACATATTTAGGAGACGTCTTTGAGGCCTGGACACTGGAGGTGGTAGAAGTGAGGCAGAGGAGAGTGAAGGACGATGAGAGGATGAGGAGAGTCAAATGGACAATGAAAGAATGAGGAGAGTGAAGAGGATGATGACAGGATGAGGAACCGAGGGGGTGCTGGGAAGGAGCTGGGGCGCCTTACAAACTGTGCACCTGCTATGGGGGTTTAAATTGGGCAGGCTGGGCGCTGATTGGACAAGGAAGAGTAATGGGAGTGAGGGATGAAGGTTGAGAAATGGGTAAACTCTGGAGAAATGGTGAAGTAAACGAGAGCGAAATGAGGTCTTACAAGCTGAATTTACACCAGCTCGTTTTGTACCTGTAGAATACACTAAAAAATAATAAAATTGATCAAATATAAGTAAGGCTATATACAAAAGGTGGAAGGGTTAGTAGAAATAGGGCAAAAATGAAAATGGTGGCTTTGATATGACATTAGGTTATGCATATTACATAAGGGTGAGTTATTGTACAGTTGAGTGTGATATGGAGTACTTATTTGCTTCACTGTATTAATTCTTCCCATACAGGGAGGGAAAGGCTTGATTGGAGTCTTGCTGGCTTCCTACATCCACTTCAGCAACTTGTCTTCCAGGTAATGCCACAGAATTAAATATTACTTTATTACATACACATTTCATATTCTTTTAAAATTCAGAATGGCTAAATGCCTCTATTTGGAGTGTACAGTATAAATAAATAAATAATTATAAGCATTCCATTTGTGAAGAACTTTAAAATGATTATTCAGCTCAGACTATTGTGATTTTGTAAAATATTGTGCAGCCTTATTTGCTTAACTTTAGACAGTAAAGGAAACAGTCTCATGATTGTCCACTATTATCATTTCTTTGTCCTTGTATGTCAATTTCTGTCTTGACAATTCAGAATATCTTAACAATTTACTGATATGAATTTTACTTTTACTTACATTTTGCAAAATGTACTTACAAATGTTCATATTTTGTACCGCCTTTATGTACAGTGTTAACTCAAAGTGTTAACTCAACCACTCCTTAGACGGTTTATCAGATTTGAATGCAATCCTTCTAAATATATTGAGCTTTGAGTGATTAGATTCATTGGTGTCAGGAGCATTTGTTTTGGTAAACCCGAGTCAGCGGACAGACATTTGCTGTTGGACATTAGAGGAGGCCATTTCAGGGGAAGGGCAGGACAAGTGATCGAGGAGACTTTGAACTGGAACTGTTGTTTGATTTTCAGCCAGAGATCCTGCTGTCAACCACCTGTGAATTTATTTACTTTCAATTTACTTGCAGACCACACTTCCCGGAGTCAAGCAAGGGGTTCTTTGGGTTCATTCAGTGTCATAGAGCAGTGGTGATTCAGAGTAAATCAACAAGCTATCGAGAAATGGGTTACATAACATTGTGTGGCTTGTATTCTGAACAGGGCCTATATTAGAAAAAAAGAAAATCTAATTTGACTGCTCCCTATTATAAAGAAATAAACAACGCCACAAAGTTTAGCATCTGATTTCACTGCCTATGTTGAAATAGTTGTTCAGAGTAATTACATGAAGGTAGAATTTTAATATGGTGTTTTCATTGGTCTAATAACTAAAAACAGATGTGAAAAATTCAGCTTTTATGGTCTGTATGTAACATAATAAACTCCAAAGCAATAGTGTAATCCTGGCCCGGTGATCCATATGAGCTCTAGTCACATTTGATCAACTGCTGTCAAACCATGTAGGGCCTCATATTTTACTGTATCAGTCCATATCTGCCCATTATTTAAACTCACTACAACTGAGTACTCACCTCTCTCTCAGTGCAGACCTTTCTTTGGACCACTTTGCCATGAGAAGATTCTTTCACGACAAACTGGCTCCTCTGATGACCCCCTCTCAGAAAAGGTATGTCTGATTAGAGAAGGTCAAAGGTCATCCCCCAGGCTCACGTAGACCAGTCTGCAATGACTAATGGCCCCTGGGTGACCTCAGCCTTGGTCAGTTGACTGTAATGACTTTAGCTTCCTCAGCTGACACTCTTCAGATATAGTGTGTGTCCCTCAGGTATGTGTGGATGCTGGGGAGCATGCTGAAGGGGGGATTAAGGATGTGCCCCAATCCATCCTTCCTCCTCTGTGTGGTCCTGCACAGCCTGCCCAAAATAAGGCCAGATGGAGGTGAGTGCTAAGCCAACAGTATATTCTAAAGCTTAGTCATCTTCGTGCATTTCTTAAATTAAAAAAGAAGGTGCACTCTGTAGCTTTTCTGGTGGGGGGATGTTTGTCTCCATGAAGATACTTTTGCAGTTCTATTTAACAGTTTTTTTTCAATTACACATATTTTTACTGCTGAAAAATACCCTGAAAAACATCCATTCTTAGTGTGAACGAGATAACCTGTCCACAGATCTGACCTTTAATGGTGGTAGTACCTGCTTGTTTTCATGAAGACAGACAATTGTAATGTATACTGTATACATTATAGGCAAAGCAATAACATCTCCATGGAGCAGGTGGCATTTTTTGCTATGAAATTAATATTATAAAGTTAAACATTTGCTAACAAGAAAACAGCTGTGAGATTTATAATGCACTCATTATACTTGTATAAATTATATTAAAAATGGAAACTGTGGAAGATTTTGAAGCAAGAAATACACAATCTTTCTTATTCAGTTCTACAGTATGTGCCTTTTGTGTTTTTGTTTTAGGATGCAGTCTTTTTCTGCGTGTTTACCAGAGTCTGCAGGCGGTGTGCACATCTGCTGTTTAGTAAGTCATTACGAGAGGAGGGCTTCACTGTTGTTCAAGTGACCTGTTATAAAATCATCAGGTGGTCTCCCTCTCTCTATATTTCAGTCACGTCAATGCAGCCCAGATTGACCGGCTTTACTTTGTGCTCCAGCCTGCTCAGCTGCTCAAAGGAGACATTATGGTAAGAGCTGTTGCACTTACTTGTCAGTCAGAGAATAGCTTTTGGATGGTGATGATTATTTCAAATCATATTTCACATTTGGGGTTAGTGCAATTTGAACATTTAAAGCCACAATATGTTACTTTTAGCCATAAACACACCCATCCTGACAGTGGGCCTCCTACTTGTTTCCATGGAGATATTGTTGGCTATAAACATCCGCAATATCGTGTCAAACTTACCTATCTTATCTATTTTGTGTGATACTTGAATCTCAACCAAGACATTTTCTGGTACGGGCTAAAACATTTCTGATGGATTGCTAAAATATTGTCTGAATATTGCCATCATAATCCAAGAATTTAGACTACGTAACACTATTATTATTATGAAGGTCGAGACACTGACTTATCAGATTTACTCAGTAGACTTATTTTTTACTAGTTAATTAATACTTTGTTTTTTTCAAAGGTTGTTTGCTATGACAAAAACTGGCGTTCATCGAGTCGTCAGGTTGTGTTTCGGCTGCAGTTCCACACAGGCCTGGTGCACGGACACTCTCTCACCTTCTTTAAAGCAGATTTGGATTGTGCCAGTGAAGGTATTTATGACCTGCTGCTGCTGTCTTCTTTTACAAACTGCCAACTCCACTGTGTTGAATTATCTACGTGTAACAGATATAACCATATAAATCTTGTCTGTTCCTCATGTGCAAATACCTGGACTAACCTTGGCAGTTTATCAGTGTTCTGTAGTCCAGGTGTGAGGTACACATGAAAACAGCACTACGCACACGTAACTCTGCTTTTGGGCTTTTATTCCAGATTCCCGTTTCCCAGAAAATGGAAAAGTGGAGTTGTTCTTTTCAGATAGCCCTGAGAAGATAGCAGGTAGGTCCAGATACTTAAAACATATTTAACCAATTATTTTGCAGAGTAAGCAGGAATGCGTAGTTGACATCCAGCAATCAGACTTCTGGAATAAGATAAAAACAGGACAAAGAAAAAAAAACAAAAGATGCTATGTGTTTCAGCTGTTGGGCCATAAACCAGGCATAGTGGATTCAATTACTACAATACAAAATATATGAGAAGATTTTCCAACTTTCTCCAATTAAATTTAAATGGCTGTCTTAGGAATCACGGTGGGTAATCTTTATCAAATTCCATTAAAGGTCATTTAGTACACAAATATGATTCTTGTGATCTTCAAGCCATGTTATAATGTTGGTATCTCATCAAAAACATACCTGGAGTTGTGTTTTGTTTCATTCACACATGTTTGAGTAACTCTTCATTATTAGTCTGTCTATATCTCCAAAGCTCAAAAAGATCTGTTCCACCTGGTGATGCTCTTGTAGTTTTCAAGTTAACAGTGACTTATTACTTTTTGTTTTGTAGAAATAGGTAATTCCAGGTCTGCAAATTATCCAGATGACTCCAATGAATTCACATGGAGTTTAAAAAGGTAGTGGAGCACTTGCTGTATTATCATATTACAACAGAGTTTAAAAGAAGATCTCAGCCTAAATGTGCAGGGTTTATGTGTGAAGCATGTATAAATTAAAAAACAACAACACACAACTCCAGGTATGTTTGTGATGAGGAAACAATATTATAAGATCAATAATAGCCAAATATATGCCCTTTAAAAATCAAGTAGCAATTCTTTTTACTACGAAATTTTAAATATTTAAAAACAAATACATCAAACCTACATTGTACGGCATACATTTGTAGACCAGAAGGGGGCAGTGTTGCAAAGTTAAGCTGGTCCCAAACTCCTGCCTGCCCTGTTCCCTGCTCCTGTTGCCCAGCTCCCAAACAGGAAGTCATTTGAGACATTATCACACAAACTTATCTGACAAGAATCCAGATTGTAGACACTGTAGACAGGGAAACACATACGCTTGTACTACACATGACAAAGACACAAGCTTCCTGTAACCACAAGACTTTTTCTCCACTGCAAAATATCTAAGGTAATGAATGATTTACTTTTGCTATATCAATTGGTCAGGTACAGTGTTCATTAAAAAAAAAAAAACCTTCTACAAATGTGCAATGTATTAATTATACAGCTAGTTTCCAACTATTCCTTGAGATATAAAATGCCAGTAATATACAATACACAAACTTGACATTTTATAGGCTACAGTAAGTTTAGTGAAAAGTTAAGAAGTTATAAAACCACATTAGCAGATTAATGTACAAAACATATAACTTATAATATAATGTACCGATGGAAATGAGTTCAAATCAGCTCACTACATTGTTTGATGATTAATGTGCTGTGTCCCTTTACAAATATAGTGCTTCCTAAGTCCCACAAGTTCATACTGTGACTACGGTGGCATTCAATACAGTTCTGTATATGGAGAATAATGTGGCTTTTGTCTTTGCTGTTAAAAACATGACTAAATACAGATAAAATACAGTTCCCTCTATATATTTAAGACAACAGTACAGTCATAGAGTATAGTTTTACCATTAGTTTTAGCAGTTTTTTGTTAGATTATTTTATTGGGAAACACTGAAATAAATGCATGTATTTAATATAAAAATAGACGGTGTGCTGTGTTGTTTATTTATCAGGCAGAGAGCTGTGGCACAATGGACGCTCAGTGACAGTGGACTATGATACTCTGGATCCTGTAGTCCGACGAGACTCCTACCAAGACATCTCCAGTGTGGGAACAGGTAAATTGCAATTTATATCTGAGCAGTTCTTTTACTTTCTGTTGTGTTTGTGGCTCTATTCTCACTGTTATCAGCCCAGATTGAACAGGAAAGGCAGAGATGTGAAAACACTGGACACAATGGGACATAAATAAACAGCTCTGTTAGACGCCAGGTGACCTTTTGGGCTTGTGACTGTGAGAATTTTATATTTATAATGTCAAATTAATGATTCTTAGCTATTTTACCTTTATTTTGGCCTGCTCAAGTTACAGTTGATCTCTTCAGGTATGTTTTTGATGAGGTAACAATATTCTAACATGGCTTAAAGCTCACAAGAATTCATTTTGTGTGATATGTGGACCTTTAACATACATACATAGATGTAGTATGCTTATACACTGTGCACAGTTGGATCTGCAACTTTTAAGAAAGAAATCCACAATTGTCAGCCCATTTACTGTGCCTGTCTCTATTTGAATGGCCATCACCAGCAGTCTCTTCATCTTAATCAAAGTAAATATTCAAATGAGTGATGTGACGTTTGTGAACGAGCTTGCTCTTTTGAACAGTTCCTTAATGTGAATGGTTGAAATCGGATCTCATTTTTTAAAAGAACGGAGTCTTTTTCTTTCAACTTTTTATGCATTTTAATGATTAATGCTGAGCCAACACTATAATCAGCACAGAGGCAGAGCAGGCAACATGAGTGAGAGCTTCACACACAAAACAAAATATCTGGCATCATAATAACAGTTCATTTAAAAATGATTTATATTGTAGTGCAAAATGTTGTTTGGGTTATGCATAATTTCAATGGGTAAACACACACCCGCTATCACTCTGAACCATTTCATAGCCTTGGTCTTTTCCATCTGTGATTAGTTTGTTGTTAAAATGAGTTCCCACATTGGCTTCTGTCATATAATTAAATAGTAAAAGAGCCAATCTTTTGAACGGCTCTGGATGGATCCAAAAGAGCTGAAAGTCCCATCATTAATCAAAACTGTATTGCTTATTATCCAACATGGTAAGACTTGGCTTCATTTTTTTAGTGGTTGATTTGTTGGAGAATCTGTAGAGCTCATGTTGTTACGCTGTTGTTTAAATTCTCACACAAGAGTCATTCCAGCTTCACTGAGCGTTTGGATTTATTCCTCCACAGTGTTTTTTTTTTTTCACTGTCTGTATCACTGAGTCCAGCAGCAGCACGCAGCTGTTGTCTGTAAATCCATGTCTGAGGCGAGCGGGAGCGCACTGCTAAAGAGGCATTTTTCTCACTAAATTACAACTAGAGCCATAAAGCGTTGGATTATTTTTATCTGATGTTTTTTTTTTTTTTTTTTTTTGCAGTTGCAGCTGTTTGTGCAATGGGGACTATATAAAGTGTTAATATGTCAGTAAAATGCATTTCCGAAATGTTGTTGTCTAGAGCTGGGCTGTCCTATTCTATGTTGTTTTGAATATATGATTAGATATATGGTAAAATACAGCAAAAAGTGCTTATTGAAAAAGGTATCAAGTGATTTTTCTGCACTTGTGTGGATAATTTTACTGTAATCTTGATACTTATACGATTTTAAGACCTGATTTTGGAAACTTCTGTTGGGTTCACATAAAAGTGTTTGAATATATCAAGATTCTCACGTCAATATGACTTTTTCTGAGAGTTTTTAATGTTTACACTTGTCTTGATTTGGTGTTTCATATCCACTCTGAACAGTGGTCAGTGTTGTGGGCACGAGCTTAGTCTCTTTACAACTGTTGTGGTTTGAGATGCTTTTTTCAGGAGTGGGTGAATGACAGTCAGGTTTCTAGACAGAAGCCAGACCTATATATTTGGGAGGCGGCTGACTGTTTTTCAGGCGTCTCTCTTCACTTGGTATAAACACAAAAGACACCCATGTAGACATCTCACACAATAACACTAAGCAGAGGTTTTGAGGCGAGTGCTCCAGCTGTTTTATGCCATTGCTAAATCTGCACTGTCCAGCCATGTAATTTGGACAGACCGACCTTTGGGAAGAGACATGCCTCAAACGTGCCATGTAAACACACATAGATACACACATACGCCACCATTATGCTAACCACAGGCACTCACGCATGCTCTTGAAATGAACATACTAGCTCTGTTACCAAGAATGTTGTTTTGAACCTGAATTGCCCAAAATAATAGCTACATGAGATAATATGACTTGGATTACAAAAATTGTAGTAGTTTTGACTAGATTTATGGAGTACATTTTAAGGTATTTGGTCTAATATATACTTAAATAAATTATTAAATATTTTTTATCTGTGAAAGTAGAAACATTTATATTGAAATCAGTCCAAATTATTTCAAATTTCAAACCAAATAAATCAAAATCTCTCAAAACAAGCTTTATATTTACAGTTTAAGGCATTCAATTTGAACCCAATTTGTAGATCTAATTTAACTTTGTTTACAGTGTGCCCAGTCTCCCCCATGTACAGTACTTCTGCCTATCATTTCATCTCCTGTTCCTTCTCTTTCCCTTTATCTCCGTCCAAGCTCGCTCCAGGTTCAAGTTGCAAGTTGCGTGCCCATCCCCCTTTTCACTCACTCACGTACACACGCACACAAACCCGCCTCCGTGTTTACATTCCCTGCTGCATAATTGCCCAGCTCAAGGTCCTCTTGTGCTTTGTGTTTTGCTGTGAAAGTCCGACAGCTCTTCCTCACCTGCCCCTCATGCCTGCTGGCTGGTGAATGATCCACCTCTGTCTCTCTAAATCCTCACAAATTCCTTGTCCTTCCTTATTCCCTCCAGGCACAGAAGTCCCCCATGCTCGCTCCACTGTGTTACCTGTGTAGTGGGACAGGATGCGAGCGAGGGGAGGGGGTTATTTGCGAGCTAAAGAGGGGAAGGCAGAGGAGGAGACCTGTGTGAAAAGTGATTTTGGAGGCGGAGATTGTGCACAGTCAGAGCTATGACAGAGAGGCAAAACAGAGCTGTGTGAGTGTGTGAGGGTGCGCAGGGGGAGAGACACTGGGGGGGCTGTTAGCACCTTAAGAGAAGGAATGTTCTTTGCCTGTATTCAGCACGGACAACGCAGCGTCAGACTACTAGATCACAGAAGACGATTCATCAAAAACTGGTCTGAATAACTTTTGTGTTAACTTTTAGTATCCTTATCTCTTCTTTCCTTGCTTCCTTTCTGCTGGTCATCTGCTGTACCTTCCTCTTTTTGTCATTCCTGTTGAACTTCTAAGCCAGCATCCTGTTTCTAGTTTGCAGCAGTGAAAGTTGAGTTATGGTAAAGACTGGAATAGTTGGGATTACCTTGTTTCCCAAGCTAGTAATGTTTACGAATGTTTTTCTCAATGCTTTAGTGTGTGTCCAGCTGTGAAGTTTTTACCATGCGTGTCTGGTATTTGAATTTTATTGCCTCTTTGGACCTAAGGGGCTAGTACACACTGCTCTGGTATGCACTGTACGTATTGTTGTAGTAAATATGACTATTCTTAAAGGAGTATTGTGTAACTTTTCTGGTAGAGGGTCCACTACCTGCTTGACTCCGTGTAGATGTTTTTCTCCGGAATGTTCTACGGGATGGCATTTAGTTTTACTCTCAATGGACACAAACAGGCAACATGACAATACCAGGTTACAGGTCAGATCTGTTGAGAAGTGGCCCATTTACTGTAATAATGCATGTTTTTACTGTAGTTGTGAGAAATGAAAATACAATATCTTTGGAAAGCGATAACATCTCCATGGAAACAAGCTGATGGCAGACCCTACGTCAAAAAAGTTACACTTCATGAAGTAACCTTCATTGTACGATTGGTGTAAGGGTGTTTTTAGTGTCACCTTAGTAGTGCAGTCAGAGTGGAACAAAACTGTGTGATCACCTGACCTCAATGAGTGACATGTCCTTTACGTGACACACACACACACACACATACACACACACACATATACAGAACTATATACATGCATCCGCCAGCACTGCACAAAGAGCCCCTGTGTTATCAGACCAGAAGTGTGTCTGAAGTGATGGCTCTGCTCCAACAGGTAGCGTGCCGCTTACGTGCATTTTTGTCATCACAACTCAAGAGATGCAGGTAGAGGCGAGATTATGACAACAGAAATGCACTTGTGAACTACTTGTGCTGAAATTGAGCAAGAAAGTTGTTTGTTTTATTTGAATATAAATGTCTCATGTAGACATATTGAGGTGTAACTTTTTGTGTAACTTGTACCACCATCTGATACTGAGTAACTAATCCCTTGAGATATTTTTTATTGTTCTCTGTGGGTAAATGTGTTTTGTAACACGCAGGTATGAATTCTTCCTTGAAAGATTTTATCACGTTTTGTGATTTTCAAACTTTCAAATGATCTTTCCACTTATTATATATACCATTTATGGTATTCTCAGTCGTTACATTAACTGTAAATGTGTTATTTCTATGGTGAAGATTTCATGATAATATTTGAGTCATGTTTTTAAAGATCTGTTACGTAACTTGTCTAGTGAATAGCCTGCAACTTGTCTCCATAGAGAGGTTATTGCTTTGCCTCGAATGTCCCACAATTGGCATTACACTTATCTGAATATCTCCAAAAAGATTAGCAGGTGAGAACAGCAGGGCAATAGGGCTGATTGTGGAGAGGTTATCCTCCTCACAACAAGAACACATATTTTCAAGGCACTAAAAACACCAGCTGTAAGATAAAAAAGTTTAATGTTATACTTTGTAGAGCAAGTAAGCAATAACATCTCCATGGAGACAAGCAGATGGACTCTGCACCAGAAAAGTTACATACTGCATCTTTAACAGGGTCAGGAAGGCTCAAATGTAGACACGTGTGAAGTATAGGTTCCCCAAACATTGGCACACAGATTGGCAACTTCTATGTTGCTTCTTTTCTTTTAATGTCAGAAAATTGGCATAGACATTTGACTAATAAATACCTTCATACTCTCTTGCAGGTTCCTCATTGAATGGCGGGATCTATGCAAAAGTGAGGAAGCCCAGCTCTAAAGAAACCCCTCCGTTCACTCTGTCGTCCAGTCCTCCCAGTTGCAGTGAGCGTTTCCCATCTGGCAGCAGTGACTCCGGCCTGTCAGTGGCCTCCCAGGGCAATACCAGGACTTCCCAGTGTAAACCATATAAACTTGGAAAGCTTGCATCTTTTTCAGAGTTGGAGCTGGCCCAGTCTTCTTTGCGGGCCATGACTGAACTGACTTTGTCCAGTGGGGGCGAGGGGGAGATCACTGCTGACGAGTCTGGTTTAGGACAGACTGAAAATGGGGAAACTTCATCCACAGAGCGGGAGACGGATATTTTGGATGACGAAGAGGAACTCCGATCTGCTTTGGAGAGGCCTAGCTCTAGTAGCATGTGCTCACTGTCTTCTGAGGAGCAGCCAGTCCAAGGCGAAAAGGACTCGACACAATCCTGGATCCAGCAACAACAGAAAGTAGTTAGCGCTGTCGTTACAGGGGACATAGGTGGAGATCACAATGTTACTGAGGAAAGGGAGGACAACGCTTCTTCTTTCTTAGCTCCTGATGCACCTGTTAGGGGGTCCAGCAGCAGAGAGGCAGTGCAAAGGGGCTTACAGGAGGATGGGGTAGACAACACACAGTCACAGTGCCAAGACGAGGAGCTGGCATCTTTAGCCACAGATATCGACGAATCCATAGAACAGCTAAACCAGCTCATCTTGGATTTGGACCCCACTTTTGTTCCTGTACCGACAAAGTGCTCCCCCCTGTCCCGGTCAGCTTCACTTCACAGCAATGGCCTCAGCCACAAAGGACTCACGCATCTGACAGGTAAGAGCATTCACAACTCGAAATGTAAATATTTGTTTATCTAGCTGTTTATTACACTTTGACAAACTATAATCACATCTTAATCTAATCTTAAACCCTATTACCAGTGGCTCAGGTGGCGGTTTGATCCCATCTCAGACCAGTGTTTTCTGTTGTTGTGTCCTTGGGGAAATACACTACACTCACCTTTATGAAAAGTGTTAATGAAAGACTGAATTGGAGACCTATTGTATTTTCTAAGGGCTACATCTATCAAAATACGCCTGTGCAGCTGTGGAAACAAAAACAAGTTCACCAGCCCCAGTGTGGGTAGGGATGTAACTGTAACAAAGTATAGTGAAATTGTATTGTCAAAAGTTACACAATAATATCATGAGCTATATCAAATCACAAGCTGTTTTGCTTAAAAGTATTTTTTGTCACAGTCAAGGCTAAAAAGCAGAGGGAACTACAAAGATAGACCATGATCCTTTGCTCTGTTTCAGTGCAGACAACATGAAGAAATGACTGTTATTAAACCCTTTGTAAATCTTAATCCTTTTGACTGTAATTGCAGCACTTCAAGGCTTGTCAGGACATTTGAAAAGGAAAAGTAGCATTTTCCATAAATCCATTGTCTCCACAATTCTGCAATAAATAGGCTATTGCTCAGTGACATGAATAGCCTGATAATATTGTATCTTGAGATTTGGATATTGTTACATTCCTGGCTGTCTCCTGGAAAACCACTGCCATTCCTATTATCAGAAAACAGTTGCTTAATTTTATATTTAATTCACCCTAACACTGTGGTATAGTATCTTTACTCATGTGGTCGGCATAAGAACTTTCAACCTGACTTTTATGACTTTTTTATACAATCTCTTTTCAAAACATTGCTAAAACTTACCATATTTAATTAAGTGTCTGCTAAGTGGTGGTAGAACACACGGCACTCACCACAAACACAATCACCCGTGTTGCTGACAACCATGATGAAACATGCTTTTTAATTAAAGGCAAAACAGTAGGTGATGTTGTCTTGTGAGCTATTAAAAAAGACAATTTTACTGTAGAAATTTCCCCAGCATAAAAATACCATGTACATTGTATTTGCTGAAAGGGTGGAAGTGTTTGATAAACAATTTGAGAGCAAAGTACTGAGTGTTCTGGCCTGTGATCTTGAGGTATTTAAACTTCTTCTGTAATATAAATGGAAATATACTGAGGGCGTAAAATATGAGGCTTTCGTATAAGCAAAGGTTGTGCAGTGATGACTAGAAATTAGCCAAAGGGACAAGAGAACAGTGTGTAGTGAAAAGTAAGTACAAAAGAGGGTTGTTAGTAGAGGTTTGGGGTCAAATGGCAATAATTTTCTTTCTGTAAATAGTCACAATGGGCTGAACTATAGAACATTTTGTATGGTTATTTTCTCCAATCAACATCTGATCATTTAGTCTTAGTAACACAATGCACACTGTACTACTAATACCGACGGTACCATATAGTGAACCAAAATGATAAAACAAAGATGCTTAAGCCTATATTGCACTGGAAATGTACTTTTTAATGGTTAAATTATCTCTCTAAATGCTAGAATTATCTAAATGTCTTACACTAGGACTGCATGAATAATCACACTTAAACTGAAAACACAAATTGAATGGCTGATGTTGGCAACAGACTGCAACTTTGTTTAATATAATTTCATTTATAATGCCATAATTTACCATAATTTCCTCCACAAGCCACAAAATATCACACAAATATTATTCTGCGTAAAAGCTGCTCCTGTAGTGTAGATCTGTACAAACATCTCTTGCAATGTGATTCTTGTGTTAGTTTGTCAATTCACATTTCAGTCTTTTTGTCAATTCTTCTGGATCCGTTAAAAATTAGAATCCAGATGAAAACATAAATAGAAATCCTATATTTTTCCCGCTGTTTTCAGTAATCATTTAATTCAAATAATAGGCTAGTTTGAAACACAGAACTGACAAGATCTCAGCTTGGGTTACAGTTATCGGCTCAATAACTTAACCTTTAGCCTCACATATTTTCAGAATGGCCTTACATGGGTCATATCCTTTTATTAGTTGGTCCACCTTCACAGTGCATGCTTTGTTGGAAATGCAAACAACATTCTCGCGGTTTAAGGACATCCCCAACATGAACCTGAACATCTCCCCGACCTTCTGTCTCTCTGCTCTGTTTCTGCTCACAAAAGAACAGATTTACGTGTGTTCATTTCCACCAGGACAGAGCCTGGAGCAGGAGCCACATTTTTAAGATGACCCCCCTCCTCATGTATTTTCTCTCCTCCAGCACTCAGGGTCATAGGTGTTGCACTTATATCATCACCACACAGTTCCCCTACAGCTGTCCCATCAAAGCTAACCTCACAGTGGCCCGTGAGGTGCAGAGGAACCAGCCGCCAATCATGACCAGGTGACAGCTCATGAATAATGTTCACCAGAGTTTGTGCACGCTGTCACATGGACAGCGTTTAACCTTTGACCCTGCTAGTCAGGACTCCAGGTAAAAGAGTTGTTGGTTTGAGACAAGAAATTAAAACAACTGCAGCCTAGTAAATCATCAGGACAAATATACAGCAGTAGTAGTAGTTTTTAGATGGGGGATATTGCCTATAAGATATAATATCGCAACTGTAGATAAAATAAGAAAACAAAGAGCTTCAAAGGTAGTTTAATTTCCATTATACTGCAAAAATGATCAAATTACCTTTTCAATATCACTCACCCTTAAAGATTATTACAAACTATCCACAAATGTACAAAATTTCATGTCATTTACACAATTACCTCTTTGTTTTTTTTTGTTTTTTTAACTTGTTTTTATTAAATACTTTTTGGTACAAAACACATACAGTTATGAAACCGCACACAATTACTACTTTGAAGGACGGAACAAATACAAATGACAAATTACCCTAAAGTATACCTTAACTAAAAGTAATACATCAGTTTTATGTTTAATAAAATGTCATAATTTTTTGTTCAGTCAACAAAATCAGTTTGTTTTTTAATATTTTTTTACTCAAATATCTCATGTCACTGTATCCACATACGCATCTGTAATGGGACTGTATCAACAGTAAACTCAATATCCATGAGACCACACCTGCTGCTATGGTCAGTATTTTATCCTGTCTTGTTTGAATTTGCTGTAGATTTCCTTATCTTAAAATCATAAAAAGTGAAGCCCTTTCTCTTACATAAATCATTTGGGTGTTTGGTTTAACTTCCTGTATCCCCCGTTGGTCTTCGTGGTCTTCCTTCATGTCTATTCACTCCATGGTTTTCGTAGTGCAGGAAATTAAAAATATGCGCTTGTATTTGCACAGGTCAACACATTTTTATGTTTCCCGCAGGTATAATTTCCAACGTAATATTTCACTGAGTGGTTAGATACTGACAAAGGCTGTTTTTAACATGTTTTGGTACATGTTTGGCCGTTTGTAAGCCACCAGGAATGTGTTTGAAGTTTGACAGAGTGCTTCTCTTCGTGGGCTTACATCATGCCCTCTTTGGCTCTCTCATCATCGTTTTCAGGGGGATAGAAGACAAAAAAAAGCCCTCTTCGCCCATACAGCTGGTATCAAGTGATAGTCCACACACATAACAGACAGAGTGGAAGTTCCCCGTGCAGAGCCGTTGGTGTAAGTGGATTAGTTTCAGTTGGACAGGCCTGGCTTTCATGTGATTTTAAGGATGATAGATGCCCCCCAGTGAAACCAGAGCGCACAGTGGCCTCAGCGTCACTGTTCAAACTTAAATCAGTTAAATGTTGAATGTAACTCCTTTTATAGTAAATCATGTGTGCTAGTGTGTGATTGTGGTGTGCTTTTGGACTGTTTTGGTGGGCAGTGTTCCACTTACTCACTCGGCCACAACACCATTTTCAGATTACAGTAAAGAAACAGAGTTAGCCAAAGGGATTTCAACCCACATGGCCCAAATACATTACGACTGAATTAGTCAGGAGTTAAATTGTGGTTAAAACTGAACTGTGACTGGCGTATTTGCTTGTAAAGAGGGTGTGAGGATTAGGCTCCCGCATGTTTAACAAACGTCTTGATGTTTCAGAAGGTAAGATTAGATAGAATAAGGTAGAACAGAGGGTTTTCTGTTTGAGAGAAGGACTCAGTCTAAATATGCAGAGTTTGTGTGTTAAACATGTGTGAATGAAACAAAACTCCTGGCATGTTTTTGATGAAGAAACAAGATTATAACACAGATGAGTAAATGTGCAATATAAGCCCTTTAAAGTGTATGTAATATGTTCAACTTGCCCTTTAATAATAATGCCTGTAGATTTCTTGATTTATATTGAAGAAACACAAGCTTTTTAAACACACTACAAAGGCCAGTACTGATTCACTCATCATACTGATGTTGGTAAGCTTCTTCTGTACCACAGTGTCTTGCCCAACAGCACAACAACACTCTGTTCTGGTGGGACTGAACCTCAGATGCCCCACTGACACACAGTCAGGTCAAACCTCCACGATTGTTTTCCAAATGAATGTATTATTTTTTTCCATTATATGTATTGGGCTTTCATGTAACTTGGCATTTAAAATAGTAACTTAGAAGTAATTTAAATAATTTCAACCAGATGCACATGGAATTCTGCGTACTTCCTGAAGTACACAATCTCTGAAGGATAAACATGAGGTTAAACTGACCTTTTAACTTCGACCCTGGCATTCCAGGTAGAGATAGTCATTCACACTCATTACAATGCATTGTTATATTTACCTAAAACAAGGAATCCTTGGTATGCACGATGTAGCATATGGGCTATAATTATTTTGTATTTGCTCCTAGAGACGCTGTTAGACTATGATTACTGAGCATTTAGGACATTAAGAGTCCAGTAAGAGCCAAAAAAATGGAAACATTTTCAGGTAGAAATTTATTGAAACATATTCAAATTGTGTCACTCTTGTTTCATACTGTCTAAGATAAGTTAATTGAATCTCTGCTAGTCTGCTTGTCATTTATTGACCAATGACTTTTTCTTGTTGGTTATATCAATAATATAAAGTGTGTGCATGTGGCTTGGAGCAGAGTTCAGTCTTTGGATGAATAAATTAGACTTTGTTTTGTTAATTATTTAAAGTCTGCTTTATTTATCAACACAAGTAATGTGAATCATTTTTTGCCATTTCACTCACTATATCCTGGGGAAAACAGTTATTCAGTATATGATAAAGGTGTATTGTGTAACTTTTCTGGTGGAGAATCCGTCCACCAGATCCACCAATCCGTCCATCCGCTTTTCTGCGTGAAGATGTTTTTGCTTTTTCTGGAATGTTTCATCACAGTTTGGCATTAACCTTTTCTATCTTCAACAAGACCAAACCAGGCCAAGATACATGTCAGATCTGTGGAGAGGTGATGCCACTCACAGTCAGAATGGTATTTTTGAGCTATAAAACCACCTGTAGAATAAATATAAGGTAGAGGTGTTTAATGTCATATTGTCTTATTCCAAGCAGAGCAATGGCATTTCCATAGAAACAATCAGGTGACGGACTCCTGACCAAAAAAGTTACATAGAGCACCTTAAAGTACAAATATCATCTTTTGTAGGCCCTTAAAGCTAAGCGATGCATTTGTCTTCTGTAGTCAGTAGCTCCACGGCTCGAGGGGGCGTCTGAAATGAGCCCTTGATTGTTCTAGCAGATGTTTTCCAGATAAGACACCGTGATGTTCCACCATCTGCTCACACTGGAGTCTACCTTAGTCACACAAACCGACCCTGATGGGAACTATGTACGCCTCTTCTGATGAACCCAGTGATAGACGCTTTTGTCTGGCCCGCCACATGACAAATAAAGCCTCCACCTGGTTCTGATCAGCTACTTTAATGTACAAACACTAGACATAACTATCCGTAGCTTTGTTTACATGTACACCAAACAATCGGATCTTTATCTGATTTCTGCTGTTACCAAGTTATTGAAATGTTATGTAAACAGTTCTGTGAGTAATATGTACGCCTGTCACAATAGCATATTATTAAGCATGATATATTGCTATAGAGATATATTGTAATGAATAATCATATTGAAACTACTTTATATGCAATAACAAGATAATCCTAGTAAACCTTTATTTAAATAAACAGTATCATTAAAAAGCATGGGCAGCATAAATAAATGGCAGAACAAAGCTATAATTATCTGCAGAAGTCACTTATTCAACCTTCTCCAGCTAAAATCTTAGTGTATTACAACAAAAATACCCCAAATCTTCTCACTTTTATAATGAAATTGTACACATGATAAATAATGAGCTCCAATCTATGTTGTTCCTGCTTTCATGCATTGTACGATAAGTCGATATAGTATCACGACAGGCCTTGTAATCTGATTTCTTTCTAATCATCCACATTTGTGCAGGTTTTTGACAAAATGTTAAAGATTGAAAGAGGAATTTTAAAATGCGTTACTCAGAAAATCCGTGGATTAACTGATACATGTCACTGAGTGATTTTTTCAAAAATCAGATCTAATTATTGGGTTATTATTCTAGTGATCTGATTTGTGTTGCGTTGTCTGGTGAGTTTCCATGTTTGATTGATTGTGATCTGTCTGTGTGTGCAGGGTGGAAGCAGCAGAAGCAGTTCAGTGATGTGACAGACTACTGCGGAGGATACAGTCCTGAGTGGAGAGCCCAGAGTATAAGGAACAGCCCCTCTCCACTCTGCAGTCCCTCATATACCACACAGGTAAATGTTCATCACTCTGTTAAACACTACGGTACTTTCACATTTGTACACACACCACATCAAAACTGAACTAGGACTAGAACAGGACCAAACCAATTCTACCTTAGGACTGAACTGAGCTCAAATCCTTACACAAGTCTTCCATGGATGTAACAGTGAACTCCTTTTTTTCAGCATAAGGTTGTTTTTATTTACTTATACCCAGAATATAGATAATACTACTACGAATCATTGAGTTGACATTTTGAACTCTTGCTTGCAGTTTCTCAAATATAAATGAAGTTGTGAGGCATGTAGCATAACTTTAAGGTCCTATATTATGCAAATTTGACTCTTGTGAACTTTTAGCCACAATAGAACAAAATCTTACTCAGTAACCCCTTTTTTATTACTCTGTCTACATCTCCAAAGCTCTGGTCCACCTTATGATGTTATGAATCCGTAGTTAATAGCTACCTTTTACCTTTTGTTCAGTAGAGATGGGCAAATCCAGGGTTGAAATGATCAAATTATTCTAGTGATGGTGTGTATCGAGTTTAAACACACAGTGGAGCATAAATGGCATCACAAGGTGTTTTCAGTTTGAAGAAAGAAGACCTAAACACACAGGGCTTATGTGTTAAATATGTCTCAATGAAAGAAAACACAACTTCTTATGTTTCTCATGAGTAAATAACATAAGAAAAATCAGAAAATAGCGTAATATGGACCCTTAAAAAAACAAGCAGGTATGTTTCCCTGTTCAGACTATAAAGAGACAGTGCATTTTTATTATAGTAATTTTATCTCATATAATTTCTGTGTCACGTATTGCCCGTATTTCATCTTTAAGCTGTCCTGTTTGGATCATCTACTTTTATGTGTTTATGGTAATACAGTGAGCAATTAGGTGAGCTTTTGTTATCTCAATATGGTGCTTTAGACTATGGGTAATTAGGGAGAAAATTAGACTATGATGGGCAAACCACAAGTGTTATTATCGCATCAAATAGTACATAGAGTATGAGCTTCTTTAAGTACCTGATTCCCCGAAAGGTTTGAATTACTGTCATAAATCATTAAATTAGACAGGGCATCTCATCACAAGTTGAGATTTTTGTACAGTCTAAAAGAAATATACTGTTTGGATTCATGCTGGAGACCCCTTCAAACCCCATTTATAGTCACAAGGATAGACAGATAGACGGATAGATAGATACGGACAGACAGACAGATAACGGTGCATTCTGATTATGTGATGAATGGATTGTCTCAAATGTATATTATAAAACAAGAATTAAAGGACCCATTTTATGCTATTTTCTGTTCTGATCTATGGTATAATTTTGTTTTCTCCTCAAAAAATATACCTGGAGTTATGTTTTATTTCATTCACACATTATTACCTCCATCTTGTGATATAATGTGGTAATACAGGAGGAGCCCCATTGTGTTTTTTAAGCTCCATACACCTTCACCAGAATCATATGTATATCTATTTCAGCCCTGGAATTGCTAAAGTTTACTGAACAAAAGGAAAAAGGCAGGTGTTAACTTAAAACCTACCACTTCATGACATCACAAGGTGGAACAGAGCATCAAAAACTCAATTCGAGATATGTTTTTGATGAGGCAACAGCGTTCTAACATGACAAAAAGCTCACAAGAGTCAATTTTGTGTAACTTTCAGCTTTTCTTTCTTTTTTACTTCCTTTTAAATGTGCTACTTAATGTGTTCTACTTCTCACAGCTCTGTGGCATGAATAGTCCAATTGTTTACACCAAAACAGCGGCTGTGGCCATGTACAGATCACAAGATGTCTGCAGCTGGTGTGTGTCTGTGTGGGCTTGTCACCTTAACACTGTTTTTTACTCTAGTTTCTTACTTTTCCTCTATTTTCCACAGCATGGGAATCTCTACAAAACCAACAGTGTGGACTACGCTGGACAAACAATCGGCAATGACCTGGTCCCACCAACGCCGGCCTTCCCTGTGTCCCCTCCAACGCCCTATGGTAACATTTCGCCTTTTGAAAATGGGTGTTAATGTTTGGATTGGTTTGTATCTTATCACTGCTTTCCTGTCCTTTCCAGTGAAACATTTCTCAGAGTTTTCCCAGATTCGGAGCGGTGGGCAGTGGGACCAACACATCTGGACACAAGGTAAATGTTCCCAGGAGCCTGTTTGTGCCTGACTGACCAGAGCAGCGAATGTTGAACCCAAACACTTGTGCTAATTGCTGCCAGACAGGGGTTGGCTGTAATACACCAGCTCCATACAACTCTATCAACAATGTACTTTATGCTCACTTGACTTGTTTGTGGTGCCCCTTTGTTTCCGGTGAATTCTTGAACCCCAAAACTTTAGTGATATTTTTAATCTCTCAGTAGGATGTGTATTTACATTGCATCATGGATTGTTTTGAATACATTCAGAGTAATCAATATTTCAATGAGTAGAAATTAAATTTGTCTTTAAGCATTTATTATTAGTGCTTTGCCTGGAATGTTCCACAGTATGGCTTTAAACTTACCTTGAAAATCATGCATTCTTTTTATGATTGGGGTCATTACACCACAGATCTGATCTGTAACCAGTGTTGGGAAGTAACTTAATGCACTGAAAATACCTATTCTGAATATTAACTTAGTGTTCAGTTAGTAATGCTTGAACACTATTCTAGTACACTTACTCATTTGGTAGTATTCAGAATGCCATTACTTTCCTGAATCAAAATGAATACATGACTCTACTTCATCACGTAACTTTGACTTTGAACTTCTTGGTATTAGTTGGAAAAAAAGAAAACAGCTCTTGCAGTGTGTACATGTGTGATTTTACATCTCTAATTGGACATAACAACAAAAATACCGGTAAAGCTGTAATTGTTGATTCAGTCAACTTTGTGTAAAACTATTCAGAGTATTCAGAATACAGTACTCTTATTGGCCCATGTCAATATACATTTTAAATACATTTTAATTTACAATTTTCTGGAACTAAATATTATTCTATAACAGTTTTCTTTTCATCACTATCTGTAATTTGGCCTGGTGATGTCACCTGCTGGTTTCCATGAAGAACAATAATTTCTCGATCTGTAATGCCATGTTGTGGGAAATTTCAGGCAAAGCAATAACATCTCCAGGCAGGTGGTGGACCCTCCACATTTAATGATAACAATAGATGTGGCAAAAGTGCAACTTTTAACAGGATTATCTTCAAAACTGTGACAATAGGAGATGCACCTATGAAAGTACAATTTTGTCCAACAGATGTTAAAAGTGGTTCACAGTGTTTTCAGGCAGCGTAAAAGCATTGTTAAAAATATACAGCTGACAATATTACACATCACATTATGACATGCGCGTATTGCTAAATCTCTGCTGACTTTACTAAACATATGATAAATATTTGTCAGAATTGTAATGGATGTCCTGCCAGGCCCATTCAAACAGCTGATTCGGGCAGTGTGCTAATAATAGTGGAGGTAACAGAGGAAGAGAGCGGGCTGCTGGCAGGATGTCCTCTCGTCCTGTTCAGGGAGGGGACAGGGGCGAGGGGAGGGTCTTTTGTTTTCGGGGGTATCCGGAGGGACCTGTGCCTAGGAAGATATGAGGCTCACAGCTGCACAAAGAATTTAGCCTGGTGTTAAAACAGGACCTGCGTTTATGGACCTTATCTTGGAAGCTATTTCCTGAGATCTTGTTTGTTGACATGTGAAATGATAGAGTGATGTATGCCTGAAAATGTCTTCCTAAAATAGATTTAAATGAGACCTTTATTTTCGTGATGAGCTACTCCACCCAAGTCACCCAAGGGGAAAAGCAGTAGCTTCAGACTTGGGTTATGATAGGGACATAGGAAATTGGAGCATATTGTCTTTAACTGTACAAATGCAATTCACTGAAGTCATCTAATCTGACCAGGATAAAATGCTAAGAAAGAAAAAAGGAATTGAAATGGTCATACATTCATTGGACTTAAATACATTGATTTGTCAGATAAAGATTATAGGTTAGAATGAGTAAACAGTTAAATATTATGCTTTTTGTCCAGTATTGCGTATAAAATGAATGTACATAGATCATTAGGCCCAGAAGCTAGTAAAGGGCCTATTAGTATCTCAAAGCGGCGCTACTAGTTATTTGTTTGTTACTAGTAAACTCTGAGTAAGCTAATGATGACCTAGTTAACAGCTCACAGAAGTCGATTTAGCTAAATATGTCCCTTTTAAATCCGTTCATTGTTTCATATTGTCAAAATGACTTTGTTTTATGGTATACTTGAGAAGCTTACTTTACTGTAAATGATGGGTGAAATGGTGCAGTGAAAGGGAATTAGACTTCATATGGATTTTCAGGCCGACAAAGAGCATTAACAAAATGGGATTAGCGGATTTAAGAGTTATGGGAATCTAACCTTATACTTTGAGCTTTACATCTTATTATGGCATAAGATGTTTTTATTAACACACTAAAATTATAACGTTGGTAGTTTTGTTGTATAGTAGATCACAGAGGATACAGCATTTGAAGGACAGATGCGTGCAGCCATTGTAAATGTTTGTGTGAAAACAAAGCATGTTGAAAGAGTAACTATATTGTACACAGAAACCAGCAGATTAGTTTTTTGTGTTTTTTTTTGTCAGGATGGGCAGATGAATTAACAAAAGACATATCCCTAGTCTGGGCGGCAGACGGGAGCTTCCTGTTTCCCACGTTAGACAAATCAGTCTGGTATCAACATTTAAGATATAACATAAACACTTATTTTTGTTTATAGTGCTGAAAGCTGTGTGGAAGATTTGATGCAGAATTAACAGTATTGTGCTTAATTTCTAAAGGACAAAGGTGAATGCTGTCTTTTGGAGTGACAGTGCAGGTGTAAGTGTAGAATATGACATTAGACAGTCAGTTGTGACCCATTTTCATTATTGTTTCTTTAGATTGTCTAGTGGAGAATTGTGTTTTATATAATGACACTATATTAATTCACTATACACGGATTTGCAATATGTCAGTTTTAATTACAGCAACGAAATTGGTTCACTGATAGGTTGAATGTTTGTTTATCAGACTTTATCTTATTGCAAATGTTGTTGTTCTAATTTAGCTGTAAGATTATAAAACAATTAAGCCCTCAATCCTCAGCTAGAATTGTGTGAGTTTGTGTGTGGAGTCCTTTTTGTTACGTGTTTTGTTCAGGTACCCTGTTTTATTCCACCAAAACATGCAGGCTTGTGCAGGTATTATGACCCAGATTTTGTCTTAGATCTGCTGTTCTGATGATGCTTACTGCTCCTGCCCCCACGGCATGGATGGGTCAAATTCAGGGCATTATTTTACCAACAGGAAAAATAAATCTAGTTACCATAAGTTACAATATTGAGATATTTCTTAAATTGAAAACCAGGAATCCTTATCAATTTCCTTTCACATTTTTGGACCACTTTACCAGTCAAAGCTGCCTGCTGTTACATATAGTGCATAAACTTTCATTTCCTCATGCAGACAACATGTGGTATTACATAAGTTGACTTCCTTTGTGTACATGTGGAGCAGGCAAAACAAACAGGCGTGCAGTATGGACAGTAGTGGCCCGGCCGGAGGAAGTGGGATTCAGCCAGAGGAATGTCCATGTTATGAGATGCTCTTTGGTACAGGCAGATGGGCCACAGACAAACACTCCACTGTCTCATCCTCGGGGTCAAAGGTCAGGAGAAAGTACCAGGGTGGCTCCAGGGCACTTCTCACGTCATAAAGGGAGTGGGAGACAGAATAATGTATATCTTAAATGTTACGCATTCTCATCTACTGAAAGACAACTTTGTACAGTCTGTAGTCTATTGTAAACAAGTTGGAATATTTAAGATTGCAACAGCGAGTTCAAGAGAATTGTTACTTAAAAATAATATTATAATTAAGCTGTTAAATAATTTGTCATTGAAAATAGGGCTCAACAATTGTAGCTGCTACCTGGCGTGAAATGTATTTTGAATGGCAGACATAAACATTAGAAAGAAGAAGCAACAAATAAGAAGAATTAAATATGCATCTAGATGGGCTGTTAAATGAATCAAAATTTAATCAAGATTGAGATTCAGTGATTTCTTATTTGCAGTGATCAACTGAGATCTTTAGAGTCAGATCACCCAGCCTAACATCAAAACAAAGAATGACAATACACTTATGTAATAAACTTATGTTACATTTAGGCCTACACCTATAAACTCGAAAGGCTCTTTGTCAAAAAAAAAAAAAAAAAAGGACTGCCCTGTATTGAAACTCGATCCTCATTTGAACAAGTATACTGTACACTACACAATACTGAAAAAATACATTTAGGACATTTCCTCATAGTTTTAGAATGGTCTTGATTTCAAAGCTTATATGAGACTACATGTGTCATAATATTAAATAAAACAGCTTATTATGTGTTGAAAATCAAGATTTATTGTATTAGATTGTGGTATTGTAGTTGGTGTCAAGATTCAGACCTTTTCCTCTGTGTTTAAATCTAGTTATATTTTAGTAACTACCTTGACAACACTAGTGATGCTTTCCTCAGATGTCCCTGTAATAATCTGCCTCCCTGCTGCTCTATGGACTACACCACTGTGGGCATGCTTTGGTCTGAAAACAAAAGTCCACTCCGCACTACTGAATCACCATCTTTTACAGGCAGATTTATGAAGTCTTTGCCTGGTTGAGGCACATGTCACGGAGCCGTGGTCACTGTGTGTCTGAGTGTGCTTTGTGCCGTTTGTGGTGACCAGATGGTGGGAGTGGAGAGACGCATGTCCTGACAGAGAAGCCATAGAACAAGACCCCCCCTTCCCCCAACCCCCAAATCACCCCTCAGCACCCGCCATTGCCTCTCAGTGGTCCATAAAAGTCCACATGTAACCCCTGACCCCACTGGAATCTGCTCTGATTGGGTGAAAGTTGCTGGTAGTAGCTTGGGTCGGGACAATACTGGTGGTCAGCGAGAAGAGGAAGAGGGAGGGTATGAGCGTGTGTGTGTGTGTGTGTGTGTGTGTATGGGGGGGTAGTGACATTCCCTAACTCTCCTCCTCTGCCTCCGTCCCACCCTCCATACAAGTCCGGCTAGTGTCAAAACAAAAAAGAAAGCGGAGTGAGGATCGTGATCATGGACGCACTCTTTTAACTAGAAAAAACAGTACTGAAGTTAGATTTCTGAACATTATAGAGGAGACTGTGGAAAACGTTCACTGAGACTTGGAAAATTGAAGAAACAGAAATAGGAAATCACTCGCCGGGTGACTGTTGAGGGTGCTACATCATGACCGCATCTCTTGGTATGTACATGTGAGTTAGTCATACTCAAAAGAATGCACGTGTTTGTTCAAAGTTAACATTTTTCTCTTAGCCATGCCTGTAAATTGCTTGACTAATGATTTTGTTCTATAGGAGGGCTTTAACCAGTCATTGCTACGATTTAACTACTTATTCATCCATTGTTATCATTTACATAGAATGTAAATGATGGTAATTAAGAATAGTTCATTAGAATACAAATTAGTCTTTAACTTTTGTAATAATAAATAAAGGTGATCAAAGGACTTGAGAACATTTTTTAAAAGAAGATCAAAAATGTCAGGTAGAAATATAATAGTGCTCTTGTTAAAATATAACTTATGCAATACTAAAGGTGATTTATTCAAAGGATTTAAAAGTCTTGAAGAAAATAGTTAAAAGAAGAACAAAAATGTCAAAATTCTACACAATGGGGTATTGAAATCTGCTCTGGTAAACTGTGTACAATAGTGCCATTGTCCTGACTTAGTTTTGCCAACTCTTAACACCTTCTTTGCTTGTTACTTATGGCTTCCTCTTCTCTACATGAGATTTCCTATGTTCCCGCTTGTTTATCCAGTGTCACTCCCGGGAGCTTTAATGAGGACGCAGTGGTCCCCTTCAGGGCTGGTATTTGCAGTCAGTTTGAGGAATGTCTCTGCCATGTTGGTGTGTCAGATTCCTCTCCACATCTCTTTCTTTGTCTTCTCTGATAGAGTTAAAAGGTTTTTTGTTGTCAGAGTCAGCAGTGGGACTGTAGACTCTGCTGGGGAGATGAGGTGGTTTGTTCCATTGCCATAAGTATGATCTCACCGGTTTAAAAGGCTGTTTCTGCTACAATCATGACGTCAGGGAGAGTGGATGTATTGGTGGTTAACCGAGGCAGTTTTCTGTTTAGTTTCAACACTAGCAGTGAGCAAATTTAACCAAGTTTATGCAAAACTGGAATGTTTATGAAACAGGATTATCAAAAAGAATCAAAACCAAGATAAAAATAGATTCGAAAACTAGTACTGAAACTAGATTAGAGCAAGTACTGATACTGAAAAAATCATACAAAAAGGACAGATTTGAACAGTTCCTAAGTAGTTTAAAATGTACATCTCAGTACAATAATATAAGACCACTTCGGTCAAGAAAGTAGTATTTTGTGTTTTGTGACTTTATTATGAAGTTTTTATTAGTTGAAGTTAGCTTCACCAGCCCCATCTATCACAAAAGATTAGCCCAGATCTAACTTTTAGTGATTTTTAATGTTTTGCAGCTATCACAAATTTATTCCATGCCACATTTTTACAGAGAAAACCATTCTTAATACAATACCATAATCAGAAGGTTGGTTCAAATCCATCTTGAATCCAACCTTCAATTCGTTCTGTAATGTTTGGGCAAGACATTGCACTTACTCTGCTTGTGTGTTTGAATAGGCCATAAAAGTAGACTAGCAGTCATGTCACTGTACCCTGTGGCAGATGTGGCTACAGAAAAACTCTCCACTATAGAAGTTGGATTATGAGACACCAAATTAGGTGAATCATTAAGTTTTGAATATTAAATAAGTGTATGAGGGACATTTTTTTTACACACCAACTAAAATCACTTTATATTTGTTTTCATTGCTTACCAGACAAAGCTGAAATGAAGTAAAACAATATATAAACAATAATAAAACAATAATCACACTTTATTGTTTCATAAGTTTTCGATTATTATAAGTTTCATTTGGCATTTATTGAGCTACTGATGAGTGAAAATGGTTTTCCTTCAATGAGTCTCATGGAAATCAAGGGCAAAGAGTCAGAAAAATCAAACCACACGGATGGAAAAAGTTGACTCCACAATGGACAGAAGGCCAGCGCTTCTTCAAAGTGAACGGAAAGTGGATTTTTAAAGCAATTAGACAGAAACTGAGGCAATAAAAAGACTGTTACTAGATTTTCAATGACCAATGTGGCACTAGAATGGAAAGACACAGCTCAGAGATGCACGATACAACAGTTCTGGTTGAAAGTCCGCCAGCTGCTAGTCTCTAGGGAGATGGTATTGCTTTACAGTGTTCCACACTATTATGGATTAAACATTAAACCTGTATATATCCATGGAGACAAGTAGGTGCCACCAACAGGCCATGTATCAGGTCTGATCTGTGGAGAGGCAAGCCCACTCACTATAAGAATGCATGTTTCTCCAGGTCTATTTTAGCTTAATTTAGACTTAAAGGTGCACTGTGTAACTTTTCTGGTGGAGCGTCATCTGCTTTTCTCCATGGAGATGTTATGGCTTTGTCTAGAATGTTCCAGAGATTAAACCGATCTATCTCATAGGAGACAACTACAGGTCAGAGCTGTGGAGAGGCAACCCTGTTCACAGAGAGAATTATTATATTTTTGAGCAATAGAAACACCCATAATGAATAAATGCTAGATGGATATGTTTAATGCCATACTGTAGAACATTCCAGACAAAGCAATAACATCTCCATGGAGACAAGTGGGTGAGGGACCCTTCACCAGAAAAGTTGCACAATGCACCTTTAGAGACTTAGCCCATTTTTTTTTTTTTTTAGCAATGCAGACACTTGTAATTGACTTAATGCAAGATGGCGAAATTTAATGCCATACTGTGGAACATTCCCACCAAACATCTCCATGGACACCAGCAGATGATGGACCCTGCTTCAGAACATTTATATGGTGCACTTTTAAGTAAGATTTGTGAAAAGTCATTTTGTCCGAAGTAATGCCCCTGTAAATGTGCCCATGTGCAAAACTGGTACTTTATTCCATTCATTATACATGCACCAGGAGAACCACTTACCGACCTGATCACTTCTCCAGACAAGTGAAGAATGAAGAATTTTATTTCTGCTTCAAAATGTGATCAAATGTCTGGAACATTTTTATGCCTGGAAAAGTGTTCATTTTTGATGCATCCCACTTGACAACAAAAGAGGATTGGAAACATTTTCACGCTCATAGCTGAATTCTGGCCCCTCCACTAAGCAAAACATGATCCACAACTTTATAAATCATTTGATCTCTGAATTCTTCCATTCTGACAGCCAGCACGGACCTATTTCACATGTGCCCTTCGCCCTGCTTCTCCCTAACCACTTGTCTTGGAGTGTTTTTCTTCACTCCCTCTTCACTGTTCTCATAATAACTTGGCCTCAGCACAGCTCTGCCACTCCACTGAAGCCGATAAAGCTGTCCATAGAAAAGGCCAGAGGGAACAGAGGGGCCTGATTTAAAGAGGCTGCCTGCTCGCTCACCCACTCTGATCCAGGCTTTGAATGGGAGAGGGAGGAGAACCACACAGCAGGGCAGGAGACCAGCTGCTGGAGTGATGGCTCCTTTTACCTTACATTTGTTAAGCATGAGAAATGATGGGGGATTGTGTTTCTGGTTTTGTCAATCACTTTAAAGTGTATAAGACAGTGGTTTGCAAGTTGTAGTTTGCAGGCTTATTTTGGTGAAACTTGAGAGAGCATTTCTATTTCTGTACCTGGAGGCATTTGAGGTAGTAATAGACTAGATACATAGAAGGAGAGATGGACTTTTTAGTGTATCAGCTATTAGCCTTAAATCTTCAGCACAGGCTGATATTTTGTTTTAGCCAATCTGCTGCCTAAAAATACAACATAAACCTTTATTTTAACACTAATGCAAATATATAACTGCACAAAGTGAAACTACACACTTTCTTAAAAGTGTGTGGTAAAAAAGGGCTGTGGGATGTAGTAAATTTAAATAGCATAACACATCAGCCCAAAAATATTAGTCGACCTCTAATTTGAATTTAAAATATTTATGTATGAGTGTGTGAAACGGGAGTGCAGACTAATCAGCTGATCATTTTATCCCCAACAGAGCTCAGAATTGTGTCATCAGACCTCAAAGACTTTTCAGTTAGCCCAATGCTAAACTAATAAGGATTTGAGTATGGTAAAGTTAGCGTTCACTGAAATAATTGTGATTCTGAAGTGTGATTCTGAGCCCGTATTGTATCAGGTTGTTCCATGGCTCTTTATATTGCTTTGGCAAATACATGTCTTTGGATCTTTGGTACACTTACAAAAAAAACATGGACTATTTGGCTACTAACAGTTGTTTTTTGATGTTTACTCCATTGCTGTTATCATTATTATTGCTGCTGTATTGGTCCATTGTAAGAATGCATTGCTCTGTCCTGATTCTGATTCTCTTTGCAAATCTTCATAAAATGACTGCATACACTTTCAGCAAGACACAATACTGATTTGGAAGAGAGTTGATAGTTGCCTATAGTTGCTGGACAGTTGTACATTGTAGGTTAGCTATCCACGAAAATACTTAAACGCAGACTTAGATAAACTTTATTGAGCCACAAGGGAAATTATTTGGACACAGTAGCTCACACATCACAATATATTATAATAACAAAAAGCAACAATATAAATGTTAATAATACATTCAAAATAAGTAGCAAAATACTAAGAAACTGGTGTCAAATAAGGCACAATTATATAAATGTATATGTTTAAGTAAAATATAATATAATTCAAAATAAATCTCAGCTATATATAAGAGTTGGTTAAGGAGTGGAAAGACGGAAACAGTGATTGACAAAGGGTTATGAATACAACTGTAAAACAATGTATTTGATTTTTATATGCTCAACTCAGATTTGTATATGGTAATTTTTGTTGTAAGTACATTTTAGGTTCGTGTTTACATTGGATGCCTTTTGGATTAACTGAGGCCGGCCGACACACTCACTTGTGGTCTGTTTAGTTGGATTGGTGCCATTGCTGAGTAGATAACAGCCCTTAATCTGTCAGCCCTGTAAATGTAATGCTTTAGAGTATAACACGGTCCGTATGGTGACAGCAGGTGCCTTCCTCCCTCACAGCTCCTCTTCTCCCTGCGGCTGCTCTGTGATCTCTGTCAACAGCTGGATCGGCCCACAGACTGAAGGAGGAGGAGGAGGCTGCACTATACATAGTAGTAATATTATGAAAAACAACAAAAACATGACTACAATCACATTTTGGACGTTTAATTATTAGGGGGAGATTCTATAGTGATATATTTTGTAATTTCTCAGAGTTTCACAACAGCTATTTTTAAGGTTTGCTGGAAAAAGCCCTATATGGCCCTATTCTAACATAGGTTTTCAGATGTTTGGTGCAAAAAACCTTTTTGGGAGATTGTTTTATCCCTCCTACAGAAATAAACGTCACAATTTCCATGGTGTCAAGCAGAGGACACCACCAAACCAACTTTTTATTTTCCATTAAAAACCTCCTGTAATTCAGTATATACTGCTGAATAACATTTTCATGAGACAAGCTGAGGATAAAAGCTTCACCAGAAAACCAAAAAGTTCAAAGACTGGTCTGTAACTGCATAAACATATTGTACTGGTCCTTAAAAGTACACCAAATTGACCGTTTTAAACCATATTATGTTGTTTCCTCCACAAAATATACCTGGAGTGTTGGCAGTTACAGGGCTAAAAGTATCCAAATGATTCTAGTGAAGGTTTATGGAGTTTAAAAACACAGTGGAGCACTTCCTGTATTACCACATGCCTACACAACTCAGCTTATATATGCAGGATTTGTGTGTTAAACTTGTGTTGTTTTTGATGAGGAAATAATGTTATAACAGTTCAGAAAATACTGTAATATGGCCCTTTAAGTTCACACCAGTCCATCTTGCTTTGGAACAAGGCATAAATGGTTTAGCTATAATATTTCCTAAATCTAATATTTTAAATCTAATCTACCCTATTCAAAAAGGAAATACTAGACTGAAATGGCACTGTTATTTTCAGGCTGTCTGGGATATGGTTACTTCCTTATTGCCAGTCTTCAGTATTAGTGTTTACATTGGACATTTTATCCATTTTATCCAGACAATACTTTATGATTATTAGAATATGTGTATTTATGATACAGCTGGGATGGAAAAACAAAGCGTTCCTTGTCAGACAATACATAAGACCTCTGTTTCTCATCACTTTGTATTCTGCTGTTTTTCTTTCATTCAAACCCGCTCTCCTGCTCCTACAACTGCCAACCTGCTTCATGGAGAAATCTGGAAAATATTACCTCTATAAAAAGACTCACAGTAGTTTTATTGATTTATAATATTCAATTTTGAGCCCAGAATAGTAAGGAAGGGTGATTTTTTTTATTTTTTTGTGCTTTCTGTGATTGGATGAGGGAGGATGCCAGTGGTGCCCACATGGTACAGTGCCATCTGGAACGGGTTAGCTTGGTCCAAGTTAAACTGAGGGGGCTTTGTGTTCAACCAGTGCTGTGCAGAGAGAGAGAGAACAGGGACAGAGCCGCTCTTGATAAAGTTAATGTGGAAAAACACTAATTATTCAGCACAAACTCCAGTGTTTTCAGAAGTAAAGATTTAATACTGCTTTTGGCAGGTGAAATGTGCAAAGTCAGTTGTCCAGAATAACATGTTCACGCGTTATTTTATATAATTAAAGATATTAAATAAATAGAATGCTTCATTAGGTTTGTTAATTTTCCTTTCCGTCTCATAAATATGGCCACACTGATTAGGTGAGCAATATGTATCAATCGGTCTAAGTATTTAGTTTTTATTAACTTACTGAGCTTTGCCTACTTACTATACACTCAGAATAATAAAAATAAAATTAGATATTTGTTTTACTGCCACCAGCCCCTAATTATCTTTTTAATCATACAAAATGATGGAAATGTTCTTCATAATGGTGACAGATGTGATGTTTAAGGTATAATTTATTGTCTCAGTGTATAGTTTAATTTTAAAGGTGCACTATCTAACATTTATAGAGCAGAGGTCCAATACATGCTTGTTTGTATGAACACTGTATTGCTTTTTCTGGAATGTTCCACAGTATGGCATTAAACCTCTAGCATTTATTCAGTTTCAACATTTAATAAACATACATTTTTACTATGTGGCGTCACTTCTCCACAGATCTCACCTGTACACCTACCACCTTCGTATATGCATGGAGACAGTTGCACAGTTTTATGCAATACTGTGCAACACTTTAGGCGAAGCACTTAAATCTCTGGAAACAAGTTGGCAGGCCCTCCACCAGAAAAGTTACACAATGCACCTTTAAAACAGGCACTGTGCCAATTATTGATACTTTATATTTCTTCTTCCTGTGGCTTAATGCAATGTGTAACTATGGATACATAATGGCACGGCGTTGGGTCTAAAACAATGTGCAAAAAGGTGCAATAATGAGCAGGGGAGTCTCACTGAGCAAAGTCTGGAAGGGTGGAGGTCGAGGTGGGGTCAGTCTGGTGTTGCCATGGTGATGACTGTTCTGTAATTAACTGGATGAGCTGAAGCGGGTGGTGAGGCGGCCGACCACAGTGAGGAGAATCAGCCGTGGGAACACTTTAGTTACTTTCTGGGAAATCCTCCCCAGAGAAAACAGACAGCAAGTGTGGGAAACTAGGGCTCCACCACAGCCCCGAAGCTCCTCTGTTTGTTGTTTGTGTTTACATGTGCACAAAACAACAACAGAATCTACGCTGGACTCGTTGGAGTCTTTGGGCGCTCCATGACTGAAGTGACTCTTTTCACTGGCATTTGTGCAAACTTGGGGGCTGACTGTTTGCAACCTGCTTAAGGCATTAGACCTTTGAACCCAGAAAGTTCAAGTTGAGGGTAACCTGTCGTTCAGTGTGACATGGCATCAGGTCAATGGACAAGTTCAAACAAATTGGAAGTCAGCCCAAGTTGTGTTATCTCTATGAGATAAGGGCGACAGATAGATAGATAGATAGAGATTCTTGAGTAAAACACACATAATAAGCGAACAATTGTCGATCTGGCTCATATTCAATTACAGGTATTTTTACTGCTCAAAAACATTCTGAAAAACATGCATTCTTACTGTGAGCAAGGTTGTCGTTCCATAAATTTGACCTATAACTTCTCCTGGTGCGATCGCCTGTGTGTCTATGTGTAGATCCATACAAGTTAAATGCCATAATGTGGAACATCCCAGGCAAAGCATTAACATCTCCTTGGCAACAAGCAGATGACAGACCCTCTACCAAAAAAGTGACACTGTACATCTTAAACTAAAATATTATACAGTATGTTTTCTAAATCCAGGCATGTACAGTAGATGTAGACAGTGTGATTAAATGTTTATGCTTTAATGTGGTGATGTCAAAACTTAGCACAGCTGTCTGAGAGTTCACACTTGTGGGGACATGTGATACACCATGGATAATGCAGACAGCACAGTGTGGGACGAGTGTACCGATGGGAAAATCAGATCTTAAATGTGTTCATTTAATACACATACCAAAGGATAAAGTTACAGTTCAAACTTTAATGTCGTCTGCACTAAATTCATTGCAGAACTGATTTATTTAAAATGATGAACGCACATAATGTCTTATGGTGACATAACCCAGTGACTTTTTAATGCATTCGGTGACCTATCAAGATTTCCTTTAGTTGAGTAATATTTATGGATAAGTTTAACACCATACTGTGAAACATTCCAGACAAAGAAATAACAACTCCATGGAGACAAGCATGTAGTGGACCCTCCATCACAGTGCACCTTTAACCCAAATATTGTCATTACTTAATATCCTTCCAAGCACTAATGTTGTTTTGTCAACATAAACATACGTGGAGTTGTGTTTTGTTTCAGTCCCATGTTTAACACACAAATCTGCATATTTATAATCTGTTCCACCTTGTGAAATCATGTGGTAATGGAGGAAGTGCTTCACTGTGTTCTTAAACTCCATATGGGCTTTACTAGAATCATTTGGAAAATTTCCAACCTGGAATTGCCCATTTCTACTGAACAAAAAGTATAAAAGCTAGATGCTAACTTGAAAAATACAGCTTCATGAGATTTAGAGATATAAACAGACTAATGCAGGATTACTCAAACGTGCAAATGAAACACACAACTCTAGGAATGTGTTTGATGAACGGGGCTGAACGATTTTAAGAAAAAACTGAATTGCGATTTGTCTGGCACATATTGCGATTTCCATTTCATCCACAATTTTTTTCAAATCAAGTTACAGTAAACATGAACATTTGCATCACGGAAACTTACATCATACGATTCAAACACTAAATTCCATAACACTAACATTAAGATGAAAACTAAAGTCAAGAATTTATTTCAAATGTAATCCTATTACTAATAAGAAACACGCTTTACGTAGGCTACATTGAGAGCGACAGAGAACGATAGCTCGTTCAGCCCTAGTCACAACGTTATATGTTTGCATAATATGGGACGTTTAAGCAAAAATGATTAGGGTCCAGACTCAACTTTAGACTCGACCACATCTAAGCCAGGACTACACCATTTCTAATTGATGTCTAAACTAACCGAGGGACTCCCCAAGTACCACCAAAGGAATCCTGTTTACTGTTTGATGGGTCTATTGTATGTGTGGTCTACAAGGGATGTGAAACTGTTTGTTGAAGTTTAGTTTTTCAGTTCAGTTCTACAATACCTGTACTCAAGGTTAAAAACCACTGCCCCATGCCCAAACCTCATTAGTGCATGTCATTATGTAAGCTAGCCTTTAAAATCAATGCGGCAGTGGAGAATTCCGAGTTCCTCCATCCCAGCGTCCTTGAATGGTGTAAGAGCAAGAAAGGCGGACGGAGGGCCCAGAACAAGGAGCCCATTATACAGACTGACTGTTCCGAGTGACTCACTGCACTTCACTGGCTGCCCTCATGTTTGCTGAATGACACACACTGTTGTCAGACTGTCAGGATGCCATGTTGGGATGTTGGGACATTCAGCGCCGCTTTACCCCCTAATGGCCTTAATAATCCGCCCTCAGGACAGGTGTGTTTCCTCTTCAAATACAAGAGAATTGCACCAAGGAAAACATGAGGCGCTGGTATGCAGGCCGTTATTAGAGTTTATGGAAAAGGCCGAGTCATATCCTGGGAATTCACGCTACACCTGGTGGTTTTAATGCATATAGGCCACCTGCCGTTGTATCAAATGTTTGCTCTTCTTTGTCAGATTCGCGGAGTTTCCTGGACAGTATGAACCATGCCAGCAGCGCCATAGAAGGAGATGTCCCCCCTGCTTCCTGTCAGAGGAGCTTTGGTTCCATGTACTCAATGTCATCAAATAGTCCCCTCCCACACACAGACAGGTATGCACCACGATACTATAGAACACAGGTTTGACACACATGTAAAATAACTGCTTATCAAGTATAATTACAGAACAGCAGTGGAAATGTCTACATAGTCTGCATTGTTTGTGTCTGTCTCTTTACCTTCTTCACTTCTCCATATATGAATTCCTTAGATAAATTTATTTTTGCTTGTTTACTGTCAAATTATGTCAAGTTATGTGAAATTGTATGGAAAATAGCTGTGGTTACGGGAAGAATTTTGAATTATGAGGAACGCATAGTTTAAAATGCCTCAGGTACTAATTTACCTATGAGCCTGAATCACTCTTAATAAACTATTATAGTATTAAACTAGTATTATTTGTACATTATGAACTATATCTTTTCTTTATTAAGACTAAATAAAGTATAAGTATAACCACAACTATTAACTGGGCTTTGTACAGTCCAAGAACATCAACATCAACATTGGTTTTTGACAATGTGCATTTTTGTGATCCAAGATTTATGTTTTCAACTGACCAGCAAGCCAAAAATGCAGCATATGAATGTTCTAAAGTTCTTTTTATCTACCAGTTCCACTCCTCCTCCAGTCTGGCAGGACCGAAGTCCAAACTCCTTAAACTCTCCTCGTCCCACCCAGCCATCACCTCCTCTGTCCCTCAGCTCCCCTAAAGCACACAGCTCTCCTCGGGGGGCTCTGAAGTTTCTGGGGGGCAGGCAGACTGACAGCACAGACCTCTCTTCGTTGTTGGGGAATGGCAGCCTGGAGCACAGCTTACTAGAGGCCATGGAGGGTTTGGAGGGACTGGGTCTGATTGGGGATGGAGGACTGCCTCCCCTGCTGCCTGAAAAGAGGAGGGCAGGAGAGGTGGGTGACCTCGGATCACGCTCTCCTTCCTTAAGTGGGTTTTCCAGCCCTCACAGCGGCAGCAGCCTCAGCATCCCCTTCTCCTCCTCCATGAGTCCAGACCCACTCCGAGGTCTAGGAGGGGCCCCATCACCGGCACCCGGTACGATCACAGCAATATGGCTTTTCCGTATGACAAATAACTCAAGCAAAACTATACACAAATTAGAATATTCAAATAAAATTTGTATTTAAAAATATTTTTATAAACATCTAAATATAAATATAGTTCTAATATTTGTATTAAAGGCAATTTATATTACAAGTTGTATGTATGTTAAATGTAATCATTTAAGTTCATTGTTTAGATGTAATATTTGTTTTGCAGAATTCGGCAGTAAGCAAGACACTGTGAAGTTTGTTCAGGACACGTCCAAGTTCTGGTACAAGCCTGACATTTCCAGAGACCAAGGTAAATATTGGCTAAAGCTAACAGCAAAAGCTGTCCAAAGCACCAAGAATAGACTGTTGTGCAAAAGTTTCCTTCTACTCCAGACCAAACTTGATATTGTTGTAACTGTAGCTTATCTGTGTTTCCCCTGGTGCTGACCCTGAGCAGCTATCGCCCTGCTAAAGGACAAAGAACCAGGTTCTTTCATTGTCAGAGACAGTCATTCATTCCGTGGGGCATATGGGTTGGCTATGAAGGTGGCCACACCCCCTCCTTCAGTGGTGCAGCAGAGTAAAAAGGGTATGCATGAAGTTTTCATTTTAAAACACATTCTGTTTTATGAATTACATATTTATTTTCCATTTTATGTTTATCTTTTTTACACAGCTGGAGACATGTCCAATGAGTTGGTCAGACACTTTCTGATTGAGTGCACACAGAAAGGAGTCCGTCTCAAAGGTTGTCCAAACGAGCCCTACTTTGGTAAGAGCGTTCACATCACACACTCATTGTGTTATCACTGTACACATCAGTATAATGCCCGTCTCAACAGGATGCTATTCATGTTATGTTTTTTTTTAATGTAAAATGTGCTTTGGGTAAACCAGAACCTATTGTGCTTTTGCTGCTGAGCATTCAGGCTGACATTTGAAAGTGCAGACCTCAGCAGTTTAGTTAGTCCTAATAGCCCACCAGCACTGAAACAGTTGTAAATGCTCAGTGAGGAAATTTAGACTTCCTCTGCCTCCACCTACTGGTCAACTGACTTAAGTGCAAACCCATTGATTTTTTTTCCCTCCACTTTTTTCTTCACTCTTTTTATGACAGGCAGCCTCACAGCTCTTGTTTGCCAGCACTCCATCACCCCTCTGGCTCTGCCCTGCAAACTCATTCTTCCCGACAGAGGTAATTAACTCTATTGACAATGCTACTTTCCTTTCTTATTTTGTCATGTTAACGTTTCACTTTTTTCAGACCCTATGGAGGAGCTGAATGATTCCACTCCACAAACAGCAACAAATTCAGCAGCAGAACTTTTAAAACAAGGAGCAGGTACGATCGTATTTGACTGTATGTGGCGTCCAATAGTTTGAGATGGTCACTTATTTCTATATGCTCCTGTTAGCATGTAACGTGTGGTACCTTGGCTCTGTGGAGCTGGAGTCCCTGACCGGACTACAAGCAGTTCAGAAAGCCACCACTGTGACTCTGGCCAAGGACCCCCCTCCTCCCTCCACTGTGGTCCACTTCAAAGTGTCAGCACAAGGCATCACGCTCACGGACAACCAGAGAAAGTCAGTCAATATACAATCATAATAATAATACTTTTTATTGATTTATATGGCACCCAAAAGGTACCCAAAAGGCACCCAAAGCATTTCAGTGTTTCCCATTTAAGGGCCCAAATTACAATATTTTCCGATCTATGTTATAATGTTGTTTCCTCATACCTGGAGTTGTGTTTTGTTTCATGCACACATATTGAACACACAAACCCAGCATGTTTAGGGCAATTTCTTCTTTCTCAAACTACCGCTTCATGACATCACAAGGTGGAACAGAGCATTTTGAGCTTTAGAGATGTAGACAGACTACTAATAAATATTACTTAAACATGTGTGAATGAAACAAAACACACAAATTATCTGTGCCACGTTAATCTCCCTGAAATCTATGGGAAACATACAGAGCCTATAAGTGAACAATATACAGCACATTATGTACAATATGTAACAAGTCTAAGCCGTATGTGTTTTGTGCTGGCAGGTTGTTCTTCAGGAGACATTATGCTGTTAATACCGTAATTTTCTGTTCGCTGGATCCACAGGGCAGGAAGTGAGTGTCCAGATGTCACAACAGCACCCACTCAACAAGATAACTATCTATCAAAGCTATTTTACTTATTGAAAACAGAACACTAATACCAACAATGTATTGCATCTTAAAAAACCTGCACATTTCTTGAACATATCTTTCTGTCTATGGTGTTACTGTTTCTACTGACTTAAAGGTGCTCTATGTCACTTTTCCTGGTGGTCTGCCCTCTGCTTTTCTCTATGCAGATGTTATTGCTTTGCTTAAAATGTTTGACAGTGTGGCATTAAACTTATAATTATTTGAGTACAAGTGTTTTATTGCTCAAATATATATTGAAAGGCATACATTCTTAATATGAGTAAGGTTTCCTCCTTGACTCCATGAAGATAGTTTCATGTCACACTGTGGAATATTCCAGGCAAAGCAATAATGGCAATATGGATAAAAGACCACCACCAGAAAAGTTACACTGTGTGCTGAGTATTTAATAAAGAGTAAATAGAGTAAAATTTATTTCATTTTATTTTTAGTATATAACACTTTATTCAAGATTTTCTGCAACATATTTTATTAAAAAGTTTTCCCTTTGTTTAATAGGTGGAAACGAAACAGTGGATCTACAGCTAAGTAAGTCACAATCACAGTTCTATAAAACCAAGAGCAAAAGGAAGTGTTTGTGATGCTATTTGTCTTTTCTTCAGGATCTTTGGGTTTGTAGCGAGAAAGTCCCAGAGCGAGACAGAAAATATGTGCCACCTGTTTGCAGAGCACGACCCCGAGCAGCCGGCCAGCGCCATCGTCAACTTTGTGTCCAAGGTCATGATCGGGTCACACAAGAAGTAACACATGAAGAACTGCAGTCAAATTACGCAAAAAAGAACTATGACATGCACACTCCAGCACTTGTTCTTATAGTCATCCTGCAAAATCACCTCTACTGACTGCACTGCAGGATTCTGCCACTAGATGGAGCTAAGACTGTCATAATAAAGTCCTACACAGGGACGTGGATTTCAAGAGAAGTTTCTATATTTTGAAGGGTTATGATATGAATGCACATAATTATACTGTGTATTGTTTGTCACATAATATTACCTTTCCCATTTTAATTTGAACATATTCTGAATATATTTGAGAAAGAACGTGTAAATCCAAAGATTTTATTGGTGAAACTCTTATCTTTGAACAGAATTGATTTGAAAATGTTGCCACAGGACAAAGGGTGGATGTCTTGTATATGAAATATCTTTTGTGATGTATTTATCTCTTTTACAGAGGTGTAAGTCTTCCCTACATTACCCTATTATATATATTTTTGTATATTAACTTGTGTACATTATTAATAAAATCACTATACTTAACTCTTCTCAATTAACATCAGATTATTAGCTACACAGCCTGTTAACACAATAAAACAAAAAATATATATTCTCAAATATATTAAACCAGCATCACCTAAGATTCCTGGTGACGATAACTCAGCCTGCATGTTTCCATGCAAATAGAACATTAAAACCCAACTTTGGAACATTCTCCATGGCATAAGATAAGATTTAGGCCATTTGTTGAACTATTCAAGGCAAAGTAATGCCATCTCCATGGAGACAAGCAGATGACCCTTCACTAGAAAAGTTACAAATCAGCTCTGTGATGAGGCAAGCCTCCACACCACGAGCATGCCTGTTTCAAGGTTTTGTAATACAGTAAAAAAAATCTATAATAAAGTGGAATGTGAATTTTGGACTGAACATTGTGGGGCTTTAAATAGAGCAGACAAAAACAAATAAGGTCTCTTTAATGTCCTATTGCAGCCAATGAATGAATCAAAATGAAGGTGTGTTTGCACCTTTAAAGAATAGTGCAATAGTGAGAAATAGAGCAATAGTGGCTCAGTGGTTAGAGCACCACCAACCCGAAGTTCAGAGGTTTGTTTCCCACTCAGGCAAAGTTCTCATCTTGTGTTCTTTGCCATATCACACCCACCTTCCCCAGTGTGGTGTTTAAGTCAGTGATTGGTGGTGGTCAGAGGGGCTGATGGCACAGACTGTCAGTCTTCCTTAGTCAGTCTACCCCAGGGCAGGTGCGACTACAGTAGTTTACCACCACGTATGATATGTCTCTATAACAAGTGAGTCATTATTATTATTAAAGTCATTATTATTAACAGTTTAATATGGAGCTAAATTATTCCCTGATTGTGGGAAAGATGGACTGGCGTGGGCAGTGTTGCGTTTTAGTTTTTTTCTCAAGTGATGCAGAAAAGAGGGAGCCACTGTCTGAGTGATTATGTTAGCATTTCTTGCCAATTTGGCCCTAATGTACGCATGTGAGATATTCTACAAATATAAGCATTATTTAAGTGAAATTAAGTAATTACCATATTTTATAAAGTTGTATTTTAGGTTGAAATACCCATTAAATAGTGCTGATTCTGCACAAATCTCTCATGTGTACAGGCGTCCGAGAGGCAATCACAGATAGCACATTCAAATGAAGCTTTATTCAGTGCTGGTCTCTGTGGACAAGTGAGGAGCTGAAAGTGATACAGAGCTGGCGGATAGGCGGCTGTTCTGACGTCCAGCAGTAGAAGGGACCACATGAGTGTGTGTGTGTGTGTGTGTGTACATGTGTGTGTGGTGGGTGGGGGGCGCATGGGCTGCGGGTGATGGAGGATGACCTCATCATTATGGAAGACTTTCCCACAGCCAGCACAAAGCCGGCCATCAAAAAGTGCAAAGGACAAGAGAGAATACACATTTAACACACTAGTAACGGATGGATGAGACTGTTATATAGCGAGAAGGGGCAGATGTTAGGTCAATAAAAGTGCTGCTTGTCCAAACAAAAGACAGAAGACCTGATGGTCACTGTTCTGCTGAGTCACTGGGCACCATTTTGTCCTCGGTGTGCATTTCCTGCTGCACTTCCTGTCACTGGCACCTGGCACTTTTCACAGCGGACGATCCTGCTGCTGCAGGACATAACATTCCTGGCATTTCTCTGTGCAAATGCTGTTTGGACATCCAAACGCCGGCTTCCGTCCGGGAATGCCTTTCTGACAGAGTCCCACTCAGCCTCTGATCCTCGGCCTTCTCGCACTTTATTTGAGTTAGCTATTTAAAGCCCCTGCTAAGTGCACTGCTGCAGCCCTGGCAGCACAGGGGGCAAACACTCTCCAAATCACACACTAAAACCACACTAGCCCACAAATAATCCCTCTCCTATTTTTGATTTAGGGGTGAGGGTGACAGGCCTGCAACCGGACAGAAGTCCACCAATTGATATCCCTGACCATTGGATTTCATTTCAGTGTGCAGCAGGGACTAGTTTATCTAAACATCTAAAAAATATATTTCATATAAGTCTCTGGTTTATGTTGCATACTTGTGTTTGAGCCAGGTTCATTTTGACATTAGGTACACGTTTGCAACACCCAGTGGATGGATCATTTTGGATTAGTTATTGTTTTCATTTTTTGTCATAGTTAGATACTTTGCTTGATGCATTAAAGCCAATGATCCTTATGCAACATTTTTATTACTCCAAGTGCAGTAAAAAGCATGTGGGAATGTCTTCTGCTATGCATTTGTACAAAACTGGCATACCAGAGGTATTTTTTCATAAACACTGATAATTGCTTTAACACATTCTATAAGGCACTTAAAGTCACACTGTGTAACTTTTTGGTGTCAGGTCACTTGCATGACACCATGGAAATAGAAAGTTCAAACCAAAATACAACTGCCATGGTGAGAAGCAGCTGCAGGCCCTCCTCCAGGCCACAATTCAGTGAGACTTGTGGCGATGCAAGCCAACTCATAGAAAGGATGGAAGTTTTTCTTTTTTTTTTGCACAATAAAACATCCATAATGTAAATATACACTTTTATCCTAGTCTATTTTTGGCTAAAAAGTTGTGGTGGGGCTTTAAGGAGATAGATGGGAAATCTCAGGACAACACTGAGACCCACTCACCTGTCAATCAAATGTGTGGCGTACGTGATCTGCGGCACATGCCAAGGAATCAGTGGTTTTCATGGATGCCACTCACTAAAGTATTTTCTCATAAGTAACTGAAACACAATGATTCACACAGACAGACTGGCTGACAAAGGGCCACACCACTTGGGTATCAGAGTCCGTCTGAATGAACCTGTCCCCAGGGGGCGGGGCTGGGCTAATGTCCCACACAAAGAGCTCCTGCTGTGCCGCCCAGCCAACCAGAGGCCAACAGATTAACTTGCATTACATCAGCATCGCCACAATACACCTAATGAGGCAGGCTCAGGAGCAGGGGGAGTGTTGCCATTGCATCACTAATTAAATACCATGACTCACTTTTGCTGATTCACACTGGATCCCGAGATTAACAAGAGATCACAATAGTTATATCGCTGCGTGTAAGAAGGGAAATATGATTTTTTGATCAATGTGTTGGTATTTAACAAGAATAATTTGGACATTAATTTGGTGCAATAGGTTTGGTGGAGGGTCTGCCACCTGCTTGTCTCCATGGAGATGTTATTTGCCTGGAATGTTCAACAGTATGGCATTAAACATATCTAACTCCATGGAGACAAGCCCATTTACAGTGAGAACGCATGTTTTTCAAGGTATTTTTGGACAATAAAAACTGTAATTGAGTAATTACATGTGTAATGTGGATGAGTTTAATGCTGTTCCCTGGAACATTCCAGACAAAGGAATAACATCTCCACGGAAACGTGGGTGAGTGGGTGACAGACTATGAAGAACTATGCTCTGCATTAAATTGTTTTGTGATTTTATATAAAAACTGCTGTTGCACCTAATCTGAATGTCACATCATCACATTTTAGAGTCTGAAAACCATTAACTAATAAAAACCCAAACTGGATCAATATTAGAGAGAAGATTCATCATTAACTTTTTGGGAATGTCATCAAACAAGCCATTGGTATAAACCAGCCTTCTTGTGAATCCAAGTAGAACTGGGTTTGAAGTTTTACCTCTAGTTTACTGGTAACCAACTGTGTGCCCGAATGACTGGTGCCTTATGCTGTTCTTTACTAAATCATTTTATATGAGTCGTTCAGCACTGGCTGTTTATGACTTCTTTGACTGAAATATGAAACACGTGGGCCGTTATTTTTTGTGAAGTCATACAGAAACATTTAATTTTCCCAGAAGAATCGTAAAATCATTCAAAAGACATTAAAATATATGGACAGTGAATTTTCCAGACCACCCCAACATGTCCTTCAGGGGTCCGGGTTAAAGTCAGGGTTAGATGTACCTATTTCTGCTGACTCCAGTTTTGATGTTTTATTTCATCTCGTCCCCTGCTGTTTGACCAGGTATAATAATTATGACATTCGTTTTTATTTGAGATTCAGGGCCATTTTTGTGGTTTTATCTTTGAAATGACAGCATTAAGTCTTTAGATTATATTGTGTTTGACCATATCCACTGGACTTCTAATCAGGGGTTTTGGACCAACAACTCTAATGGTCAGCCAAAGGCCACTGAGACCTGCTCACATGCTTATTTCTAAGCTTAAATTTAGAAGGGCTAATTATAGTACAGCTAAAGTTAGCACAACTAAATTATCAGGATAATCTTGCTAAGGAAAACATGAAAGCCCAGAAATTCACATCCTCTGAAGTTTAAATAGCTCCTCTGGCTGCATTTATCCAGCTAACTTAATAAAGGCGCCTTGTGAGCCAAGCCCGATTCACATCAAAGAAAACAAAGTGGGCAGCGTGAGTGAGGCTGTTTCTGCAGGCATCTGCTCCAGTCCACTCCAGAGGTCCTCTGTGATAATCACCAGATGTGTTCTTTAAATTGGCTAATTTGTCTCACAAAGTCAAATGCTACTGGATATAATCTCATCTGTGTGCAGCATGTGCTGGAGCTGTGCATTTGGGTTCTGACCTGGAACAGTTAATTGTGTTAGACCTGACTGATGCAATCGCACTCAGACAGACTTTTTCATATGCCAACAGAGCCCATATTCAGCCCGTGTCAGCTGTGTCCAGGCTCCACAGACTCCTGTCTGGGGCGTGATGATGTCACCGCTCTCTGGGGGTGTGTCAGGGGTGTGTTTGGGGTGTTGGGGGAAGGGGGGCATGAGGGCAGGATAACAATGATGGCTGAACCCTTGACCTTATGATTGTGACCTTCCAGTGCCAAGTCACCAGCCTATTTGCAGCTGCGGGGGCCGGCGCTCACGTGGCATCTAGCTTACAGTTAGCATTAGCATGGGCTAATGGCTCAGGGGTCATGACCTGAGGGTCACAAGGTCAGGGGAAGATCCTCAGCTAACCCCTCCTTATCTGAATACTTTCTGTCTGCATATTATTCCATATTTCTCCACCAAAACAAATCAAAACGGAAAAACACAGGTAACTGGATGCACACACTTCTGCTCATACACCCACTGTAACACAAATAGAGGAATGCATGCACACACAATGCAGCGCAGGTCAGGTTACCTCTAACATAAACATCTACACCCAAAGAAAGCAACCCTCCCTCCTGTATCCTGAGCCTGCGCTGATAACCGTCTACTGTGACCGTACACATGGGCTGAGTTTGGGCGAATTCAGCACCTGGGAACCCCAGCGCTCCGGTCCTCCACCCGGATAACTCCCTCTTTGGGAACAAACCCAGCCTTGTGCAGCTCCCAACAATGTCAGTGACACTCTACACTGCCCCATTGCCACTAATTGTTAGCTCACAAAGCTTCCTGGTATTGTGTTCAACAATGCCCACTCTGAATAGAGAGTCTAACCTACTTGTATTGTCACTAATTGGTTTCTTGAGAGGAAAAGAAATGGCGAGAGAAAGGGAGAGAGAAGGAGTTGGTAATGGACTGCAGTTTCATTGGCGTCGCTAGTAAATAGAGTTCACAAAGGGCTTTGTGGGGTCGAGGGCCGAGGGTCGGAGGTGAAAAAGAAGAGGTGCACCTGCACCCTCCACAGGCTGACAATGAGCTTATTCAGCTGCTCTGCTCAGCAGGAGCGCAGAGCCAGCACATCAACGCCTCATACAAGGAGTTAACCAGGCAGGTCCATTCACAGTTATATACAAATAATTAGCACATACCAGCACCAAATAAACACTCCACTATCAGCCACCTTGGTCACGACTAATGTACAATTCAGTACGACATCAGAAAATATGAATAAGCTGCAAGAATATGAAGTTTTGACCAGGTTCCCCAAACAGGCTGATCATGTGCAGTCTTCTGCTGCAGTGTCAGTGTGCATCTAATGTGGTAAGAAAGAAAGGTTCATTGAGTGGACCAGATTAGTTTCTGGTCTTGTCATAACACTCAACAGTTTGCAGCTCTCATTCTTGACCAGGAAGAACTAAATGAGTCAGGATTGTGATGTTGGATGCCAGTGTGTCTTATTTGCTTTTCTAATGGAAATCAGCTTCAATTATGTGGAATCAGCAGTCAACAGGTGGTGAAGAAACAGACCAGTTTGACTGATGTTCTGCCGTTAAAATGCTTTGGACCAAGTGAAACTCCAGTGGAGCAATACCAGGCATACCTCTCATTGTTAACAACTTACTAAAACTGTACACTGCAAGGGTCATTTGTACCACATACACTGTTTTCACTGCCACTTGGCAAAGTTTAAAAAGCGAGACATTATTTTCTTTACCTGGTCCCATCCTTTTTAACCCAAACCTCTTAGGTCCCCTTTTTCAGCATCTCATGACTCTCTGACCATCTCTTCTTTATTTTCAGTGACCTCCAGAAGTAACTCTTTGAGTCAGAGTTCACTCTCAAACACACTTATAAACACACACACACGCACACACACACACATGTACACGCACACACACGCGCACACACACACACACACACACACACACACACACACACACACACACACACACACACTGAGCCACACTCCTACATTATATACTGCCCTGGAGTCCCAAGGCCATGTTTTTGTTTCCGTTGTAAATGCAGCCACTGCTGACAGAGACAGCTCCCAGAATGTGAAGCCTGCAGAGCAGCGCGGCCGGACAGGGCTAGTATTACACTGTCTATCATATGTCTCCCTACACTGTGCGTCTGTGTATGTGCGACATGTTTGATATGCCAAATGTGTACAAACATATACACAAATGCACAGAGTAAAAGGTACTGGAGCAGAGCTGCTGCTATAAGAAATGTATCACACAAGATTATTCATAAAGTTTTACTTTGTTATAGTTATGCATCCCAAATGCATTTGTCATACACAAGCTAATCCACAGTCAACAGTGCAATAAATGTGTTCAAATGTGGATCAGGATAACCTGCTGACTCACTTAAAAACATCACTACATTTGCATATGAAATAATCACTTTCAGAGCTGTAAGCCTTTAGTCATTGGCTGATGCTGCCTTGCCTTTGTCGCCCAACAAATTCATTAGTCAATTTGTTTATTTTATTGAAATGATAAAAGATTTAGGAGTTAGCTGAAGTTTCCAGTGAATCGTGAGCTCAATTTGCGTAAAGACACTGCTTACAAGCACTTCTGTTTGTAATGCATTTTGTATGTGTCTGGATCAGGAGCACACACCCTTTTAGGTGGCAAATGGACAGGGCATGTCACAGCCCGACAGCATCTACACAAAAGAAGGCCTGTATGTCCAACATACCATACCATATCATATTCCTATTAACAGTATTATTAACCATGGACAAAAACTCTAGTAACAATTCGTGCTTTGGAGACTATGAAAATATTTGACCACCCACATACAAACAGTTCTGACCCACCATTTAAAGTTTGCACTAAAAGATGCCCATACCAAAGGTTACATTTAATGGAAATAAAAACTTATACGCATCTACCTAGCCCTGATATGATGCCTAGAATTTCCAACTATTGAGAATAAGTAACCACCACATTTTGCTGACTGAATTTTCTATTTGAGAGACACATAATTCACCTGTCAATCAAGAGCGCAGTCATTTTAATATGTCTCATGTTATGCTCTGAGCGTGTGCAGGAGCCCTGTAAATGACCATGTGACAGCCACACCAGTTGACCCTCATTAGTGCGAGGGTGCCCTGGCATTCCTCACTTTATGCTGGGTTCATCTTTACACAGATATAATGTATGACTGAATACTGAGATGATGCCGCATTAGAGGCTTGGTCCTTACATTTTATATTAAAGGTCCTATATTACACAAAATTGATTCTTGTAAGTTTTAAGCCATGTTAGACTGTTGAGTAATCCTTTATTATTAGTCTGTCTACATCTCCAAAGCTCAAAATTCTCTGTTCCACCTGATGTCAAGAAGCAGTAGTTTGCAAGTCAGCTAGCTTTTACTTTTTGTTCAGTAGAGATCTGCAATTCCAGGGCTGAAATTATCCAAATGATTCTAGTGAAGGTGTGTGGAGTGCTTATTGACACAAGACCTCTCAATGTGGAATAGAGTGTTTTCTGTATGAGAAAAAAACGCAGATTTTTTTGTGTTAAGAGACACTTCATAGCTGAACACAACACATTTCAAACACAACATTTCGAAATGAAGACAGATTGTGCCAAATGGAAATGGATGCAAGGGAAAAAAGTGAGGAGCCGATGGGGGAAGAGTGAACAGGAGGTAGTGTGCTGGAATGGGTGAGGGGTCCTAATGTGGTGTTGAGAGAATCACTGTACAAGATAGTGAAAAAGTGAGTGAAAAGGGGGGAGAGGGCATAGGCTTTTTAAATAGCCTACATGGAACACTAAATCCCCTCCGCAACACAAATCAGCTGACTGACTGCCACTTGCCAGGGAGCAGGAGGTGGAGGGAGAGAGCTTTACCTCGCACTGGGAGAACTCTATCCTGTCTAAACATAGTCCCTCTGGTGCACACAGGGACCCGAGCGAAGTGAGGTGCACCAGCAGACAGAAATCGTCTTTTTGCTACGTTTTACTCCACTTTACTCAGATGATGTGCAGACTCCCACGGCTTTACTGAAACACAATTAAGTCTTGTTAATAAAAATGGAAATGAAACATCAGGCCATTTCAGCACATGTTGAGATGATGGCTAATGCTAATGTGGAAAAGTGTTATTTTCAGTTCTTGTTTAGGGAATTACAGTGGAAATCCTAATTTAGGGCGTTAGCATTTGTAGCTAAAACCTTCTTTATATGTTTTGGTTAGACACTGTTTATAAACTAGATTTGCCTGCCTAAACATTGCATGTAGTCTTTGCAGAGTGACAGAAAGCATCAAGATAACTCTGGTAAGTACACAGACACCACTCAGAGAGGTCATAGTTTTCCTGGCTCAAGGATCTAACCCACAACCTCCTCACTAGGAATGCAAATCATGGCCGCAGTTACTGATATCACTACGAACATCATGACAAAAACAAAATAACTTTTTCCTTTTCAGATGTGTGCAGCTGCGGTATCCAGTCCTTGTAATTTTATTGCAATTTGTTGCAATGGGTGGATATGGTGTTAGGTTTAGAGGGTGCTAATGTTGAGCACTTAAAGTTTCCACAATGGGAAAACACATTGGACACACTGTTAAAATGTCTATTAGCTGTACTTAAACCTGTTTTACTCTGTTTTCTTATTTTAGGCATGAGTTCATAACCTTAACTACATAGTGTGGTCCCATAATATGAAGTGATGCCGTTTTAGCATTTGAGTAAAGGAACAAGTACTCAATTTTGTTAATAAAGTAAAAGTATAAATACCGGAACAAATAAATACTCAAGTAAAGGTTAAAAAAATTGATGTGAGTAAAATGATTAAAGTACCTGTTTAAAAATGTACTTAAAGAGTAAAAAGTAAAAGTATTTCACACAGATTTTGAGTTCTTATAAGGCTTCAAATGTAATGATTTTAATACAGATTGTGTTGAATTTGGTTCAGCAGAAACAACTGCATCAGTCCTTTTTTCCTAGCTGTTTTTCTTTGTATACTTTTGTTTGTTCAAACTATAAACATGTTAAAACAAACCTTCAGCCTTTTCAGCTGGTCAGTGCAGTTGAAACATGGTAAAAGACGAAATGATAAATAAAACTGCACTGCTTATAAACATATACACGCTTAATATTTGCTTTTATTTAAAACCTTCACAGATTTGCTGTTACATCTATGATTTAGCTGGTTTCCTGGGACAAAATGGAATGTAAAATAGTAAAAATGTAATCCCAGTGAGAAAGATGAATAGTGCATATGTAAGAAAAGGGTAAAATACAGTTATATATACGTTTTATCTGTGTCTGTGACTCCCTCGCTCCTAAGTCCCGTCCGTTTCCTGAGTTCCCAGAATAATGTACAGTTTATGAGTGCGGCAGCGAGCCAGGCTTTATAAATGGCACTGTCTAAAGCCCTGGTCCTTCCCTCGGCCATCTCTCTACCCCTCCATCCCTCTATCCCTCCATCTCTCTACCCCTCCATCTCTCTATCCCTCCATCCCTCTACCCCTCCATCTCTCTACCCCTCCATCCCTCTATCCCTCCATCCCTCTACCCCTCCATCTCTCTACCCCTCCATCCCTCTACCCCTCCATCCCTCTATCCCTTCATCCCTCTACCCCTCCATCTCTCTACCTCTCCATCTCTCTACCCCTCCATCCCTCTACCCCTCCATCTCTCTACCCCTCCATCCCTCTACCCCTCCATCCCTCTATCCCTCCATCCCTCTACCCCTCCATCCCTCCATCTCTCTACCCCTCCATCTCTCTACCCCTCCATCCCTCCATCTCTCTCTACCCCTCCATCTCTCTCTCCTTTCTCTCTCTATCACACCCTTTCCCTCTCTGCACTGGTAAAGTCAAAGATCTCACCCTCCTCCTTCCATTTCCCTCTATTTCCCATTTTTCTTCTATCACTCCCTTCCCCTCCTCTTTCCATCTCCTTCTCTCTATCTCTCCTCTGCTTGTTTCTCTCTCCCTATCTCTCTATCTATACTTCTTTTTTCTCTCACCCTCTCTCTTTATTACACCCTCTCCCTCTTTCTCCCTCCTGTTTTGATCTTCTCTCATTCTCCCTTCTCCCTTTCTCACCTTCTATCACCCTCCCTGTCTCTTCTGTCTCTTTCCATCTCCTCTCTCGCCCTCCTTCTCTCTCTGTTGCTCACCTCTTCTGCTTTCTCTCTCCTTCTCTGTCTGTCCTCCCTCCTTCCCCCTCTCCAATCTCTCTCTCCCTCTGTCTTTATCACATCCTCTCCCTCCTCTTCCCATCTCCTTCTCTGTCTCTCTTCCCCTCCTTTCTCACTCTCCCTCATTTACCTCTCCTTTCTCTTTCCATCTCCCCCTCCCACTCTCTCTCTCTGTCACCCTTCTACGCTTTCCCTTCTCTTTCATCTCCTTCTCTCTCTTTTCCACCACTCATCTATCCCTCACCTCTCCTTTCTCTCCCCATCTCTTTCTCTTTGTCCTTCCCCACTCTCCTGTTGTCTATCCCTTCTCTTTCCCTCTCCTTCTCTCTCCTTCCCCTCCCACTCTCCTTCTCTCTGTCACCCTCCTCTTCTCTCCCTTTTTTCCATCTCCTTCTCTGTCTCTCTCTCACTCCTCTTGAGATAGAGAAAGATATCTCTCCGCTACTTCTTTCTCTCTTCATCTCCTGCTCCCTCCCCCTCTCCCTGCCTTTCCTCCTCTCTCTCGCCTCTCCTTCTCTCCATCTCCTCTCTCTCTGTCCCTCCACATCTCCCTCTCTCTGCCTCCCTCTCTCTTCTCTCTTTCTCACCTCTCCTTTCCATCTCCTTCTCTCTCTCCCTTCTCTCACCCCGCCCCTCTCCCTCACTCTGCCTCGTCCTCCTCTCTCACCTCTCCTTCTCTCCCTCTCTCCCCCTCACCTCTCTCTCTCTCCCTCCCTCCCCTTCTCCCTCTCTCTGCTCCCTCTAACCCCCCTCTCTCCTCTATCTGCCCCACGTCCTCCTCTCTCCACTCTCTCCCTCCCCCCCCTCTCTCTCTGCCCCCCATCCTCCTCTCTCCTCTCTCTGCCCCCTCGTCCCCCTCTCTCTCTCTGCCCCCTCGTCCTCCTCTCTCTCTCTGTGCCCTCGTCCTCCTCTCTCCTCTCTCTGCCCCCTCTCTCTCTTTGCCCCTCGTCCTCCTCTCTCTCTCTGCCCCCTCGTCCTCCTCTCTCCTTCTCCCCCTCTCCCTCCCTCCCCCTCTCCCTCTCTCCACCCCCTCCTCCTCTTCTCTCCAGCAGGTCAGGGCTTAAGGGCAAGGCTAGTGTGAGAGCGCATGCCTGGAATTGTGCGCATACGCCAGAAGGAATTTGTACTTGAGACTTCTTCACCCTACTTTTCCTAGTGTCTTCATTTGTCACTATTGCTCGGGGCTCTCCATACTCCTCGTAAAAACTGACCCACAAATTCTCACCCACACTTCTAGACGCACTTCTCTGAATGCGCTGCACACTTCTGAGAGCTGTTGTTAAATGTTCCTCCAGATCAACTTACTTCGCTATAACTCACCCAGGCTCCGGTCCTCTGTGTTGTAGGGCCCTGGTTCTTCTCTGTCCAACATGAGACAGATCTGGAACTCAAGAATGTGTTGTTGAAGAGGTAGTTTAGTTAAAGCTATCTTTTACCCTCTGTTCTTTTAGTTCAGTGTATGGCCAATTCCAAGGATGGGATTATACAAATGATTAGGTGAAAGTGCAGGAGTTGAAGAACAAAGTGGAGCACTTCCTGTATTATCACATGATATCACAAGGTGGACGAGAGAAACATGAGTGGGTAAATGAAACAAAACACAACTCTGGGTGTGTTTTTGATGATGAAACAACATTATATCAGAAAACAGTGTAATACGAGTTGTTTAAAAATGGCCATTATAGTATCAAATGGCATAAAGAAAACAGCAATACGTCATAGTTGCGTCAACTCTGTTCCACTAAAAGAGGAGGTCAAAACTGTTAAACAAAAACTAGTTCAACTATAGAAGCTTATAAAAAATATGTTTTGCTGGACAAGAGTGTAACATACATCATATATACACTGTATATATGTAATATACAGACTACCAATTAATAACTTGAAATAGCTACATAAGTATCGACCATGACCTACAATTGGAAAACGCACTTCTACTTTGCAGCCGTCTACAGAATGTACCCACAAAGCCTTCTCAGACCTGTGCTGCTCTTGATGAAATGTAAACTTTACTAAGTGAGGTGCCCCTTAAGTATGACAAGTGACGGTCCAGGCATTCCCAAAGAAAAAAAAAAAAAAACAGTGGAAAGCATTTGGCCATGTCGCACACATGTAATGAATAGGAAGAATGTGTCTGTATGGCGTACAGTGACTGGGTGGGATGACGTGTCCGGCTGGGATGAAGTGTCCCGTAGCCAACATAATAAAACCCTCTTTGATTACATTCTTGTGTGACCCACTGGCTCCATTTTCCATGGGGCTGGCGAGTGCTTTATGCTGTCGTGATGTAGAGCAGTGATCTGAGCTTGTGGGGGTGACTCACTCGTGTAGCATCCTTTTGATGTCCTGGACCCGGGACCTCCCAAAATTTTATGTCCCACCTGCCACTGAGGTTAGAGGTGGGGGTTGTGGCGCTCAGTGCTACAAAGGAGAAAAATGAAGAAAAATCTGGCTCCAGATTAGGTGTGCTGGGGGTTGTGTGGTAAATGCATGCGTGGCTAACATGTGTTTAATGATCTGTGCATTTCTATACGCACTGTACATTAACCCTTCAGTGGCCACAGCTCAGGTAGGGCCATGCTGCAAGGGTATCATTGGGTTGCATCATTCTATTTCTGTTTTATACTGGGATGGCATGCGCTGCAGACTGGGGAAGACCTGTGTCAAATTTCAATATCACATTATTTGTCAGTATTTATAATGTTAAACATATCATACAACATATCAGCATTTACTGACCTTCACGTAATGTTTTGAAATGGTTTAAGGTTAACGTCAGCAAACTATGGCCAAAAAATGATGTGGTTATCAATCTGAAAAGGACTATATTTATACTATACTCCATGCAACTGTACAACAACCCGCCCTTATGTCATGTCAATCACTATTTCACCTTTGCTATTTCTCCTCATGACCTCTTGTATGTAGCTGAGATATATTTGTATTGCTCTATTTTTATATTTTATTTTTACCTTCTGACACCAGTCTGCTATTTTTGCTACTTTTTCTGAATTTAATATTACCATTTATATTTTTGCTGTTTGTTATGATAATATATTGTGACGTGTGAGCTACTGTGTCCAAATAATTTCCTTTGTGGATCAATAAAGTTTGTCTAAGTCCAAGTCTAATAACTTTTGCTCATTTGAATATCTATATAAATTCAACAGCTCTATTGTTTCTGTTGCTATACAAGATCTGCAGTGATGAATTTCTTTTAACCCTTCACCTGCCTGGAGCGCAGAAGGCGGAGCTTAGACAGAGAGAGCCACCGCGCGATTGGTCACGATGACATGAGTGACGGTCCCCACTGCTGCGTTCTGATTGGCCACTGAAACCTCCTGATCCGTCTGCACCAGTCGCCCGTGGTCAGGTGACTGTGACGCACTGACAAATCAATGTTATCAATCTGTCCCCACAATCAAGAGGAACACCGCTAATGACAAGCTAAACGCTATAAACATGTCTGCCTCCCCTGGTCCCTATAAAACGTGCTTTTTCTGATGTAGCAATGCTGATGTAGTTATACTGCAGATAATTGTATTTTTATAAGAGCGTTCTGGGGGATTAGTACCTTTATGGCCTTGATTGTAAATGCTGGCGTAGGAAAAATTGAATTGTTCACATTATTATTGGACAGCAGTGGTCATTACAGCTAGAGGCAAACTGGCCAGGCTCTGTGCTACCGTCACTACTTTCAATACAGTCATTGGTGATGTATTTACCACAGAAAGTCACTTGTGAAGAATGTTGTTTTGACACAAGCCTAAAATACAACCACTGAATGCACCTGTTGGGAGATGTTTTGTGGGATTTGATCAGATTTTGTGCGAAATTGTCTTAGGAGAGAAAAACAGTGTGGACCACATCCTGGCAGTACAGACGCTGCTGCGGTTTCTTGCACAACAGAGAAGATGTTCTGTCATGTTCAGACATCTGCGTTAGTCACAGCTGATGGACTGTTTGCCTGTTTCCTCCTGTTTCCATATTACCTCAGTGTACAGGCTATTACGACGCTGTAATGTTGTCTTTTCTAATTATCAGCTGTCTATGTTGACTTTTACACAACATTATGGAGGTCGTTAGCTCGCCCATGTTTTTGTATAATTACATGTTCAGGTTTGGGAAAGTATATTTTCAGACTAATAAGAAGTGGGGTATTTTTAGTTGCATTACAGGTCTGAATTAAAGTGCACATCACTCGTTACAATGAATGTATTATTTGTATCATTATTTTGCAGTAGATAGATAGATCTCAGGCTACTACAGTTTATTTTACAACATTAGCACTATAATGATATACTTTGGTACATTCTAGGCTAAGCAATTCCCATTCCATGAAGACAAGGTGGTGGACCCATAACCAGAAAACTTACACAGTGCACCAGTAATATGGGGCATAAAATGTGCACGGCAAATGATAACTGAACACAAGTGATGTAAGGCAATGCTGTACATTTCTGTAAATCACTTAAAACACTCACCTTTCTTAAAGTAATTATCGGTGAAACAAGTTTTAACATGTCTGACAATTCATTTCTCCGCATCAGCACAAACTATGTCCTACTGAAGTTTGAGTACAAAGAAATCAAACTATAGCTCCACTGTATTGTAGCCACATCTGTCATGGGGTAAAATGATGGAGCAAAGCTGCCAATCTGGCCCCTTTGACCATCATCAATCACTCATTCACACACTACATTCATCACTATTTAATCTTTGCTTTGTTTCTCCTTAACGCCTCTTGTATATAGCTGAGATATATTTGTATTTCTATAGTTCTATATTTTATTTTTACTTTTACAATTATGCTTTATTTGAACAGTCTCTTGTTATTTTACTACTTATTTTGAATTTATTACCATTTATATTTTTACTCTTTATTATAATAAATAAAGTGCACTGTGTTCCATTTTTTTGTATGAAAAGCGCTCCATAAATAAAGTTTTGATTGACTGTTTGATAATATATTGTCATGTGTGAGCTATTGTATTCAAATAATTTCCCTTGTGGATCAATAAAGTTTGTCTCAGTCTAAGTTTTGACAAGGAAATATGGCCACTTTTCTAATTATAACTATATCATTAACTTTGAATAGTTGGACTTTTTGTTGCATAACCATCAATAATGTCATGGATTTTATAGTCTGGGATATTTCACTGTTTTTACAGCACTTTAACCTATCCCTTGATGATAAACATTGCTCATGCCAACACTGCTCTGCACGGGGAGTGAAGTAAGCCTTAAGACAGATATTCCACAACCAAATATCAGCATAAAATTAACTTTTATAAGAAGAACCTCTGGAAATTTCCACACACACAAAGTCTATCAAACCAGCTCATTAAACCCTAGCAGGACCTTCTAAATAGGTCACTGGGTATTTGGCGACAGTGAGGAATAAAACGACCAAATAGCTACAATAAAACCACAAAACCCAGCACACATTCTGGCTGTGGTTATTTTGGGGGGATTTCTAACATTTGCCAAACAATGACACAGAGTAACTTGTGACTTTTGGCCTCATAAGAGTTCCAATTGTAACACGTAATAGAAAATGCAAGCATCCAGAACAACAAGGAAAATCCCTAGTTTACGATGTGGAAGAAATGTCTACAGACTGGACACAAGGGAAGTCAGGATCAATCAGTGAATTGATAATCAATAAGATAATAATCCTGTTAAAATGACAATCGTGACAATTCTACAAGCAAAAATATGTTATTCTAAACTAATCTAATCTTAAAAGGCTGAGTGCAAAGGGCTTTTCAACAGCATTTACAATGAAAAATGTGATTAAGCAATTTATCTTCCATACTTTTTTTTATCTGGCTGTTACATTGACTTAACTTTATCATTCTGAAAGTTAGATTTTATAAAGCTACAAGAGGAATTTATTAGGCAATGTGAATGAAAGTGAAGAATTGAAGAAGTGAAGAAAGTCTCAAACTGGCAGCATTTTCAAAAGCTGTAAAACATTGATTGTTCACTGGTCAAATAAGTCACTAGTTTAATAATAAAAAAATATATATTGAAGAGTTGTTGGTATAACTTTTAACTGTCTGAATTGTATGTATAGTGAGTGTGCCGGTGTTACACATGTACTTTTGTGTGATTGTTGCTGTACTTTTCCCTACCTGCTGAGAGACTGAAGATGGAAATTATGCACGTTGACTAGAATCTTTACATATTTACATTTAAAATGTTTATATGAGCTGTCCCCTTAGACATGGATAAGAAATAAGAAATAAATAATTATAACAATCAGTTACATGCACAATTTGATTATCTTTTTTTTTTTTGGAAGGCAGTTAAAATTACATAAGCAGCAAAATCATCTGCTTTCTTTGTGATCATGATAATCTGATGATTACTTTTACATGTTTCCATGCCATTTAAATAATCTTTAAAAAAAGACCATAAATCAGATCAGACCATAAACCAAAATCATGGAAACCCACAATCCAATGGACCCACAATCCCATAGACCCACAGTATAGACCCATAATTCCATAGACCCATAATTCCATAGACCCACAATCCCATAGACCCACAGGTAAAACACAGGTGATGTTAGTATAGTTTGTTGCCCTCCCTGATTTACGCCACGAACACCAAATCCAAGAATGTCAATAGAAACCACTCAATCCAGGCTGTAACAGGAAGAATAGGGAAATACATTTTAGTTATTCAGTTATTTTAGTTATATGTTGATGAATTTAATGATATACTCCCTCCATCATAAAAGTTACACAGTGCTGCTTTAATGTAAAAAATCAATGTCAATTCATTTTTTGAAGTGATGGAGGATCAGGCACAATGATCTACATCAAAAGCCCCAAAGTGGCCCACGCAAATGAAAAAAGTGTGAACTCCACTCCTCTGTGACCTGTTCAAGTCTGTAGGGGTCAGAGAGGACAGAGGAGGCAGAGGAGCTTTTGTCCGTCCTCTCAGCGGGGAACGGCCGGCGCTTGCTAACTTTGTGGATCCCCATGGAGCTAATCTATACGCTCTTTCTCCCCCCTGTGTACCTCAGCCCAAAGTGTGTCAAAGCTGCTCACTGCGTTTGTGGTGATATCCCTGTGCCATGCTCTCTCGCTTTATACCTCCCCTTTTTTAACCTCTCTCCCTTCCTCTCTCGCTCTCTCTCCCTCCTTTCCTCTCTCTCCCTCCCTCTCTCTCGCCCCCTCTTCCCTCTCTCTCGTTCTTCCACTCCCATCTCCCTCTCTCCCTCCCTCGCCCCACCTTCCTTCTCTCCCTCCTTCCCTCTCTCCCTCCTTCCCTCTCTCTCTCCTTCTCTCTCTCTCCTTCCCTCTTTCTCCTTCCCTCTCTCCCGCTCTTTCCCTTCTTCCCTCCCTAGCTCTCTCTCCTTCTCTCTCTCTCCCTCCTTCTCTCTCCCTCTCCCGCTCTCTCCCTCACTCCTTCTCTCTCCATCTCCTGCTCTCTTCCTCACCCCTTCTCTCCCCCTCCCTCTCTCTCCCACTCTCTTCCTCCCTCCTTCTCCCCCTCCCTCCTTTTCCCTCTCTCTCTCCCTCCCTCCCTTCCCCTCTCCCTCCCTCTCTCCTTCCTTGTCTCTTCCTCCCTTCCTTTCTCCCTCCCTCCTTCTCTCTCCCTCCTTCTCCCTTTCTCTCTCCCTCCGTCTCCCTCCCTCCCTCCCTCCCTCCCTTCCTCCTTCTCTCCTTCCCTCTCTCTCACTGTAAAGGGTGATAATTATCCCTGTGTCAAGGACAGGCTGTGTAAATGACGGCCGGTCATTAGAGTGTGAAAATATGCTTGTCTCTATTCATTTCTGGATTTGGCAATACAACACAGAACTACACTGCAATGAATGAAAGACTAGATGAGTTACAATGAGTTGAAAGTAAAATATTAATCCTAATTTAACTTGTATTAATTGTAGTGCCTTAATACCCAGATTGTCCCAGAGAGAAGCTTGTTTTCAGAGACTCATGAAATTGACTTCTTGTACAATAAATAAGAAATGGAACAATATCTATGAGATTTTCTTTATGTAGGAACATTTGATTATATTATTTTTGTAGTACAATAGAATTTGAGCTGTACAGGGCCATGGTTCCCAACCTTTGTATCACGAATATCTCCTTTATCTCACACTCTGAGAACCCTCTAGGCAGTATTCAATCTCTACTATGTTATATATTCATTTGTCACCTATTACAATTAAATTTTTTTTAAATCAAATCCTATTCAGTTTCACCTTTAACAAATCTGAAACCATTCAAAGTACCCCCGGTCATGTATCTCCCTGTACCTCTCCCCTAGTTGGAAACACTGGAAGTAACTTCTATAACTATACTAAATAACTACTTGGTGTTTTATTCTGCTTCTTCTGTTTGTTTGTTTTTTTCCAACTCATATGTTGTTTTTTAATATTGTATATTTAAATTGGTTTTCTGGGATTATCCTTCTGGGATTATCCTTGGGGCTTTGGGGTTATTGCTTTAGTGACATAGTTGACTCAATTTATCAATCAAGTTATTATTGTTTATCATAATTTCTATAAATTATTTTACTTGTTTTGAAATGTTTCTTGCTTGTTTTAACACATTACTTTGTTTTCAAGTCAAATGATATGCCAATGGAGCATTTTTTTTTTCTAATTTCAAAATGATTCAACTTGGAACTAAATGGTGTAATGTCTTGAAACTAGTGAAATATCCTATATCAATAGCAAGAGCAAAACTACGCAAATCCTGATTAATATTTTGAATTCAAGTAATTTTAATTGAGGGTGGTATCTTTTTTTTTCTTTATTGTCTCAGGTTGAAATGACTGTGTCTGTGCATGGTCTGGAATGGTATTCACACAAACAAATGGGCTGTAAACTGCTTTTTACTTGAAACCGTAAGTATAATTAGAAACTTGTGGTCTTCCAAGAAAAGATATGTATATGAGCCACTGTAAAGTGTGTTTTGTGTCCTGTACTCCATCATGTCGACTAGCTCTCAAATATTTTGTGTCAGAAATAATGTTAGCATGAGGAATTTCACAGGCGGTCGTGGCAAAGATACATTAGACTATATGGTCAGAAAATATGAATCTTACTTACTCCTGTGGCACGGGGAGATGCTGGCAGTCTGTGCTTCATCACCTGAAATGGCGTAATCCAAATTTGGCCATCCACTGGTCCTGAAATGCACAACAACTGATAAAAAATATTGCAATTGCATTTAGACTTAGACTTTATTGATCCAGAAGGGAAATTATGTGGACACAGTTGCTCACAAATCACAATATAACATAATGGCAAAGGGCTAAAATTTAAATGGTAATTATACATTCAAAATAAGTAGCAAAAATAGATGGGTGTCAAGAAAGGTAAAATTTTATAAATCTATGATTTATTGATTGAAAAATAAAATATAGAAGTATAGTAATGCAAATATATCTCAGCTATAGAGAAGAGGTTGTAAAAAAAAACAGTGCAAAGATGAAATAATTGACAGGACATAGAGTATCTCTGACATAGGAGTGAGCTGTTGTACAGTTGTATGGACTATGGTATGAATGTAGTCCTGCATCTCTCACTGTTTGAGCAGAGCTGTAGGAGTCTTGAGAATGAGCTACAACAAGAAAGTCAAGGTCAAAAAAATTAAATATTAACCTATTTATTTTTATCCAGTTTCACTGGATAAAATGATGGCATCCAACCAAGGGTGAGTATGACAAAACAATTAATCACATTTTTTGCAAAAAAAAAAAATTGCACCACTGCTCCAGATTTAGACCTCTCAAAAAGACAAATCACAGATCATTTAAAGTATCTAAATCTATATTTAATATTTAATAATGTGTGCAGCTCTACACAGTCTTAAATACTGCATTTTGTATTGTTGATCTCTTTCTTCAAGATGAAATTTCCCTGGAATATATAGACAAGATAAAAACAAGTTTTCATACGTGTTGATTCATCTGTCAAATACAGCTGCAACTATTGATTATTTGCTCCCACAGAAGAATACTGTCATTGTGTCCTTGGGCAAGACACTTCATCCATCTCACCCCCAATGTCGACAGTGATGTATGTAGACATGCATCAATGTATCAATGTATGAGACATGAGATGTACAGAAAAACAAAAATAAAACGGAAAAAAGAGAGCAGGCACGGTAACATTACCGTACATCAGGGGCATAACAGAAAAAGTGCAGAGGGCAATGAGAAAACACAATATCAACACGCCAGTGAAACCCTACAGGAAACTCAGGCAATAACTCGTCCACACAAAAGAACCGGAGCATAAATATAATGTCATATACAAAATATCCTGCATGTCCTGCAATAAAACATACATCGAGGAAACAAGAAGGACGTTCAGTACTCGAAAAAAGGAACACAGGACAGAATGTGAGAAGGAAACAGCGAAGGTGTGCACATGAGCAACAAAACACAAAGCAGAACAGGAAGGACTCAAACTGTCCATTTCTGATCACTGTAAGAGAGAGAACCACATCACGGACTAGGACGGAGCAAACATCACTGGGACAGAGGACAACAAACATTGTCGCTGGATTAAAGAGGCAATTGAAATACAGAAAAGTGCCCACAGGACTATCAACCAGGACAAGGGCTTTTTCACTCTTACACACCTGGGATAGTCCTGAGGAAGTCAGACTGCAGATGGCGCTGTCATTCAGACTCCACCGGTAGGAAGCCAAAACCTGTATAAATCATCTGACCAGACACTGCAACATCACATGACCACTCTGAGGAAGACCACAGGGAGCAGTCGAAACTGTCAGGTATCAAAACAAACCCTTGGTCTAAAAAAATAACCTAATAACACAAGTTACATAGCGAGCCGAACCTTTGCTTTGACAAAACTTTACAAAGACAAGTGGATCTGGAGCCATATCCTGTCTCCCCAGTTTCAGAGGACGTGATTGACAGGCGGATTATGCAATTAGAGAGGGACGGATGAGAATGGGTGAGTGAATAAATATATATAGTAAATATACGGTGGCTGAGTGGCAACACTCATGCCTCACAGCAAGAAGGTTGCGGGTTCGATCCTCGGGTCGCCCGGGCCTTTCTGTGTGGAGTTTGCATGTTCTCCCCGTGTCTGGATGGGTTTCCTCTGGGAACACCGGTTTCCCCCATCAACTCAAAACATGCAGCACCTGAACTAACATCAAGGACCATGACGTCCACCCTCCTGTGGGCTCACCACCTGCAGAGGGGTTCATAGGGTAAGGTCAGGTGCTATGAGGATTGGGCAGCAAACTGACCCAGCTGGATTAAGCCTTTTTTCATTTTTTTTCCCACTTTTACGCACTTTGGTAAATAAACCTCACGAACAGTATTTTAACTACGCCATATTATTTCTTTTCACTAAAACTAACCCACGACAGGTTCCTTGACACAAAGTGCAATGAAAGCCTTGAAGGTGGAAAAGGCTATATAAATTAGTCGACGATCATTTCTATTTACATTGACATTTGTACATTTATAACCAAATAAAGGTTGAAATATGATGTCTGAAGGCTTCTTAACAGAGAAGAAGTATTTTTGAGTCTATATAGTCCAGAGGACAATTGTACATTTTAAAGGATGATTATTCCGATTAATTGGAGCCCAACTGTCAAAACAAAAGCATACTATAGCTTTTATCCAATACATGAAAAGAAAGTGTTCCTGGCCAGTCAAAACAAGTCTGAGAAAAGCAAACGGCTTCTCTTTCCTGGAAGCCTGTCTTGGTGTGTGCTCTCTTTGATAGTGTCTGTATCAGGCTTAGATGTTGTTAATTGGTTTCTCAGCCTCTTGGTGAAACCTATCTTTTTGGTGTTCTGTTCACTGGTCCGTGTGAGGCAGACTCTCCTGTCAGCAGCTCTTTTAATGTGGAGCAGGTGGCGTGGAAACTAAACCTGCAGGAAGTTTTGGGGGCGATGGCAGCCCAGACGCCCAACGCTGCCTGCACTCTGGGAACCTTTATGACGGCCCCCCTTCCCTCAAATCAGATGATATGATGCTGGCACTGAACCCCACCTCCTGTTTTGTTTTACAGGACAGGGTAATTGAGCCAAGGCAGGAGCAGTGTTGTGGAGTAACTAAATACATGTACCAAGCAGTGATAGGAAGAATACATGGTCCAATCCGAGTACTGCATTCTACATACTTTGAAAACTGTTACATTGAGTTGCATTTAAATTATGGACTAAAGAAGCAACATAGGATTAAAAACAGCTTCATATTTGTTTTACCATTTGTTCTGTATTTATTTATTACTGATCAGGAGAGTTAAAATCACAGTTCACACACCACAAGAGCAGTGAGTGATTTTAGAAAAAGTAACTGTACAGGAATACAGGTTAGTATTCAGACTGTCGATACATGTATTCAGTTACTTCCCAACACTGGCCATAGGACACATTCAGAAAACTAATTTTGAGAAACTGCACTCTGGTTCAGTGGCCTTCAGAATACAGTTACTTTCCCAAAATAAAAGGAATACACTGTGGGACTTGGTGTCATTTTGGGTTCAAACTGTATGTAAATATATAAATACATAAAGTGTCACTTTTTTACACTATTATATAATGTAACTAAAGATGAAAGTATCTAGGGGTACATTTGGAGAGCCCGCTGACCTGGACAACACACATAGAGTCTCGGTAGGCTACAGCTGCAGGGGTTGTTCTTTTTCAAAGCATTGTATGTAAGATTTAGATTTTAAATTCAGACCCAACTATTTTATAGGCCTTTCATGACAAATGCTATATTGACTCATCGTTCAATACATGACAAATTGAACAATACTTTTTGGGGGTCAATATTTATTGTTGACACATTTTCGTTGTACTAACTGGACATGATTTGTTATTTTAGTGATACGGTTTGAACTGTAGAAGTTTCAGTTATGAATGTCTATGACTCATTTGAAATACAAACTAATTGCTTAGGTGTTGCATGTTATTTATTTATTGTAGTTCATGTTTTTTTTCACAACAGTGTACGTTTAGAATACTTTTTGCACCATAATTCTGCTTTATGTTTTAGTTTAAATATTATCATTCATCATCTATATTTACATCAGCAATATATCACATTTCAAAATTTGTTACCATGACAGGTCTCGCTGAAACAAATTTCTGTCACAGGACAGTAAAGTTTATTTTATTCTGTCTATTCTTTTCCCCCAACATCCCTCCCCCCACTGGACTCCCACGTAGCCTTCCCAACACTGCGATGCCCTAGATGTGACTGTGCATGAGTTATACCAGATTAATCAACGGTTTGATGGGAAATGCACGCTGCTCAAGGTCTCGCCACGGGGACAGATTTAAGGTTGGGGCCAGATTATGTGCTCATTCTTCTCTCCTTCTGCACTCTTGACCGTTGGGACAGACAGTATTTACTTTACCAGCCCTATAGTGGTGCCCCCCTCCAGTCCACACTGCAACGATAAGACCAGAAACTCATTAATTCCTTCTCTTCTTACTCTTTTTTACTTCTGATCTTCAGAACTTGTGCAAAGCGACAAATTATCTCTACCAACCACAGAAAGTATAAAGAAGTGGACTAAGGGAGTGTGATGTCACCCATAGTTCAGTTTCCAGTTAAATGAAGCTCATCAAGGTTATCATTATTTGTTCAATTTGGAAACAATAAATAAATAAATAAATAAATAAATAATGGGGCTCACTGCAGCAGTTACAGAGAGTCAATAAAAAGTTAATTTTATCCAGAGTCGATGGAGCCAAAAGTGCCCCCATGCTTACTTCCTATTTATATAGTCTATGCTACCAATCATAAAATACGAGAATTATGATACTGCTCTTACCAATACATCTGACAGTTTTATTTTACATTCAAAAAGACATATTTATTTATACAGCATATTTTCCTTATATACAGAATTATCATAAGACTTGTACTACAGACAATAGAGATAGACGGATATATTGAGCAGATACAGTATATGCACCTTTACCATCAGCTTCAGTGTATCTCAATGAACTCATATCCAACTGAAAATTATCAGATAAAAATCAGAGCTGATCTTAGTAATGCTCTTTATTTGAACCCAGGTAAGTGAAACTGCTCCATTGTCTTATATCTATTGTAATCTTGTACTATCGTAAAACCAAAACATCTGCTCCGGTTAAGTATCTGCTGGACCTTCAAAGAGTTTATTTATTCACTACAATGAGGGAACAGTAAAAAGCTTTCCTTTGAATCAGGATACAGCTCACAAAGACATGGCCCTCTCTCTGTGTCTACGGAGATGACATCATGTGATCTGTTCAGTGCAGGCCTCTGCTCTCTCCAGGAGCCAAGATTAGACTCCTCTTGATGTCTCTCTCTCTCCCCCTCACTCTCTCTCTCCTTTTGCCTCCTTTATATCTCATCTATTTTATACCTCACAGTTCTGATCAGTATTAGTGGCTTCATTGTTCATGCAGATATTTCTAATCGTCAGCTGAATTTAAATACAAATTTTGTATCAAATACCTTAGTCTGGGTCAACAGTGGCACCAACTTGTGATTGTGTTTGGAGTTAGACTAGAGAGTAAGGTTTAAGATCTCAATCCTCTTAGTAAGGACTTTGCTGTCAAACACTGATCCCACGCAGTGCTTTTAGAAAGTGCACAGGAGCACTAGCTGTAGCGTTAGCGCCACAGCACTGGACACAGAGTGGCAAGAGCTGGGTATGTGTGTCAGGACAGGAAGAGGAAACTGATCCTCTTAGTCGCCTGGAATTGGCACACTGTCAGGAAACTGTCACAGGAGTTGGTCAGCCTGAGCGCTGGAGAGTAGATTGTCTGCTCCTCTGTCTGCTCCTCTATCTGCTCCTCTGCTCTTCTATCCTCTATCAACCACCCTCTATCAGTCTATCTTTCTGTCTTCTCCTCTATCTGCTCCTCTGTCTGCTCCTCTGTCTTCTCCTCTGTCTTCTCCTCTATCTGCTCCTCTATCTTCTCCTCTATCTGCTCCTCTGTCTGCTCCTCTATTCCTCTGTCTCCTTCTTTGCTCCTCTGTCTTCTCCTCCATCTGCTCCTCTGTCTTGACTTCTATCTGCTTCTCTGTCTGCTCCTCTGTCTGCTCCTCTGTCTGCTCCTCTATTCCTGTGCCTGCTCCTCTGTGGCATGTGGCTGAGTGCACCATAGCTCAAGGCAGGAGTACAATCTAAGGTGCCACAGTGCCTGTCTGACCAATTAGAGTGTGCCTCTGCTGGGCAGGACGCGGACCACCTGTGGGCAGCTGCAGGGCATATCTGGAACTAAGTGCAGCCCAGACAAATGGAGACCTCACCACAAACACATCATAACGCAGGCTTCACCCAAAGCTCCTGCGTCTCTGCTCCCACTGCGTCTGCACATCTACAGCCTCTCTGCTCCCATATCCAGCTGTGGTATCTTATCCAAATGTCACAGGCATGTGTCCATGTGGAGCTCTTCCTTTGATTGAAAGCAGACATGACAATTAGAGTTTGCAGCCTCATTACAAATATCAATAAAGACATGTGCTTTTAAAAACAAGTGTGGCATTTAATAGATCATCATAAAGCTCCAGCATTATCTGTGCAAACAGTGAGGCACTAAACTGTAGCCATGAAAATGCATTCATGTTAAGAATTTAATGGACCCAACTGTTACCTCCAGTACATAACCAAGTCATTTTGATTGCCATGTTGCAAATGTGGAAAACCTTTTGAATGGAAAACTCATAAAACCCAAACAGGAATGTACTGACACAGTTGTACCTGTTTTTATCCATTTAGACTCACTAAACACCATTGGAAAGGCACAAATCATCAGCAAACTAGTGTATATGAAAGGCAGGAATTAAGGGCAAGTGTCGGTAATCCACTAAATGAAACAGTGAGTGAGATGTCTCCACAAAACTACAATGCTTTTTTGTTGAGAAAAGCAGGCTGTTCTTCATTAACTTGATCTTGATTCCGGAGACCGGGTTATCTTCACTGTCAGCATTCAGCTCGGTAAATGATTTTCTTTGACGCAGATTTGGCACTTTTGATGATTTATGCCTTTGTCTATAACTCGCGGTCAACATTATTCAAACTAATGACATCTTTATCACTTACTCGATGGGAAAGCAGCTCAAGAGTGACATAAAATAAAGGGTCAGATTAAAAGTGGCAGACTATAGCCCCGTGAACTGAGTATGATATAAAACAGCCTGTTCCTGGCTCTTGTTTGCAGAGCAAAGATGTTTACAGTGTTTGAAATATTTCTTTGTTTTTCCAGATAAGACTGTCTTTTAATTTATCATAAATGTATTTGTTTTAAATGCCTTCCCTGTATTCTTTGGCAAAACAAAAATAAGCAGTGCTCTATCATCTACAATAATAGCTAACATATAAAAAACAGGGCAACCTCATCCAAGAAACCAATACTTAACCAACTTCTTGATTTCTTTAAACCATGATATTTCTTTTTAGTCGTCAAATAAAGTCCAAACATGATAACTAAAACCACATACCACTACCATGCCTTCCTTACCTTGCTCATGATCCTGAAAAAAGACTCTTTAGTTGAACAAAGCTGTAAAAGACACTGTGAATTAATAATTTACAGCTCATAATACACTACTTTGTGGGAATGTAATATAGGAATGTGGACCGAGACTCGCCAGTAGCCAAAGACTAACAATTCCTTCAGGCTGGGTCAACAGACAGGCACTGATGCACAACAATACTGTGGAGAAATCATTTAAGGTTTAAAGTGAGTGAAAGTGACAGCAGAAAATATTTTAAATGTGATAATACGCTCAGGGGTCTAACATACTCTGTCTGCAAAATCTGACAGAACAAAATTACTGATATCAGAGCCTTACACCATAGAAGGTATACGGCTTTCAGACAACTGAATATCAATTTTGTTCTTTATTGGTAATTTAAATGGAGTAACCAGAACTACAAGTAACCAGAATGACAAAACTACAGTTACATTTTAGTATCATAATTTAATTGTCATATTATGATAACTCATTTTGAGAGGGCACAAACAGAATCCTGTATCAACAATCTGACAGTCTCGTTCGTTTCAATGATTGGAATTATGGCAATAATAAAAGTTGAACTCATGAAAACAATCTAATTAGAGCTGCTAAATCTTATTCTGAGAATATGGCTTTAATTTCACTGTACTGTTACTTTAACCAGCGGGTTGAGATTATAAATCAACATAAACTGAGAGCAAGTTGTATTCCAGGACCATTCCTTGGGGCCACTTCTGTGTAAAAACTACTCATCAACAGACAATAAACAAGCCAAAGGTAAAACTCTAAATATTATACAAAACGTGGGGTAAAAAAAGCAAGTAATAAGAAAACTAATCTTAGCTGGAGACGGAGCTTGCTCTTGGGGAGTTTCCTTCCCCGCTGCTTGTTTTTCATAATGCAGTCTCAACACTTTTTCTGCCTCTGTGGTGGAAATCACACAATGGCCAATACTGATTGCTTTATTTTCTCAGTGTGTGCCCCCTGTGTGAGTTTGTTATTGCAGAACATGAAGATATGCCAGACGGGGGGATGCTGAGCGAGCACAAGGCAACATTTTCTAATATTCTAAATCCTGATGGGTGGCAGAGGGAGTGGATGGTGGTCCATGAGGACATGAGCTCCATCTCTGTAAAGGTGAGCTCGTGAAGCCCGTAGGCTCTGACAGACATGCGCTGGTACCTGGACACTGCGGGTCCAGTAAGTTAAACCTCTGCACCACCACTAGCGTGTGGCCACACGTGCACGGATTATATGCAAAGAAATTATTGTTTTAGGGTAGGCCACCCTCACACCTGGGGGGAAGAAGGGGTGGGGGGGGAATTCATTCACATACCACTGATGCCAGGATGCCAGTGGATGTGGCCAGTGGTGTGCAAACCTTCGGAGCTTTATAAACACTCCAGAGTCAAAGAAGGAAAACAGTCACTGTATTAGACAATGCATTTGTAATACTCATAGACATATCCTATTGCAAAAGCCAATACCATAAGAAAGGCAAAGAAAAAAACAACTTTATTTTCCCCTTTCCACACACTTGCTTGCAAATTGTGGCTGTGCAAATCCGATGCTTTTATTAAACGTGCAAAATGAAAAATCTCTGAGTAAAATCTTGGTAAACGTCGCAGATTTTGGTCCAGTGCTGTGTCAGACTCGATGTCGCGGTCCCTCATAACGGGGCTCTCCGTTTACATTATTCATACGGAGGAGGGTGTGACTTGTTGGCTCTTTTTTCTGCCTGTATAAAACGAGAAGTTCGTGTAAAAGAAAATACAGATGGAGAAGGCTCACGGGCTCGCTGTGTCACAGAGAGTCCCCTTAAGCCCGCGTGACAGCTTTCATACTGTCCCTTTGTGACCAGCTTTATCCACAGAATGCCTGCTCTATGTTTGCTATGTCTGGCTGCCGCACTAGCGGCGTTCACGCGGCTCGCCGGTTCTGTGGGTCCGGTGATTCGGTGTGAGCCGTGCGACGCTGCAGCGCTCCTGCAATGCAAGCCCCTGACTAAAGACTGTGTGGAGCGGGTGAGGGAACCGGGCTGCGGCTGCTGCATGACGTGCGCCCTGGGCGAGGGACAGGCATGTGGAGTGTACACGGCACGCTGCGGCTCCGGCTTGAGCTGCCAGCATCAACCCGGGGAAAGCAAACCACTTCAGGCTTTACTGGAGGGACGAGGGCTGTGCTCCCCGGCCTCTTCTAAAAAACTCAACAGTATTCTTGTTCCGGCGCCAAAGCAAGGTAAGCGCTTAAAGTTCGGCTATATCGGTACACACAGTTACACAGTTGCGCTTCAGATCTCGCACAAGATGCCATCTCAAATGCGACTGACATCGTTTAGTGGAAACATTACACATTGTTTTGTTGTGTATGAAAATCCATCACATAATTCGAACATGCTTACTTGTCACGTGCTGACAGAAACATTTTCTTTCCAGTTCATCATTGTCAGGTCATAAAAATAAGGTGGCTACCACCTGCCTACAGACTATATTCAAAAGGAAAAAAAAGAAAAAAGACGCATTTAATGTCCGAACAAACACTCCCAGAAACCTTCCATAAAACTGCTCATGCGATGTCAATATTATGTAGCCTACCTCCAAAGTTTACGCAGCAATATTGGCAAGGGCATGCGCTTGGTGCAAGTACCATGCATGCATGGATCCACGCGCAACTGAAAATAAAACAAGTACAGGCACTATGCTATATGAATGTGTGATATGACACCACTGATTCTCTTATCTCACGCACACTTCCACGGGTTTGTCAATAGCTTACCACATGTAGTCTATTGGTGCGAGATGCACCACTTGCGCATCCTTTTCAAGTTACTGTTCATTAGCTCCCTGCAAATACAACAGTGTCACGTTTCACCTCAAACTAGAGCCTAAACCTCAGGTGAAAGTCCCTAACATATGGGTTACACAGTTTTGGTGTTGGTCCCAGACATGAGAGTTCGTACAGAGGTGCTGTACACGGCGCTTTGTGTGAATGGGCACTCTCTGCTCGCCCTCGCGGGGGACACGGCACACATAGCACCTGTGTGTGAGTACACATCCCCGTGTGTTTAGGCACGGCTGACGTCAGACCTCCAGGAGCCTCTCTGTTTTCTACTTCTGCTTATTTGGTTTGGCCTCGCGCTCAGTCAGGACTCACATTGTGCTGCTCTGATCCACGGGCCCACTGAGAGGCAGAAATACATGTAGATTATCACGGTAGTGTTATAATCTTCAGATACTAATTTAAACATAGAGGCTACATTTCATAACTATGTAATCAAGCTGTTAAAGAGAAAGAAAATTTGAATAGCTTATTTATTTTTACTTAAAGGGATTTGAAAGACAATCAGATTGATCTAGAGCACCCCTGCTGGTTCAAAGTTCTATTGCAGACTAGTGGTTTTCACCGCCATCAGTCCAAGCTCCAGCACAGCCTCACCTCCCAAACGTTAACAAGCTCTCCTGACCACAGTTTGTCCTATTTACCCTTGTACATTATACAAACAAATTGCGTAATGTGTTTATGTTAAAGGCCTAGACATCCGTAAATGGTTGTATAAAAGTCAAGATGCACTATAAAACGCATGCGAGCAGTGATGATTTGCACAGTCTGTTTGGGTGAATTTAGGTCTGTGGGGGCACAGCATGTCTTTAATTGATCAGGTGGTCAGTCAGCACTGGCGGGCTGCCCCCATGTGCTACACCCCTGCACACCCCCACAGCCTCCACCACAACCCGAACACTCAAATCTGCTTTGAGTTAACAGTTTAAATCTATGTTTGGGTGTGTGTACCACTGCATGTGTGTTCTCAGCATTCTGCCGTCTGCCCGAGACCTCTTCATGTTTGTGGTCATGCATGCCCACTAATTCACCTCCATATGTGTTTGTGGATCAGGCCTCCTATGTATACTGCAGAGTCGATCCTGAATGTTAAATAGACAGCTTGATAAGACATTAGTGGCACGATTCTACTTTTCTGTTTGCTGTTTGTCAGATAATTGCCTGAGCAGTGTCCTTAAAAACCTTGTTTACCCGGGATTGCTGCTGGAGTCTATCTTTTGGTCTTCTGCATACTGTGGAAATTTGTGGATTTGAAATTGTCATGTTTCTGTTTATGACTTGGTTTCATCTGCGGTTCCAACAAAAAGCTCAGAAGGCAAAATCCAAACTAGGCCTATATTTTGTGAGCTTTAAACATATCAATCATTTAGCCATCACTATTTACCATGCACCGCTATACTGGAAGTCAGCTGCAGCGCATCATTTTAATATTAAGAAAATATAGGGCAAAATATCACTCATGAAAACAATAAAACATTTTTGATTTACTTACAGAGAGCATTGGCAATCAAATTGAAGACTCAGCCAATGCCACTGTGTCCATGACTGTGCTGCCTGGTTTGGTGAAGGGTGGCCACAGTCGGGTACCAGCAGATACCAGGCCTTCAGTGAACAAGCTGTTCCAGAAAGATCTCAACAAGAAGACCCAAAGCTACAAGGTGGAGTCTGTGTCCTGTGTCATGGACATGCACAACTTCTCCCTGGAGAACAAGAGGGAGACCGAGTATGTAAGTCACAAAACTGCTGCATACACATTGAAAAATTGATCTTAATATTTAAGCAAACAAAAATAGAATACACATTTTTAGACTGCAGGGATGTTATGAAGATCGCTCATCATCACACTGTTGGCAGTGCCTGTTGAGGTGCAGTCCTGTGTTTGTCTTCAGAGTTTGGAGCAGAAAGTGAATCATTTGCAAAAGAAAGCAAAGGAAAAAAAAATATTGTAGCGTTATTTCAAACATCGCCACCTGCTGGATTAGCTAATATCAAGCTAAAACATGGCTAACATTACACTGAAACTAACATGCATTTTACATTTTTGAAGATTACTGAAATGTGTGACAAGGCGGTGTGTTATGTGATAAGTTAAAGAAATAGTTCAAGTTAGTCTTGCTCTGGCTAAGTAGTCTTCATAACACAAAATATGTGTTTTGCATTGATTTATCATATTATATTATATTCTTTCATATAGTTGTGTTTTATGACAGCACGCTTATGAAATTCCTTTAATTTTGGCTAGAAATGTCATGGAAGCAAACAGCAGTCCTTACCTTGGTTCAAACTTTGCTTCCCTACATGGAGCACAGTTTGGGAGGTCTAACAAACATTTTGTGTGCATTTATTTATACGTGCCACCTTTGAAGTAACTGTTGTCATGTCTGGCACATGTGCACACGCTGCACATGGAGTCGCTCAGCACCAAAGCTGTTTTTTAAACACTTCGTGGCCTGCTGAAGAGCTTCACAGGCCTAAAACAAAATCAGTTTTAATTACACACTTTATTGCAGAAATTACAGTTCTTTTCCAAAAGTTATCATGTCATTTTGGAAGTCATACACATGTTTTTCTGTTTAGTGCCAAGACTATAGCAATTTACGCTTAATAATGTTTTACACACTCCTAATCCACTGAAAACATCACTCAGTCACATGGCATGAAGGCATACAATAACAGCATTAACATTAACTATAAAACTTCTTTTTACTTTTTACTTTGAACATACTTTACCCTAAAGCAGTGTAGATGCTACATCATCTGTATTTGGAGTGTAATAGTGTTGTGTTTACAGGGGCCTTGCCGGCGAGAGATGGAGAGTATCCTGAACAGCCTTAAAATCAGCAACGTTCTCATCCCAGGAGGCTTCCGCATCCCCAACTGTGACAGAAAAGGCTTCTACAAGAAAAAACAGGTGAATACTCTTTTCGCGGCACGGTGGCTGAGTAGCTAGCATTCATGCCACACTGCAAGAAGGTTGCGGGTTCAATTCCCGGGCCGCCCGGGCCTTTCTGTGTGGAGTTTGCATGTTCTTCCTGTGTTTGGATGGGTTTCCCCCATCAACTCAAAACATGCACTGTAGGTGTGAAAGTTGTGTGAGTGTGTGATGGTGGTGGTTAGAGGGACCGTTGGCGCCGCTTGGCTTGGCAGCCGCGCCTCCGTCAGTCTGCCCCAGGGCAACTGTGGCTACAACAGTAGCTTACCACCACCGGGTATGGAGTGAATGAAGAATGCTCTGTAAAATGCTGTGTAAAGCGCTTTGGGGACATGTGTCTGTGTAAAGCGCTATATAAATAAACCTTACCTTACCTTCCCTTATATATTCCTGCCATGCTTTATGGTTTGCAACAGCATAAGCAGGAATGGAAAGTAACATTACAAACATTCATGTGACTGTTATAACATATTTTTTAAAAGCATGTTCTCTGTAATGCAGCTACATGCAGCCCAAGTCCCAATCATCATGTTTCAACGCTGTCTCTCCTCCTTTCTACTACGCACACATAGCTCCACCACCTTGCATTTGAAAACAACATAGTTTAGCTTTTAAATGCTCAATTCACCAAGTTTCATAGAAAACGATTATAAAGTGCTACTAAAATTGTGTGAAAACATAATAAGGACTTTTAAGCATAATTTACACTTTGAAATTAAAGGTGCACTGTGCAACTTTTCTGGTGGAGGGTCTGTTACCTACTGTTATTAGTTATTGCTTTCCTCCACTGGAAATGTCACGCAGTGCGCCCTTAAGTACCAATCTGGCAGCAGTACTTTTTTGCCATTTAACTGCACAATTACTTGCATACAAATTCTCAATAATCTTTCCACCACTGGACATAGATGACACCCAAAGTTAAGCTAACAGACCCACCACAGGCTTGAACACCTCCTCAGAACCCCAGACACATCCCACCCACCCACACAATACGCGCTCCTCTCCTGCATAGGTTACCTTGACAGCCACATCAACACTATATTATCAGAATGTCTAATAAGCATGTATGGCTCCGGTAAGTGCACTGCAGCCAGCTGACTCATGCTCAGAGGAAGTGAAGTGGGTCAGGTGTGCTTGTGGGCGCGTGTGGGGGGCAGGGAGGTAAGAATGTGGTCTGTGAGTGTGTGTGGCACTGCTGCGGAGGGCATCAGGGTGCTTGTTTGATGACGGTAGTTTCGGCGAGGCTCTAGGTGTGGGGAACTGTTGGTGAGGGAAAAAAAGCAAATACTGTCACTGGTTTAGTTTTTCTTGTCCGCGGTGCAGACAAAGGCCACCCATAGCTTGCTCATTTGTAAGATGGATAGAGGAGGGAAATGGAGCTTAAACCTGTTGCAGTAGGGAGCAATAGGGAGTTACAATGGAGAATAGTGTTGTCACGATACGGAAATTTAAAACTCTATTTCACTGCTAAGAGATAGACTTGATGCTCAATGCAGATTCTGATACCACAATAATAATAAAAAACTCTTTTTTGATAATAGAACATAATTTTCAACATTAAATCATAGTACTTTCTTTTATATTACCACGTAGCCTTATTTATATGTGTGTAATCCCTCAGTGGGCCAGGCAAGCTCCATAGTGGTCCATGCTCGTATACTAGTCTATGTGCTCTTATACTTGTTCTGATACAGCTCAAGATCATTCTAAAGGTATTCATGAAGGTTCTGTGAATATGACGCTTTTAGTATCAATATCTGCTCAAATCAAGTTTTGATACTAGTTTTCGTATCAGTTAGTATCTGATTTTCCATACTTTTGACAATCCCAATAGAGAACGCCTTTTGTGGGTGTTTCTGCAAGCACAATTTTTACTACAGCATATTTCACATTTATGTCTTTTTATAAAGCTTCCATAGTAAAATAAATCCTTTGAAAACTCAAGAAAACCCAAGTAATAAAAGTTAGATTAGTTGCTATCACTTCTGGTTTGTGTGCTGTCAGTTCCATCCATCTTCTCCTGCTTAATCCAGCTGGGTCGCTGGGTGGTGAGCCCACAGAAGGGTGAATGTCATGGTCCTTGATGTTAGTTCATAGGGGTGCGGGCATGTTTTGGGTTGATGGGGGAAACCGGAGTACCCGGAGGAAACCCACCCAGAACATGCAAACTCCACACAGAAAGGCCCGGGCGACCCGGGGATCAAACCCGCAACCTTCTTGCTGTGAGGCCTGAGTGTTGCCACTCAGCCACCGTGCCGCCAACTGTCAGTTGTCACTTCCACTAGAATGTTTTTTTTTCTGTTTTATTTTAGTCTTAAGACGTGACAGTGTTGTATGAATAGTTACAATAACATAATATTTGTATAGTAGTACTAGGACTATAGGATTTATATAGCTGTAGAGGTTTTCATATTATTTGTTCTACCCAAAGGCTTTCTATGCATTAACCTTGCAGGATAATCCACTTATCTTGATAACAATAATCATCTGATGTTTTTTCCATTTCTTTTGAAATGTGCTAAAATGTACTGGTTGTTCAGTTATTGCACATGTGAATCGAAAATGTATTAACCACATAAAAGATTAGCATGATTTTTCTTTGAAACATGGGCAATGTGTGTGATTATCAATAATATAATATTTAGTTTTATTTCAGACAAATAAGTATATAAAAAAAAAACAACAACAACAATTTTTTTTTCCTTCAAGTCTGAACTTTGCTCCAAACCTCATGCTTTTACCGGAAGAGGACTGGCAGTAGACCGCTCCAATAAAAACACTCAAGCTGATCGCTAAGATGACTGAATCTCGATTAAAGCTTTATTAACTCCACAGCCCTATAGATGACACTGCAACTTTGTTTTATCATTTTACGGGTGAACTGCTCAGTGCTGAAAGTCACCTGTATTGCCCCAACACTTCTCATTCTGAAGCATCATGTTGAGTTTAAAGAAAAAGATCATTATCATTGTCCCATTTCAGGAAGTCGGGACTCTTACACTAGGCCCATTCTGAGAAACACATGAGTCACTACAGTCTGCTGCAGGAACGCTGTGACTCACAAACCATGTCAGGCTGGAGCAGCCCCTGGAGGGATGCAGAGTTCACTGTTTCTCAGAATGATCTTAAAGTGTGTTCATGCTTGGCCTGTTAGAGCCCAGATTCGGTTTGATGCGCTTCCAAACAAGGGTTATTTTTATGTCAAGTAGAGCTGTGCAATTAATCATTTTTTATTATTAAAGTTTGTAAATGATTTGCTACAGGTATTTTAATTGAGACGTTTACAGCCAATCAGTAAAAGCATATTGTTTGGAGCAGCGTTCAGACTTTGGAGGAAGATATTTGACTATTCTTTTGTGTATAAAATGCCACTGATTAAAAGTCTTTCTAAAATGCAATAGAACATTTTTTTTGTTAAAAATACCTTTAAAAACAGGCATTCCTCCTATTAACAAGGTTACCTCTAAACATATCTGAACTGTACATTGGCCTAGTGGTGTCACAAGATTGTCTCACTGAAGATAAATGCAATGCCAAACTGTGAAACATTTCAGTCAAACCAATAACATCTCAAGACATACAAAGCACCTGATGTACACAACCAAAAGTTACATAGTGCAGCTGTAAGTTCCAGTATGGTCCCAATTTTGATGTGCTGTGGTTACAACTATGAGCCCCATTTAATCTTTTAGACTAGTCTGGATCAGTAAAGTGTTATTCTTATGTTTTTTTATTGTGTATAAAGTAATGCCCCAATGGCGTCTTTGTCTTTAGACCCAAAATCTGGGTGTGGGGGTGTGATTTTAGACCATCCAAGGGGATATGCCTTCACGGTGCGTTGTGGAGATTTATGACCGGAAACTGTGTGAAGAAGAGACCGTGTGAACTGTTCACGTTGACAATGCTTTGAGAAGAAGTGAACAGGGAGGAGGAGGGGAGGAGAAGGCAACCTGTACTAGTAGAAGCATATTTACAAAGTCCTCCAGTGTAACAGTACCAAGTAATTGCATCGTTTTTTTCCTGGTAAGTACTGCCAGGAAGTAATTGTTACCTAACAGTTGTTATGTTAATCAAATAACAACAGGAAACAGGTCACCTCAGTGGAAAACTTGAGTGGATCAAGTTTTTCTGCTCTTTTGTTGCAAAACAAAAACGAAACAATGATGTCATGTCAGAAGAATTATTTTACAAATGGTCGTACGTTAAAGTTAATGACACAGGTTGTGACAGGATAGGCATTGTCATTGAGCAACAGCATTTCTAATTATACCAACTGTAATATTTACACATGTTCTTAGACATGACTCTCAGTAGTTTCTTGGAGCTACGCTTTACATGAGTGGGGCACCTACTGCACTAACCACAAATGAAAACAGGTTTTGTAGTTTCAGTGAAGGAGATTGAGTGGGTTAGGCCTGAGCAGCTTTGTAACTAAGACGAAAAAGTGACTGTGGTCAGACTATAATGAATAGCAATGCTGACAAGTTTTCACAAGCGAGAGTGACCGCAAAAACATCTGAAAATTCTGTCAAGGCAGCCGCAAACAAATCTCTTATCGAACAGTTTATCTTTCTCCACACTTTGTGGGAACAGTTGCAAAGCAGTTTTTCAAACCACTGACAGATAAATGTTGCTACTATTATAATCCTCTAACTGCGTGGCAACTGTCTCCTGGGACTTTCAAGGGAAACTATAAAGTCATGCAACATGTGTATACCACTATACAGTAGTTAGGCACTCACAGAGCCAGATACAAACCTAAACATGTTGCAGAACTGAAGTTTATTCATTATGTGCATGAAGGTTTGAGTGCTGGTAACACGAGTGACTGCCTGAGTGACAGAGAGACTATTTTTAGCATCTGTTATATGAATTGGCTCAGTATCCCAGAGCAGACTGTGCATGCCCAGCACTGACCCACTCATTACCCTCTCTCTCTCTCTCTTATTCATCATGTCACCCGCCATCACTGCCCCCTTTGTGCCCAGCCTACAGTCATGCGCTCCTTTGTTTTCCGTGCGCGCTGCGTTGTTCTTCCTGCCCTTCCTCCCACCTGGCTTTTCCTCATGTGTTTGGCTGGGCCTGGCCCCACAGAGGCTTGTGAATAGGACGGCAGTATGTCTGTGTGTATTTGTGTGTGTGAGAGGAAGAGGGTTAAGGATGTGAGCCAGGTGCCTGAGAACTCTAATCTGTCCTCCTTCCCTCCGTCCTGCCAGTGCCAGGCCCATAAGGACTGACTTATTGAGCCCGACTCTCACAGATCTGTGGAAACGTACAGACTCACCACAATGGCTTTATAATAACTGGCCAACCTTCGAGGACCCAGACAGCTATTTTCTCTCTGTCTCTTTTCCTCGCTGGATTTCTAATCCACTGCCATGCCTCTCACTGGAGCTCCTTTTTAATTTGCCTGTTGCGTAACAGGTTAGGTATCATTTCACATGTCCCAGCAATGAGAGGAACACAATTTACCTTAAATCCTCAAAAAGAAAGAACAACCAATAGAGCAAAATTTATTTTATACTTGGCCAACCAAATCTAGGTGCAATGTCTCTGCAGATGAGCTTGGTGCACAAAACTGGCTTTTCTTTATAGTTTACCAAAAACGAACCAATGCCATGTCAGTGTGCCAAGTTAGTGTGTATATAACACAAATTCTTTAAGCACTAGTTTATGGCCAGAGCAGTCTCTTTCTTATGTCCAGGGGACGTTGCTATTACTTATAAAGTTTGCCAATACAAGAGCATGCATTCATAGGCACAACACAGGGATATACGGGACATAAAGGGAGCATTATGAAGGTGTGCTGTGGATCAAGTGATGACATGAAACTACTTATAGTTTGTTGTTATAGCTGTTTTCTATCCAGAATGCAGTAATTGTGCATTTTATTTATTACACTTTTGCAAGTATTTTACTGAGCCCACATTGAATCCTGACTATAAATGCTGCAATTCCTTCATTGGATATTGGTGCCTGTGAAATGAAGTTCAGAAAATTGTTGGGACTTAAGCAAAGTGACAGCCACAGCGTTGTCTTTGTTCCACATAATGTGTATAGATAGAAGTGGTAAAGAAAGGATAGCTTGAGATGACTGCTAATAGTTCACAGATGAAAGAGAGACTGAGCGGAAATTCAAAGGTAGCCAAGCAACAGGGGGAATGCACACATGCACATTTTGCTCTTCCTCTCCCTTCCGCCGTTCCTTTGGCTTTTCAGCCCATACAAACACACAGTGACACACACACACACACATACAGGACTCTATCATCATTAACCAGAGCAGGAACACAATGTTAAGCTCCTCTCCCCAGTGCTGTCCGCTGGGTCAAGGCGAAAATAGAAGTTGGCCACAAACTATGGCTCCGTGAGGGGGAAGGAGAGAAGAAGCAGGGAGCACAAAAAAGAGGAAGGCGAAAAAGTTCCAAAAGAATCCCTTGATGATGTTAAGTATGTGAGAACAAGGCGTGCTACGATGCCCCCGGACTGCTGCAGTAGTTGTTGGCAAGGTATTTTAATAGGCCTGTGTCTCTATAAAGCGTCCTTTGATCATGCTCTCAGGCTGCACGTGGAGGCCGACTGCACCAGAGCACACACCTGGACACACTCTGAAGCCGGTCTGTCTGCCTCTCACCAATACAATCTGTGAGCGCTGTGACCTTTTTATAGAAACGTAAATTTCCCTTTTCCCCAAATAAACACAGCTGGAACAATACAGAAAAAACACTGGTATATTTTACCAAAATGAATATTAACTTAGACATGCGTGAAGGTGCATTGTGTAACTTTTCTGGTGGAGGGTCTGTCAAATGCTTTTCTCCATGGAAATGTTATTGCTTGGTCTAGAATGTTTCACAGTATGGTATTAAACCCTTTTATCATCATGGAGACCAAAGCACACCAGGTTACAGGTCAGCTCTGTGGAGAGGCAACCCCGCTCACAGTCTGAATGCCTGTTTTTCTAGGTATTTTTGAGCAATAAAACTACCTGTAATTTAATAAATGTAAGGTAGATCTGTTTAATGTCATACTGTGGAACATTCCAGGCAGAGCAGTGACATATCCATAGAAACAAACAGGTGGACCCTTAACCAAAACATTATATAGTGGACTTTTAACCAGTTGCAGACATGTACAAACAGAAACTATCCAAATGTTCACTCACTAATTCATCCTTCACACTAAGTCTCACACACACTTTTCTTATTTTCTCAGTGTATCTTATTTAGAAAAGTCTCTTGTAGTCTCTTAGGATCAAGCGCCCACATATGTGGACATACAGTATATGTCCAACACATTTTGGGTTGTTCAGGCACTTAATAGTTTTTGCAAATCATTATTCAGTTGTGATTTTATTGCGTTTGATCAAAATGATGAAAACATCAAATTAATGTTTTATATATAAATGTGGACATAATTTTTCACAGAAAAAAGGAAACCTTGGAAATTCAAGTATGCTGTTTATCGCAGACCACATGTACTTAAAGCAAAATTTGGGTGATGGTGGAAATAGTGGCAACATATCCTCAGCAAATGTGTGACTTTCCAGAGCAGGTTCTCACATGGCTGACCAGAAGAGGTGGCAGTCAGTCGATAGCGCAGGTGTGGGGTCAGAGGTCACTTGGCTCTGATCTGAGCGAGCTTAGCTATGGACAATTCTGCATCATCATCAAATGAGCCAGACACAATGTGAAGCACTTGTCCATTTAAGAAACTGAAGTCTCAAAACATGTTGGTCCTCATTTGCTTTATTAGTATTTGGACTGGCTTTTACATGCGGTGTACTGGACTACAGCCAAACTTTGAGGCTCTCCTGTTGTTGTATTAGCCCATCATTCTACTTTGCTTTTTGAATATATTAGACCCAGATGAGTACTTTTTACATTTTGAAAATGTTAATATAGACAATCAGCGTCTTGGTGGTTCTGGCTGTTCCGAGTTAGTGTTATGAGCTAGCATTAGCCTTTGTTTCATATACCCTAAATGAGCTCATAAAGTTGCCACTTTACAAAGGCCATTCCCCCGGTGAGACGCTGAATATGACTGCATAGTGCATGTGTGAGCAGGTGGGGGTATACATATACTGTATACATATGGAACATACGAGTCCTGTTTGTGTGTGGCAGCATGTTTGCTGAAGTGTGTTTATGTACACTTATGTGCACTCTCACGTGCACGCTCACATGCACTACAGGGCCATAATCAGCTCCAGATGATTTGGTGTGTCTGCCAGTTTCCCAGAATAGAAGCACTGGTTTCCCTGCAGCCCTGCGACTGGCCTTGGCAAATATTTTAGCAACTCTATGTTTACCTTCACACTCACTCAGTGCGTGCCTCATTCCATGTCACTACTCAGAAAACAATCAAATATAGTTTTATCCTACACAATACAATGAATGCATTATAGAAGGGGACTCTTACTGGTGTATGCAGACAATATAGTCACAGATGGTATAAGGTCTTGCCCGTGGACACAAGGGCAGAATCATTCCCAGTTGTGGTGTTTGAACTATTATCTACTACATATTTAGGTCAAATGGTAATCTGGTTAAAAAGTACAAGCAGCAGACACCAGAATATGTTATTGACACTTGTCTTCCTTTCACAGTGCCGTCCATCCAAAGGCCGGAGGAGGGGCTACTGCTGGTGTGTGGACAAATATGGACAACCACTTCCTGGTTTTGACCGAAGAGAGCGAGGAGAGACACAGTGCTACAACCTGGAGAGTAAATGAGAGCATTACATGAGGATGGAGAGGATCAGAGGATCTCAGAGGAGGCTGGGACAGTGGAAGAACCAAGAGCCTTCTTTGCTCTTGCACTTAGATTTCTGTCAAACATTTGAAGGAGCTCTGGACCTTTCAGGTCTCATTTCTGTTGGCAAGGGAGGGAAGGGGAGAGGGCTGGCCATGCCACCAGTCTGTAACAGCTATCTGCCCTGTGCTTAGGGAGCGCTATCTTTTAATAATAAACACATTTAAATCGAATAAGCTGAAGCCGAGAGAAGCAGGAGAGTCCTATTATCATCTGCACTATTCTTTTAGGAGGAAAGAGGGACTTTTCCCACTCACTAAAGAAGACATTTTTGAGACTGTAATCCAAAAATCCACACCTCACTGTGTCTGCATGTCTGTACAACTGTGTGTGTGTTTGTGTAAATACTAATTGTCCTGAAGCTCAGTTCAGACTTGTTAGACTGCCCTTCCATAGTTTACAATGCAGAAAAACCTTTGTGGCTCAGGGTCGGTTCTGAAGTGACGGATTATGGGAGCAGAGCTTTGACTTCAGTGTGTTCCTGTAGAGGATGTGGGAGTCTCTACAGGAGGAAGCTAGCCTGCTGTTACTGTTACAGTGCCTTACAATGTACTTTTCTACTCAACCCTTTGTAAGGACAGATTAAAGGAATACTCAAGTTAGCTTCAGTCTGATGACATTCTGTGCATGTGTGAAAACAGCGATTCTGATTGTAAAGTGCAACAGAAACTTGAATTCCAAGTGTTAAGGTAGCACATAGCATAATGTATCTGTGATGGCAGCTCTATAGTGAAAAGACTCTTTGACTATCACAAACCAATGCACTTATAGAACCCTAAAGACATACAACAAAGTGATGTTTTGTCTAGTGGGTTAGACACAACTCACCATGTTACAAACATAAATGAGGTCATGATCAGTGTTGAACAGCTCACGAGTTACTAGTGAGAGCTGAATTTGAGTGCATTACCAATCTTCTGGCAGCTGAGGGCTGACATGTGGGCAGCAGAGAGACTGTTTGTGCGACAGAGCTTTCTGTTGACTTTTTAGTGTTTTTGTGGGTCCCCATGGGAAGACTTTATAACTCATGTGAATCCAAGTTTTCCACAGCAAATGAGCAAGAGTGCATTAAGTCATTAAGTGTTCAAAGTCTGCTCCACTCAAAAACAACTTGTTTTCTCACTGCTTTCACTGCACAGAATGAAGTCTGTCCAAGTCATGACACTGTCAAGACACTTTCAAAGTTGTCAAATGACAGAATAAAAGGTGACATTTCTCTAATTTTGTCTTAACTTATTTTAAAGTGGATCAGCACCAGGAATACTCAACTCATTTTGAAGATGTTATGGTTTTATATGCAGTTTTTAATAGTGCATTATGACAACATCATAAATAATAAAGTATATTTTATAGGAAATTCATGACAAACCGAGTTGATTTACAGATTTCATTTGGATGGATAAATCTTATTGAACCCCTTTTCTACAGCAGTAGATTTACTGTGGCACATAGGGGTAGAGTATTCCTTTAATATGTCCTAGTCCGTCCCACATCTTGTTTCTGTTCAGCCTGTCTCTCGTCCACTGTCCCCTCGTGCACCTCTTGTGTGGGGGTCCTTCTGACGCTCAAGTCCAGTCTGTGCTGGATCTCAGTGCCTACTTCTCCTCTGTACCCGCTGTCCTCTTTGTCTCCCTCCCCTGTCCATGTTGTCCTCTTGCGCTCTGTGCCTCTCACCTTTGTCCCTGTTTCACCGCCTTCATCCCTGTCTCCTCCTGTCCCCCTCCCCTGTCCCTGCCCTCCTCTTCTCAGTGGTGCGTCCTGGTGTATGCCTTTGTCTCTGCACAGGTGCCAGCTGCCCCCAAGCTTCCAGCTCAAGCACAAGCACTTAAAGCACTTTAGCTGCATGGTCCTTGGTCAGTACATGCAGTTAAAGACAACTGGACCTATCCTTTCTCAGAGCTGACGATACTGAGACTGAAGGAAAAACAAAGCTACACCAGGACAGATAGTGAACACCCCTCCTTTCAATGCAACTCTTTTCATTGTTGTTTTTATGTCTTTGAATGATGCTTGTATGCATAGATGCCAACAAGTCTCCACAAGGTGGACACTGCACCAAATATGCATTGACACAAATAAAAGGGGTCAAAGGGGGGGGGAGCTCCTCCCTGCCCAGTGCACTCCCAATCCTGTGTAAAGACTTGAACAGGGGCGAGTGCTTGCCCAGTAGCTTGGTAGCATACATTTGGCTGTACGCTTCCATTGTTATTCACCAGTAACTCCAGCAATTTGGTGCTATATTCCATCTGCTCAAAGACTTGATGTACAGGGAGGATCAAAAACTCGTGTAAGCTATTCCCTCCCTTACAGTTGTAAGAGTGTCTTTTTTAAATATATTAATATTATTATTTCTTGGCCAGCTATGTGTCTGACTAGACATCATGTACAGTACTTAAAATAAGATATTTATCTAAGAAGAGTTATAAGCTGATTCAAACATGGTTTTCTTAAATGAACAGTTCATCAGTTGCACAGTGTATTGTGGGATTATAATCACTAATGAATGTTTTATTCTTAAATATTTTCTTCTTTATGTTCTGAGCCTGTGTTGGGCAGACACATGGCCTCCGCAGTGGCGTAGTACAAAGGCCTCATTTGAGTCTCTCCATGTTCTCCCAGACATCCAGCCTCTGTCTCACACTTTATTTCACTTTGGTACAATGTTCTGCTGGTGATATGAATCTCTCTGTTCACGGGTAAATCTGTATTGTTCTTTTTTTTTTTTTTGTCTATCCTAAAAAAAATCTGATTTAAGCTTTTCACAGTAAACTAGAGATCACAGCTATTTTCTCTGAAAACTAAATAACTATGATTCAAGATATAATTTGTATTTAATGTTCTTTTTATAAAAATAAAAAGTGAATACATACAACATTCTGGCCCTGGCTGTTTGTTGTCTCTACTACTGAGTGTTTTCAAAAGTGTGCTTTATGAAACCCTTCCAACAAACCTAAAAGCTTTGTACAACACAGAATGAAAAGCCAGGAGGGCATTTTCAATAGCATGACTGCTATCTTTCAATGAGTGGATATGTGCAGGCTATCAAGACAGCACAAATTAGCTCCTGTTGAAGTTGCAGTGCAATCAGGCTCCTCTCAGTCGTGGAATGTGTCCATAAGGATAAAGCAAAGGTTCAATATGTAACGAATAAAAATAAATCCGGTGGTGCCAGGCAGGCTGGCAGTGGGCACCAGAGGTTGAAGTGAATTCCTGTACCCGACCAAGGCAAACAGAGGAGGTTAAAAGGCAGAGAGCATGGGATGGCCAGTAGAACAGCCACTGTTAGATGATCATGATAGGACATTCTCCATGGAGGAAGAGAGAAAATAGTATAGAAGATATTTATGTTATTTATGATTTTTGTTATATATGACTTCAGAATTGTATTATTTTTTGTAGCTTGTTATCTTTTCAGTGCATGCCACACAGAGTGCACAAAGCAGGGCACACTGCTCTCATGATATAATATAGAAATGTACTCAGTAGATCTTTGTAGTTATTGTGTTTGAGAACATAAGACTTCACCATAAGATGACATAGTTGAGGCCATCAGAAGGACGTGAGGACACTCACCCTGCTGTATGATGTAAATTTAACAGAATGGCCACAAAGAGTCTAATACAGGGATTTCATGAATAACACATTCATAAATGTACAGATGGTAATCATCTTCCTGGCAACATGTCCTTATTTGGTCCATAGTCTGACAGTTGTGGTCACTTGTTGTCTGTATGTGACAGCAAACTGTATATATTTGGGCTCTGGGGCAAAACAACACAACAAGCCTGTGTACTGTGGGAAAACTATTCAGGGCATTTTATGATATTTTGATAAATCTACATAGAGATTTCAAAAAGGAGATATACAAATCTGTTATATAAGCCTCAATGAATGATGTTTGCTTCATGGTCAGAACTGTAGAGGTCACAGTCATGATCTTTTGTTTTACCATATATTAAATGTCACAGAGCATGTGGCCATGTTGTTCATCAACAAAACTGTCACTGCTTGTCTGTCTCTTCTTAAATTTGTAGATTCAGTTTAAAATGTGAAAAGTTTTTTTTTTTTTTTTTTTGACAATATTAATCAAACTAAATTTACAAGCATTACTGTTAAAGGTCTTGTAAATGAGGAAATGAGATATGCTCATGAAAGTATTGTTTTTATTAAATACATCACTTTCCCCCATGACAGGTTACAAAAGTGTACATAGACATCAGTCACTCTCTCTGACAGCAGCGTGTGTGTTCAGAGCACCTCAGTGCTGTGGTCATGTGTTTTTGGTCGGAGAGAACACACATATACAGTCAAACAGCAAGTCTTGTTTGGACAAATACATCAACACAAGTGACAGCAGACACATAAATATCGGAGGTAGGTAAATGTAGAAATACCCGTGTGAGCGGTGCGCAGGGTGCACCGCCTCGTGCTTAATCTGCAGCCCCATGGAACCATGGGATATGTTTTCTGAGAAGGATTCCCCAACTGGGAGTTTGCATTACTGACAAGAGCTGAGTATGAGTCACATCAGAATCAAAGACTAAAAGACAACATTTGCAACAATGTGAAATATCAACATTTAGAAATACTTCTAAATGACATTTGGTCACTCAGTGCTTTTGTTCTGATTTGGTTCATCACTAACCAAACCATAGATAACTCCATAGCCTTGGAGTCACTAAGATACAAGTTACATATATACACTTTGTACACACTTAATAATAATATCCAGAAGGAAAAAAATGATATAAATACTTAATAATAATAATAATTACAAATAATAAAAAAATAAAAAAAAACATAAAAATAAATAAGGCAGAAGTTCAGACGTAAATGCATGTACATAAAAACAAAAATAGATTTTCACTCTTTGGGACGGGGTCTGAAGGGGTGGGGGACAGCGCCCCACAATGACAGTGTACCTGAATTACATGGATACAATCAATAAATAAACACCTAACCATGGACAGTGGCTTCTTGGTTTGGGAGACCAGGGCTGATCTCTTAAGGGCACTCGGTGTCTGCGGCCACGTCTGTCGAACCCAAAAGCTTTTTGCCATTCCAGGAGTTTACACACCAGCAGCGCCCCCGTTGGCCATCCAGGGAAGACTCGCACTGCAAAAAAAGAACAGGAATGATTTACTTGGCTGCCTGTAAAGCCCAGTCAAGCACAACAGCAGTGACATGAGGAACATGTACCACTACACAGTGCTATCAAAACTATGAGGGGGTTCACCCTACATCAAGAGGACACTCACCTGTTTGGGTTTGTACAGGCCGTGCTTGTCGCAGTTTGGCAGGTAGAATCTGGTTAACTTGTCTCCTAATTTCTGTTGGGACCTGGCAATTTTTTCCAAGGCTCTCTGAAGCTCTATATGACACGGCCCCTGCAAAATAAAACAAGCAAACAAATTGAGTTTAAATCTGATAAAATTACATATGCAAAAAATAGTAATAACCATTACAATAAATATACCACATTTTACAACAGGCTAAGTAATTTCACTTGAATGTTCCAACTATTCCCCATGATTCAAAAGCAGCATTCGTGCGCCCCCTGCTGGCTGATTTTGTCTGCACGTTCTCAAAACTTTATGCTCCTTCCAATAAGAAAAGGCACACTCAATTTAGACATGAGAGAGTCTCACCTGCTCTACCAGCTTCTTGCGGATAGTGATGAGTTTGGCCTTCATGCTCTCCTGTGCGTCATAGGGTTTGTTATGGCCGGAGAGATAGACACTTGAGCCAGGGTCCGAGATGATGGCAGTGTTGTCCATCTCCAATTCTGGTTCTGCCGGCTCTGTAAGCAAAATGTAAAGCAAGTGAGTGTATGACATAGGCTTTTTGGACAAAACTCTAATAGTGGACAAATGATATATTGCATCTTGTACTAAACAAAACATTTAAAGAGGAGATAAACGCGTGATCCGTTTAATAAAAGCTGAAGGCTGTGGATTAGTCATGACACTCTCACATGAGGAAGAGGTGGGTCCGTACCTTGGATATCTAGCTGGGATGTGGGTTCTGGCTCGGTGATCTCCGTGCACACTGCCTGTCCCCGGGTGAGTGAGTGTAGCGGTCTGGGGTCGCCGGCTCTGGGGGTGCACCTCAGACCGGAGCCGCACGGCGCGGTGTAGATTCCGCACAGCTCCCCGGAACTCAGGGCACAGGCCAGGCAGCATCCACATCCAGGCTCCCGCAGCACCTCGGCGCATCCGGGGGCCACCGCGGGGCATTGGCTCAGTTTCTCTGGAGTGCAGGGGGCGCAGCGGATTGGATCTGGCCCCAACACCGGGGACCCCAGCACAAGAGTGGACAGCACGGAGCACAGCGCTGCCACCACCAAGGCATTCCTCTCATATAATCCTCGCACAGCCGGCATTTCGCTTGTAATAGTAGATTGCAGCAGAAGAGGCTGGTCTGAGCTGTAGTTCTTCAGTAGTGTCTTTCCTTTGATTTTGGGAAAATGTCTAACTGTGCTTTGCGCGCAGCCGTATTTATAGCCGGCTCCTCTGTGAGTGGTTGACGCATCGGCGTTATGAATGATTTCTGAAAAGAAGGTGTAATGACACCGTGAGCTCTGATTGGCCAGTCCGTGTCCGGTCAGGCAGCTCATTTGAATACAACAATCACGTCAATATTTATTTTGGAACAGTCAGTGCCTGCACGTATAACGTCGAGTGACGACATCAGTGTTTGATGTTGAAACCGTGGACCCCCCTCTTCTCACCCGCATGCTACAGCACTTTAGCCCGCACTGACAAACCTCAGAGCCACAGAAGTTAGCCTATCTCCTGTTCAGTGGATTGAGCAGCTTGTGAAGCGCTTCTTTGTATCCCAGAGAACACTGAGCGCCTCTGCGCTAACAAAACACTCGTCTTTTCATCGGTGCTGTACAGTCCTCTCTAAACTTCTTACACAACTTTAGAGGGGAAACTAATAATGAGCGCGCATTACGCACGCCCACGCAGCCGGCATAGGGCGCCTCTAATTTGACACGAGCATGTTTACTGAGGGATAATAAATGCAACTTTCAGAAATAGCAGCGCAAATGAGGGTCACCGTTTACGCCTCTGAGCCGGGGTCTCGTGGGCCCGCTGCGGTATGTCAGCCTTTGAGCGCACTGAAGCCGGTTTTGGGCCCAGTTCAGGAGCTGTCCCGTTGTAATTATCCGTTTCCTGGTTAATAATAGACCACAGTTTAAGAGGGGCTGCGTTGACATGGTGGACGACACGTCCCTATCCTCGCTATTCTCCTGGGGCCAGGATGCTCCCACGGTGGACTCCGGGATGTCTATGAATTACCGAGTGGCTGCGAGGCATTTTGTGTCACTTCTGACTCGAGGCGCGCATGTGATAGCCTAATGTCCCAGAGTTTGCAAACGAACCCAAAATAAACCCGCAATGCACTTTCCCCTGACACACAGAGACTCTCAGTATAACACTTTTCTGATGCAATGTGTCACCGATTGGGTCCATGCAATTGTCCATAGGATTGCATCATGTGTCAAATGGTGTTAACAGGCGTTCTCACGTGACGCTCAGATTTGTATTCCTGACCCCTCGTGGCTAAATAAAGCACCAGTGTAATCTGACGTGGCGTGAGAGCGAGCAGGGGCCCGGTCCCACCGGCTATAATCACATATTTATGTTGTACATGAATTTGGACGAGTCATGGCCTAAGCATCCAGCACTAATACCAGAGCACCGTGACCCCTGTCGTGCTTCCAAAACTATAGGCTACAGACACATGAACATGAACGAAAGTATTGCATGCAAAAGGTCCACACTCGTATTCTCACACAAGAGTTTTAGGCCAGTCTAGATTTGAATGTGTAGAATAGCCCAATACTAAGAATATATCTAACTTTGTAGGTCATTATGAAGTATTCACTTAGGGTATTGGTTTTGGCCGCCTGCATGTTGTCCCGGATTTAGTTTTATAGCATTAAATGCATAGTTACATTTAACCAGTTTAAGACCAGGCTGTATTATGCATTATCAGATCATATTATTACATCTTATACATTTCTCATTCACAAAGACAACGACAGTTTAGTTGGGGCAGCCTGTTTGTAGTAGTAGGCGTATAAATCACCCTGAATATTTATTTATTTATTTGATTGGGTCAGTGAATATTAATGGACAGATATGATACAACATGAATGTAAACACACCAGATTATAGCCAAAGGCCTGGCTCACACACCAGTCAGAAACATTTGATTCATATTCTATACTCTAAAGGCTTTGTGAGGTAAGAAATGCCCATGAACACCACTATGATTCCCCACATATTGTGTATTATCATTCAAGGCAAATGCAATTCTGCAAAAACTGCAATTTTGTTTCTATTTAACATTTAACATCTGTTGAGTGGAAGTTTGTGAAGAAAAGTACAATTAAATGTTAAAATGTGTTAAAAATTACAGAAATTAGCATTATAAAAAACAGAATCCTATCTTTAAAAGAATTTCAAGAGTAGATTTTTTTAAAGAATGTACAGTGAAGCTTTATTATTAGTGTAAGACATGTTGTCAAACTGTTGTCACTTGCAGATTAGCTCACCAGTGCTTTTGCAAATCACTCAGGGTTCCAGCAATTATATGCTTGTCTATACATGCTTTTTCTGCATGTTCCACTGACTTTCCTCTTATTATCGCTCACTTTATCTTTGTTCACCAGTTATATTATTTGTCTACAATATACAAAAATTACAAGGGAACTATAGATAAGGGTTTTCCCAATATTATACATATTTGCATTTTACAAACTGTCTGGCAAAGGATTAAAGAGCTACTCAGTTTTTATTTGTTGTCATTAAATAAATTATATGCTGCAAATCAGTACATAATCAGGAGCACAAGTTTAACCCCAAATTTCCCCATAACATGTTTGGGAGAACCCTTCATGCTTGTCCTCAGATGAACCCTATTAACTCCAGCACTGGAATGAAAGTGCTGGTGGTTGGGAGTGGGAGTTACTATGGAAATGAGATTGCATCGTGTAAGTTTCCACGGTATGGCATTCAATTTATCCATCTTACATTAAATTGCCTGTGCTTTTATTGTTCAAATAGGGTCGCCTCTTCGCAGAGCCGATCTGTAACTTGGCCTAGAGGTGTCACTGGCTTGTTTCTATGGAGTTAGATAAATTTAAAGTCATACTGTGGAATATTCTAGACAAAGCAATGACATCTATATGCACGTCTACAAGCTACAAGTCTACATCTACAAGCATGTTTAATTTACATAGTGCACCATTATGGCTGTCATCACTTCAACTTATAGTTTTGATACATAGTTTTATAATCCTTATCTTTTTAGATCCTTATAGTGTTTGTCTATTTTTAACTTGACTGTACTCTATTGCTGCTACTGTTTCTTGCTGTTCTCTTTACTGTGCGTTGCAACACTGAAATTTCCCCATTGTGGGACAAATAAAGGATATCTTATCTTATCTTATCAACCATGAACTATGTTGTTAAAACTGCTATTTATGATCTGCCTGACAAGAAACCTTAAAGAGGTTTTCAAAGTTGTCCAAAATAGGGATTGTCTACTTATTGCATGTTGCAAAGAACAGAAACATGGAATCGACTCACATGCGCCTCGCCCTGCCTCAGCTGGTCAAACACACAAGAGTTAACTGGGGTCAAGGGTAGACCTACTTTTCAAAAACATGCAGCCAGAGCCGCACACAACCCATACAGTAAAGCTGTATTGCCGTTGCATGATAAGGGGGATTTGGCTCTTTCATATATCCCATGACAGAGATCAAACATTACCTGAACGTCCCAAGAGAGGAATGTTTACCTTTGACAAGAGAACGGTGAAAAACAGTTATGTTGTGTCAGGAGCAGCCCGCACCCACACACACCCACCCACCATGTGGGCTCCATTCACCGCCAGCTAAGCCTTGGACTCTGCACGGTGAGTAAACAGGGGGGATCTACAACAGAGGAGTCCCGAAAAACAGGGTTTTGTTTGAGCGCACGCCCACAGAAAGAATGCATACCTGCTGAATGCTACACAATCATCCGGAGAGGCTAAGACAGGGGAATAAATACACAGACAGACAGGTTAGGCTGACAAGACCCATTCAAAACATAAGCCACAATACAAGGAGAAGCGTTAGATACGGTGTGTGACTGTACCCGGCATGTGAGGGCATCTCTCTGATTTACAAGTTTAGTCATCAACTGATACAATATTACATCATGTTTGAGTACATCCAAAGGACTGGAAATGTGAGCACAGAGACCAGGAAACACAAAGAAGTAAAGGGATGATGCAACTGTCAGTGCTTGAAATCATTGTCACTTTCAAGTTATTTATATATTCATGGATTTACATATTCATGTCATGTCGGTATATATTACTGATATATACAACAATTTGAGGGCATTGTCAATTGTTAAGCGCTGTGGCAACAGTCCTGGACCCATGAATATAGATCCCCATGCATTAGTTGCTCTTACATATTTTTTTAATCCAAAAATATACTGTGTTGACTATATAGTCTTAGTTTATAACATTTGTCACAAAGATTGAATGGGTAGCACTGTCACCTCCCAGCAAGAAGGTTCCAGGTTCAACTCCCGGGTTATCTTTCTGCGCAGTGTTCGTATGTTTGTTTTTGTGTCTGGGTGGATTTCCCCCAGGTACTCCGGTTTCTCCATTAATCCAAAACATGCACAAAGGTATAATCAAATCAAATCAAATCAAATCATTAAAACATGTCACACACACATTCTGCTCTCTGTGTAGTAACAGCAGCCCCAGGACAGGCTGGAGAAGATGTAGCAGCTACTGTGCCAATGGCCTATCTAATTTCTGTCAAACATAATCACATAAACACATGTGTGCATAGGCTGTAGTTTACATTCAGCTGAACTCAAATGGACAGACTTAACTGATCAATCACAGCGATTCCCTCAAACAACAGTAACATTTCACTTAAGAAAATAAATGACTTTGAGAGTGGCAAAACAGTGAGTCATTTTTTCCTGGTCCTGAGCTTGTTTTATTTACTGTACAAGTGTTAAGAGCCCTGTGTTTGTGAGTAGGAAATTGCTGAACAGAGGAAAGAGCCAGATGAACATATTTGGATTACTTTAGGCCTGGCACATCCATTTGTTAATATGGTTTAGATTAGATCTAAACACTTGTGCGTCATTCTGTGCCTTGTGAGTGTCCTGCACATTCTTGTGTTTATATTGAGCAGAACTCCAGGACAGCTCCGATGGGACGCTCAGTGCAGCAGTGCAGCCTTGTCCCTCTGCAAAGCCATTCTTTTTCTCATGCAATCGTCTTAATCAGATAAACTGTGCCTTCATAAACGAAATGGTTTGAGTGCAGAGTCACTGCCTAAAGTGTATACAGCTGGTGTGCTTATGGCAAGTGCAACAATATAGTCACTTTGCATGGCCCAACAGCTGATTTGATTAATACATTGTTTTTATGTGTTGTAACACGTTCAGGAAGTGGTACTCAGCCAACAAATAGCAGATGTTTTGGACCACTGCTAGATCTGAATTCTAACCTATTCTGTGCCAGATAACAGCACAAATCTCACTCAGTAATTTTTTTTTTTTTTTGTTTACAATTGAAACTTTTATCTAGTTTTTCCCTTAGTAGTAGTTCAATACTTCTTGATGACAGCATATTCTGACTTTGGCCGTTCACATAAACATCAGTCATTATCTGATTTCCAGAGTTATCAAATTATTAAAATGTCTTGTAAACAATTATATCTGATGTGAGCATTCTGATTTCCTTCTAATGGTCCACACTGGCCTAGGCTTGAAAGGGAAAAATGTGCAAACTAACTAATGTGGCAAAGACAAAAATGAAAGCAAGAGGGAGAAAAAAGTTATTTTAGAATTCATTGTACTTTGTCTTCCAAATACAACAAATCTAATTATGGGATCATTTGATTATTCTAGTGATTTGATTTTGACTGGCCATGAAAATGTGCGAAGTGACTCAGACTCATTAGTCTCATTGGCTGCTCTCCTCAGATGGACGTCCAGGACTCTTGGCCTTTTTTTTAACTCCACTTGTGTGAGTATGTGTTTGTGTATCCGTGTTGTGTTTACTGCCTTGTGATTGTTCTTATTCTTGTGTGTGGGAAACCCAGGAAATGCTGGCTCCCATGCGCCAGAAGCCATTGTACTGGTTTCCTCTGCTTTGGGTGAGTGTTTGGCCACAGTGCTTCCCTCTCGCGCGCTCAGCCTCTAATGATGAGAAGTGTAGAGGAGGAGCTAGAGGACTGGACTTGGCAAAAGTAACTGGAAATAATCTCATGAATGGGTCAGATGAGGTGTGCTGTAGCTGCTTTTGTTTTATTACTGTGTCCCTGCAAAGCACAAATATAAGATTCCGGTTCAAATGTGGATAGCCGCTCTCCCCACACCTCTCCACTTCACCTCCGGCAGCCCAAATCAGAGCACCCATGAACAAAAGAGCAGGCTGTCCTGAACATGCACATCAAACTAGAGGAAGTAAACACAAAGTCAAGTACAGTTTGAACAGACAAGGTGTTCTATTCATTCACTTTCTTTGTGGGTCAGTGTACCATACCTGCAATCACTAGTTCTTCACAGACAGTTTTATCCTGAGGTATAAAAATTGTTCTGAAAATCTGGCACACACACTTCCTATGATAATGTTTGTGATAGAATGACTGGGGCTGCAGTGGCTCAGTTGGATGAAGTAACTACTTACTACACACACACACACATACACACACACACACACACACACGCACGCACACACACACTCACACACGCACACGCACGCACGCACACGCACACACACGCGCGCGCGCGCACACACACACACACACACACACACACACACACACACACACACGTATATATATATAGAGAGAGAGAGAGAGAGAGAAAGAGAATACCACTATATGTAACACCACTATGTCTGGCTGGTTCGCCATCACCCTTCTGTCACTGCCAGCATCTTAGACTCTGCAGTTATGTGCTGGACTGTTTCAGGAGCTTCTTTGCACAGCCTACACCAGGGCTGCCCAATACGTCGATCGCGATCGACCAGTCGATCGCCAAGGCAGTGTCGGTAGATCGCCAAGGTAGATCGTACTGTAGTATTCGAGACCGTTTCTTTACGGTCTTGGAGGGCGTTTGGACTCGGTCTTGGTCTGACTCTCGTCCATTGTGATCATATTTCATTAAGGCCGCTGCTATTGGCAATAAACTCATACCGACCGATGTGGAGGAGCGCGCGGGGTGTCTCTCTACAGCCGATGCGCTCGTCTGGAGTCCGCGGACACTGCGCGGCGCATCACAACACACACCCCGAGCGCTCGCAGCTTGTCCACAACACCCTCGCGTAACAGTGTGTGTCACACTGCAGGTTAAACTTCTTAAAACATTCTACCTGTCCATCTGCCTCACTTTAGTGCACCGCCTTTTCGCGCCCTCGTTCCTCCCTGCGTGCAGCACATACAGGCTCCGTCCTCAATGCGTTCTGTATTTGTCACGACGCGCGTTTAGTAAATGCGCAGAGGCTGGTAAATACCACTGCAAAACCAGTAAGATATTGTAACTCCAGTGGAACTTGAATAGAAAAAAAACAGGTTTAAAACACTCTTTATTTACATTCTTCAGATTTGTGTAAAGTGCCAGTGGAAGTTCTCTAAATGAATGAGCTCGCAAACTGTGGGTAAGGGTCCAAAAAGGGGCACAGAGTGTTTCCTGCAGTACAGTTTGTTTGGTTTAAATAAACATTTATCAGATAAAATGGAGATAGATCTATAAAAACTTATTTATGTGAGTCAGCCTTTTACCACATGAAGTCATTAAGTCCATGTACCGTTCCACCAAGACTGATTCTAAATATATTTATAAATAAATAAATAATTAGTTTTTAATTTTTGTATTAAATTTTTGTAGTCGGTAGATCATTTTGACATTTTAAAGTAGCTCGCATGCTGAAAAAGTGTGGGCACCCCTGGCCTACACCTTGGGTCTTGTCTGGTGTGGTAGATCTGGGCCTCTATTGCTCGGGTGCTCAAGGCCTGCTCCTGTGCAGCCAGGATGAGTGCCTCTGTGCTGTTCTTCAGACCCTCTCCAGCCATTGGTAGGATTTCTTGATATCAGCCACTTCAGTTATGTTTCGGTGGTACGCCCCCTGTAGGGGCTTGTCCTGCCATGATGGTCCTTCCAGCACTTCCTGTCTGATTCTCTGAGCACGTCATCTGTCAGGGCCTTGTCATTGATGTACTTATGGAGCTTGGATGTTTCATCCTGGACAGTGGTTCTAACACTCACTAGTCCTTGGCCTCCTTCCCTACAGCTCGTGTAGAGTCTCAGCGTGCTGGATTTGGGATAGAACCCATGCATGGTTAGGAGCTTTAGAGTCTTAACATCTGTGATTTGTATCTCCTTCTTTGGCCAACTTATGATTCCTGCTGGGTATCTGATCACTGGCATGGAAAAGCTGTTTATTGCCTGGGCCTTGTTCTGGGCATTGAGCTGGCATCTTAGGACTTGCCTTACTCGTTGCAGGTATTTGACCATAGCCGTTTTCCTTGTTGCCTCTTCACGGTTGCCATTTGCTTGTGGGATACCAAGGTACTTGTAACTGTCCTCAGTGTCTGCTATTGTCCCTCTGGGAGTGAGACCCCCTCTGTGTGGACTACCTTCCCTCTCTTTGTCACCATCCTATTACATTTCTCAAGCCTGAATGACATTCTAATGTCTGTGCTGTAGATCCTGGTGGTGTGGATCAGTAAGTCGATGTCTCTCTCACACTGGATCAGTGGGTCTGACTGCTCTACCAACCAAAAATTTTATGTGAGATTAATTTTGTTACTGGTGTCTGAAAGGTCTCTGATGCAGAATGTACATGTGTGTCAGTCAGTCCCAGGGCAGCTGTGGCAACAAAAGTCCACTACCAGAGCAGTGAGGAGTGAATGAATAAGCAATGTAAGATGCTTAGAGAATCCTTTTAAGAAGGTGTAATATGTGTAAGATGATTGGATCATCAATCAATAATACTAATTGAACTGAACAATCTAAAACCCTCACTGCAAATCAAAATTAATGTCTGTCACAACTGAAGGCTCTAACACTTTTAAAGGTTTATACAAGGTTTAATTGTGTTTAATTGTGTTTATTTGAGTGGTGGAGAAAATAATTAAAATACTGTGTCATCAGTGTCAATATTTTCAAAGTCATTTCAGCCCACAGCACAGTCTGACCTCCTACTTTTGAAGCCACTGTTGTAGTGGGTTGGTGTTTAGCATTTTGATAGGTCAGTGAATCTGCGGTCACTATAATCGGCTCAGCCTTTAATAGTCATTGTGACATTTTGTACATGTTTTGAAGTGATATGGGTCTCCTGGTCACATTCCATTGGACTGGCGTATAGAGACCAAACAAGCAGGAGTGTTATGAGGGATCAGTGGGGGTCAGAGCATCTTATACAACATACAGTTCACTGACCCTTCAGTATCGAGCTCTCTGGGGAAAACAGCTCCACACCAGAACAGCAGTGGTGGATGGGAAAGTCCTTGATGAGGAACAATCTTCCAGAGGATGTTTTTGACACTAATCAGAACAGGGATGTTTATGTTTTTCACCCCATTTGTGAATGTTGTAAAATGAGTTTTCTTAGAATTACACTATGAGCTGCAAAATGGTTATGTATTGATTTAATTAAAACAAATTGAAATGGCTTCTGTCTTATCATGTACTCCCTGGTCACGCATGCATCAGAGTATTTAGAGGGCTGTTTTTCGTTAAGCTACTGTGACGGCAAACAATGACGACAAGTGTGGGAGTTTAGCTTTGTTTTTGCACTGAGAGAACAAGTTAATCTTTAAGCCTTCTCAAGCGCACGACTAATTCATAAAAAGCTATTGACATGGGGGCCCTGGCTGATTTGATGTTTGTAAGATAGGGCACAACAATACGCTTAAGACTGTTAAATGCTTATTTCCTTTTTTGATGGATGCCAGTTTTACAAGATTATGTCAATAAAGTGTAATTTAGTAATACTGTTAAAATATCAAACTAATTGACAGAGGAGCTTGTGTCCCTTTGGGTTATTTGAGGTGTAAATAAGAATGATGTGTCATGTGTTTATGTTTAAGTCAACACTGCACACTAGGTTAAAGTGGCTAGGGTAGGATACAGCTCTCCCCTATAGCACAATTTGAAGTAAGATGAGTGAAAAAATCTTTATTGATCTCATGATAAAAAAGTCAGACATACTTTTTGCTTGAAGGGCCCATGTTATACTTTTTCTGAACTCTGCTATAATGTTTTCTCATCACAAACGTGCATGAAGTTGTGTTTTGTTTCATTCACACAAACCCTGCATTCAGGCAGAGTTCTTCTCTCACACAGAAAACACTCTGTTTCACCTTGTGATGTGATGTGGTAATACATGAAATGTTTCACTGTGTTTTACACGTCAAACACGTCACTAGAATCATTTGGATAATTTCAGCCCTGGAATTACAAAGTCTATTAAACAAAGGGTAAAAGGCAGCGGTTAACTTGAAAACTACTGATTCTTGACATCACAAAGTGGAACAGAGCGGTTTGAGCTTTGGAGGTGTAGACAGACTAATAATAAAGGATTACTCAAACATGTGTGAAAGGAACAAAAAACAACTGCAGGTATGTTTTTGAGGAGGTACCAACATTCTAACATGGCTTAAAAAGGAAACAACATTATAACATAGATCAAAAAAATAGAGTATTATGGGCCCTTTAAGAGTTGTACATGTGTTTTAAAACCGTCTCATATCCTCCCAGCCTCAGAGCCTGTTTGTTCTCAGCTCCATGTTGCAGACGTAATAACTATTTGATGTTTAGCTGCAAGTTGACCATTTGTTTGGCGTCACTCACACTCCAAAACTGCCCCCCTCCACTTGAACATGACTCCAAACTGAGCTTGTACATAAATACAGAAGGGAACAGTGTGATGCAGATCTGCAGCTGGCCCCTGTCCCTCCCACGTCCCGCTGTCCAGATTCCAACAGCATTTACAGTAAGAAATGTTATGACACGGGGGGTCAATGGGGAATGGTCCAGAGGAGGAGGGAGCAGTAAAACTCATGTTAACCCCATGGTGTCCGCTCATAGACGTCTGCTCTGGCCCAGCTGTGAACGTGGCTGCAAAAAGGCCCATTTCCGTTGACTCATCTAGAGGTGTGAGTGCTTGGGTGTGTGTGATCAGATCAGAGAGCGAGGCAGGGGGTAAACAAGGGCTTCCTATTAAAGTATTGACATCCTCTGGTGGTGGTGATGGTTGCACAAAATCACAGACACTCTTCATTGTCCCTGTATATTCTCTGCATTTGACCTATCCTTCAATGCCACTGGGACAACCTGTTAAGAGCATTGGATACTAGAACTTTCAGACTATTAATCTTCTGCAATGACACCATCTTGGGTCTACAACTGAATGTTCAAGTTCAGGTTATGGCGACACAATGCACACATTAGCAAACATTGTAAAAACACGTTTTAAGACTGTCTGAAGACTCAATTAAAAAATACAAGCATTCATGTTTCTGTTTAGGTGTCTAACTGAAAAACTGCTGGCTAATGCACGCTAGCTTGTGAATGTAATGTTATTTGAGAGACTTGCTGAACAGAACAAATCAGATCGCCTGTTGTAGTTCCGGGCAAATCTGTTCTTTATGGTCAAATTGTGTTAAAATAAACTTCTGATTAAAGTCTACCTTGAGTAACAGAGCTTCAGACAGAGCGGTACCTACAGTTAGCATCACACCCCCACGTAATGTTGATGGCATCACCTGCAAAGTGTCAGTAGGCTTGGTCAGGAGTACCTTAGCTGTCCATGTTCATGTTTTGGATTGATGGGGGAAAACAGAGGAAACCCACCAAACAAACACTCAAAGAAACATGCAAACTCCACACAGAGAGGCCCGGGAATCAAACCAGGAACCTTCTTGCAGTGAGCCGTGAGTACTACAGAGATGTAAACATGAGCGCTACAAGAGCTAAGCATTTGGAAAGGGTGGGGGGTAATTTTATCAGTTACTGGTGGGAAAACACAACTAGATGGTTTCATGTCAGGACGTGAGTTTTGTTGTGTTGTCATGGTGACCTGTCAATCAGGATGCTGCACATGCCGCGGCAAATTTTCACATTGCTGATGAATGTCGGGCACCGCTTCCTCCTCTGACAGGACTCTGAGCAAAGGCACCAGATAAGACACTTTTGTTTTGGTTTGTTTCTTCCGAGCTGTTTCCCATTTCTGCTGTGAAAACTGTGGCATGTTTACATCCCGGAGAATTCCTTTCACTAATTTCACTATTGTACTCTTTCTGGTGTCATTATTTCAAATGTGTGGTTGGCAGTTGTTATGACATATGTGTTGTCAGATTGAAGTGGAAAAAAGCAATAGTGACTCATGTAAACACATAGAAAACACTGGGGGTGGTACAAATGAATGTTTTGCTGCTGATGAATTTCCCCTTAAGTTTGTCGAAAACAGCAGGACAAAATCACATGACAAAGCAGATCCAGGACTTATGAGCAGTAGGTAAAGAAGTAAATTAGTAGAGAAAAAAAGGGGCTGAATGCAAATATGAGCCTTAGGTAGTGTACATAACATATAATAGTCAGTTTGGCACAGTAATGCAGACTTTACTCATGAAATTATGGGTAATCAGATCCAGATATTTGAGTTCCAAAGTGAGAGATGGGTGATACTGACAAAAATGATATCTTGATTTATCTTATTGGTATATTATTATTATTGTATTATCATGATAACAATATTCAGACAACATTTTAACAACACATTGGGAATGTGCTCAAATGAAAATGACTTGGTTGAAGCTCAAGTCTAACACAAAAGCTCAGTGGTGTTCTGCACCAGATCTTCAGCCTGAGCCTGAGTCTTCAGAGAGTCCCCCTGCTATGGAAGACATCGTGCCTCGTCCCTGTCCCAAAGACGCCGCGCCCCAGCGACCCTAAGGACTACAGGCCCGTGGCACTGACCTCCCACATCATGAAGACTCTGGAACGACTCGTCCTGCAGCAGCTGAGGCCTATGGTCCAACATCTGCAAGACCCTCTCCAGTTTGCCTACCAGCCCCACCTTGGAGTAGATGACGCCATCCTGACCCTACTCCACAGAGTCTACTCCCACCTGGACAAGCCGGCTGCCAGTGTGAGGATCATGTTTTTTGACTTCTCCAGTGCGTTCAACACCATCAGGCCGGCTCTGCTGGCTGAGAAGTTGGCAGTGATGCAGGTGGATGCCTCCTTGGTGCCCTGGATTGTGGATTACCTCACTGGAAGACCACAGTATGTGCGTTTGCAGAGCTGTGTGTCGGACAGAGTGGTCAGCAACACCGGGGTTCCACAGGGGACAGTCCTGTCTCCCTTCCTCTTCATCCTCTACACCACGGACTTCAACTACTGCAGCCAGTCTTGCCACCTTCAGAAGTTTTCTGACGACTCTGCAGTGGTGGGATGCATCAGCGGGGGTGACGAGGAGGAGTACAGGACTGTAGTGGACAACTTTGTCACTTGGAGTGAGGAGAACCACCTCCAGCTCAACGTGATGAAGACAAAGGAACTGGTGGTGGACCTTAGGAGGACCAAAGCTGCTGTGACCCCCATCTCCATCCGGGGGGTCAGTGTGGACGTGGTGGAGGAGTACAAGTACCTGGGGGTGTACTTGGACAATAAACTGGACTGGAGCAGGAACGTGGACGCGGTTTACAAGAAGGGCCAGAGCCGCCTCTATTTCCTGAGGAGGCTGAGGTCCTTTGACATCTGCAGGACAATGCTCAGGATGTTCTACGAGTCTATGGTGGCCAGTGCCATCATGTACGCTGTAGTCTGCTGGGGCAGCAGTCTGCACGTGAGGGACACTAATAGACTCGAGAAGATCATTAGGAAGGCTGGACATGTTGTGGGGGAGGAGCTGGACTCTCTGGCGGTGGTGTTGGACAGGAGAATGCTGGACAAAATCTGGACTATTCTGGACTCTCCCTGCCACCCCCTCCACAAGGTGCTGGCCAATCAGAGGAGCTCTTTCAGCCATAGACTGCGGCTGCCGCGCTGCACTACTGAGAGACACAGGAAATCTTTCCTGCCTGTCGCCATCAAACTGTTGAACGCTGCACTTTAACTCACAAACTACCCAATCCTTTTCATCCTATTCCCTGCTCACACATGTATATAGTCATAAATATGTCAATGATGTAAATAATTTCCCAGAGAGAGCTATTTTATCTTTTATCTTATTGTATTTAGCTTATTTTGTAACTTGTTCGATGTACATGCTCTTGGTCGGTTGCATCTGTAACAAAGAAAATTTCCCCTCGGGGATGAATAAAAGTAATTCTGATTCTGATTCTGATTCTGAAAACATGAAAGGACCATAAAATTAATCACAAAATTGCAGAAATATCACTTTATATAGTTTGGGAGATTAAGCTAGATGTTTTTCTCTCTTTTTGAGATAATTGTTATAAAGGGCCCATGTTACGATGTTTTCTGAACTATGTTATAATGTATTTTCCTCATCAAAAACATGCCCAGTGTTGTCTTTTGTTCCGTTCACACTTGTTTAACACACAAACCCTGCATATTTAGGTTGAGTTCTGTCCACAAACGGAAAACACTGCACTTTTCATCTTGTGATGTCATGTACATGAACATACAGGAAGTGTTCCACTGTGTTTTTAAACTTCATACACCTTCACTAGATTCATTTGGATAATTTCATCCCTGGAATTGCACATCTCTAATGAACTAAAAGTAAAAAGTAGCTGCTAACTTGAAAACTACCTCTTCATGACATCGCAAGGTGGAGCAGAGCATTTTGAGATGTATACAGAGTAATAATAAAGGGTTTCTCAAACATGTGTGAATGAAACTAAATATGACTCCAGGTATGTTTTTGAGGAGGTAACAGCATTATATCATGTCTCAAAGCTCACAAGGGTAAATTTTGTGGGAATATTATCTATTTTTCAATGTATCTCTTACATAGACTGTATAAAAAAGTGGACTAAGCAAGTGTGACGTCACCCATAGCGTTCAGCTCCGCTCAAATTAGGCTTGTGATGCTAACGGTTCCAGGAGCGAATCTGGAGTTATGTTGTTATGAATAGGAATTTTTTGACGGACAAAATAGTGAAAAAAAAATCCGGATCATGTAGAGCAAGTTAATACGAACATTTTAAGGTCAAAATGACGAAGGTCACAGCACCAGTACAGAGAGGAGACACAAAAGCCCAATATAAGTCACTGGGAGCCAGAGTCAGAAGGAACCATAAGAGCCTCCTGGAGCACTTTCTATTTGGCACGCGGTGGCTAGAACTTTACCTATGTCCACTCATATATACAGTCTATGATCTCTCACCTTTGCCTTTATACTTACCAAAAGACACAACACAAAAGCTAAAAGAATATATGAAAAGAACCACCTCTTGTACTGTATTATCTCCCTGTCTCCATAGTTCATCTAAGTGCAGTAGAACCCATTGCACTGTGACTGCTGTTGACTCTAATCACACGTCAAACATTGTAACAGGCCCAAACCTTTGTCAACACAAGTGGTATTCAACAAAGAGGAGAACATCCATTTCTACAGCTAATGTCATCACTGTAGAAAGACCAAAACAATCTTCCCCACCCCTGACTGATTTTTAGCCTGCATTAGACTGTTGCTCTATAAAGTGAATCATTTAAGAGACCTCCAACTCCGAGGGGCGCCTACAACCAGGAGGGGGCGCTTTTTTTAAGCGCTCATGCCACCAACCATGAAATGCCGCCCCAGGCAACTGCCCTGATGGCTGCCCTGTCGGCCTGTACCTAGGTCCTGGGGGTCATCAACATCCCTGTAGGTGTGAAGCTAACTGTAAACACTGCTCTGTCTGAGGCTTTATTAGACTTTAATCTGATCTTTTTTAATGCAATCTGTCCAGAAAAAACTGACTTAGCTGGACCTACAACAAGTGAGCTGATGTTTACTGTTAAACAATTACAGTCACAATTCAGGTAGCATTAGCAAAGTGGCCTTAGACAAATATTTTTATTGAAAATCAAACACTAGGCTAAAGTATGTATTGTGTTTAATGATAATGATCTTGAACATTTCACCATAGATACACATGTAGAAACCCGCCAATGTGATGTCTCCTCAAAGTATCAATATTCAACTGTACTTGCCCAGTTAATGTAGTTTAACTTGATGATAATAATATATTTGGTTTGATAATACATTATTTTATGCATGCCTTTATTTGATAGTTTTATGTTGCACCATCTTGCCCAAGAAAAATCCTAGCTTGTAAAGTTTGTTCACATGACAGTGGCATTTTTTTCTGAGTCTAATAAGTTAAATTTTCATCTTAATTTCTGTACATAAATTGTTGAAAATAGTCAAATTCATCCCTCCAAAGTCTAAACTCTGCTCTGAACAACAGAGAAGCCTTGTAATTGACAACTTGAACCAATTGGATCTATATTTGATTAAAATTCCATTAATTTCACAGCCACCTTTAGTACTATAAACATAAGCAGAACAGTTATTTGTACCGTAACACTAAGCAGTTTCCTAATCTCTTGGGTAACATGCTGATATGATACTGGTGCCTTCTGACAGCAGTAAAAACAAAGAAAGAGCTGCTGGATTTAGAGTTAAGCCGATGTTTTGTTCCTTGACCTAAAATGCACCGTTCAAGTGTTTTTGTCTTCCCCCACATACCAAGCATATCAGCATGTAAGGAAAAACAGCGTTGTCATGGTGTGCTAATAACCCATGTGTTCATAACATCAGCACGAGGCCCAGACTGAAAAACACCAGCCTTGACCCCAATGTGGTCCCACCTACTTGCATCAGCCACTGTTGTCTTTTCCTTATGTAACGGTGTCGCTGTTTCATTGGCCTCTCCTGGACATACAGTGAAAATAAGCAACAGAAAAGTCCAAATCCAGAAGTCGTGCCTCACTGGCTTTATTTTGTAATACGCCAATATCATTGCAGTGCAAACACAGTATAAAATATCGTCTTTAACAAAATGTACATTCACATAAACATCTCCATAAATACATCTCCAACAAAAGACAAAGATCTGGTCATTCATAATATAGCTCTGAAAAAGACAGTAATAGCTAGTAATACCTACATATAACAATTGAAACCCGTATTATACAGTAAGAAAATATTAAATTTACAGGAAAAATATTGTACATAACCCTTTCCATCAATGTTACTGACTGTTAAAGCAAGTGTATAAAAATCCTCATTTAAACCTCTTGGAAACTCAAAGAAAGCGCTTAAGCTATTGTGACTACACAATATTTAAATTACAAGTTCATTTCATCAGGCCTCCAAATAAATATATCCAAAATCAACACTTGCCAATGTTTTTGTTATAAAACCAGCAAGGATCTTAAACATCTTAAAACATCAAAAATACAGGCATCCAACAAAAGAAAATCCACAACAGCTGTAGCCACACGTTCAGTAGTGCTACAGCTCAACACGATCAACTTGATATGTTTATGAAAATAGGTTGGCACATTTGAAAACCAGCTACCTGTTGACCCCAACAGGAAGAAAGGGAGAGGAGAAGTCCCGCCCCTTGCCTGATGTCAGTCTGTCCTGAAATGTCCTCAAAACACACCAAGCTCATGGAGAAGACACAGTCAAAAAGTACCTGACATTCAAGGAGGACTGCTACCTTGAGCGCATGCATGAGAACTACATGAAGAAGAGCCACCTTGCTGCTTGGGCTGTGTCTGTCTCATCAAAGCATGCATGTAAGAGCCATGTAGTGTAATGTAAGGCTCAGACCACACACGCTCTACAGATTAGAGGAGAGCTGAGGCTGTGGTTAGCCCTGCTGTAAGTAGCATTCTCACTGCAAAGTCAATCTTCTGGGTTGTTCGAGGAAGTCAGATACAGAGGTTTGGGTGTCTCCTCATAAACAGCAGTTTTCTTTTGTACCAAAGCAGCTTTTAGAAGTGTTCATAAAAATAGTAGATAACAGAATATCTTAACCATAGAAAATATTCTTAATAATAAACAAGCACGCTGAAAATGTCTTTTAAAATATAACATCAGAAGGAAGGAATCACACTCAATCACACAATACAGAAAATTAAGGTTTAAGTCATGCTTCAGATCCATAGAGTTACAGATTGTGTGGCTAGCTATGCACACTCTATTGGCTACATACACTATCAGGTCAAAATAGGGTCCAGCTGGCTACAGCATGCAAGTAGGGAACAGGCTGAAGAGACAAACCAAGTTATTGCTACACTTTGACAAGGAAGAATCTGGAAGTCAAGCATCACAGGGAAACAGACAGCAAACATGAGCGTAATGCAGCAGTGGCATCATGCACTTAAAAACACTGAGCCCAGGCCCAGGGAGTCCCAGTTCACCTCATGTGCCATTTGAGGGTAAAGGTAAAGGGGCTTGTGCCACAAAGAAACCACGTCACCGAACCGGCAATGACAAAGGCAATGCCCTCTTGTGTCTGGCAAGTTTTACTACTAACCGCCATGTACGCAAGCATTTGGCCTCATACCCTTAAATGAATGTTACATCTGACAACAAAGCTCCAGTAACTACTTCATCTGTGCTAATTGGTCTTCAGTGAATCGATAAAGAACCTGAAAGGCAACATAAAATGGCATTTTGAGGAGTGGTTGCTAAGGCAACAACACTGATTTGGTTTAATACTGAGAGAAAGGGTAGGTTAAAGTGATTAAAGGACTTTCCATTAGTGGAGGCTTGTGTGCTACACAATCGATTGTGCATTGTTTAGAGATTTTAGCCTGTTAAAGTGGTGGATACAGTTTGAATTCCTGGAGATGTCCTTGGCCTTTGATTGGTTACAGAGCAACGTGGCTAGAGCTTCCTGTATCCTGTCCACGGCACCCTGCAGAGTAAAGCAACACACAGGGCTAGGTGAGAGGGGCTAGGCTTCCTCCAATGCCCATGGTCAGTCCTGCATGAAACTAGGGCCCAATACTGGCTTCCTATTGGACGAGGAGTGTCTGTGTGTAGCAGAAAGCAGGTGAAGCTTTCTCTTCCATAGTCTTTAAGCACATGTCCCTCAGACCATGGCCACAGGGACAGAGGGCAGGTACCTGGTGGTGCTGGTGGAGGCAGTGGGTTTGGTAGTCCCGGGGCTGGCTGTCCTCATGGTGGCGTATGTGGTGACCGTGGGGGCGGGGCTTAGCCTAGTGCACACACTACCATGGCTGAAGGAGCTGGCTCTTCGCTCCAAGTTCGTTTGTTGATGTTGTGAATGAGCTGGCCTGCTGCCCAGCCTCCGCCCTTTCAGGAAGTACGTGAGCATCTGACCTTTGCCCTTTACACTGACCTGACCCCTGCACTCGAAGTCATAGAAGTCTGTGATGAGACGATAGACATCCTCGGTCACCTAGGGAGCAGATACATGTTTGTTTCTCAGGGTCAGACGACTTTATTTAAAAACAAAGCAAAATTACAATTCACAGAATATTTCTGTTGAAATAAGAGAGGTTGCCACATTTAGACATTTCCCAAATGTTTTTGGACAATTGACTTAATAATAAATAAATCACACATTCATTCTAATAATAAATTATTTTAAGGTATAAAATAAATAGAAATAAATAGAAATTAAAAAAAAAAGAAAAGTAAAACACTGCCTGGCAAGAATAGCGCTGTTTATAATTGCTCATTCATAAAATGAATTGTCTATAAATAAACTAAGAGCCCAGGTTAGCACACCTGTATCTTTCCTTGGACTCCAGTGCTGTCCATCCGACTGGCAACGTTCACTGTGTTTCCCCAGATGTCATACTGAGGTCTCCTGGCTCCTATGACCCCGGCAACCACTGGACCCACATTAATACCTAAAGAACAATTGCCGAACCTTTAATATGATGACAAATGAACCATGTATGCACAGCTGCCTGCACACGCGTGTACTGTGTTACCAGCCTGTTGCCCGTGTTACCTGACTCTTTATTGCCTCCAGTCATTGAATATGAGTGTGAACTGCGTCAGTCTTACCTCTTCCCATCCTGGGTGTACCCTGCCTAAAGCATGACTTTGTTCAGCTCTAGTCACTTCTGTAAACCTATTGGTAGAATGATAATCAATCATTCAAAAACTTTGAAGTAATTTGTGAGTTTGGTTGGGTATATGGTTTGTGATTATACCAATTTTTAAATATTACTTTTCTGCCACCTGCCCCCATGGAGATGTTATTGCATTGTGTTAGATATATGGCATTAAAAGCAGAAGACACCACCAGGTCAAGTTACAAGTCAGATCTGTGAAGAGTTGACCCTGTTTACAGTAAGATTGTACATTTTTAAGGTATTTTCTTAGCACTATATAGACCTATAATTGAATACATGCAAGACAAAGTAAGTCTAATGCCATACTGTGGAACATTCCTGGGCAGGCTATACAAAAACATTTCATGGAAACAAGAGAGTGGCAACCAATAAAGTTAGTGTTTTAAATGTTTAAAAATTTTGTGTGTTTAAAGTTTTGTTTTTTTTTTTTTGTTTTTTTTTGTATAACATGATTTCCATCATGGCTACAGGAATCTAATATTTTCTGTTTTGCATATTGCTATAATTAGATGCAGACAGCAGGCATTGGTCTTATTTTCACCTTAAGAGCTGCTTTTACCGTATACTGTATCTGGAGTTAATTGCATGAAAAAATAAGTGCAGGCCCTTTTTAACTTGCTTATTATGCATAATGTCTCCATTCATGCAACAACTGCGGTGACCCTCACCAGAAAAGTTACAGTGTTTTTCTGTTTTAAATGTGAGTGTCTTTAAAATCCTTATGTTTTTAAGAGTAAAAGGTAGATCTCCATCGCAATTGAATCCAATAAAAGCTGAGGAAAAGTGTCTTTAAATAAACAGAGCCCGTGGAGAAAGTGGAGACAGGATGGCACTGTGTACACCAGGCTCTGTTGTGACTGTGCAGGGTTCTCCAGTCACAGGCTCCCCACAGGAAGCCCACACAATGGAGCCCAGAGTCAGGGGTCTGCTGTGACGAGCTTCCTACATGCTCTGCTCTTTTTCTGATGCACTTCCTTCAAATTTACCGGCACTGTGCAGCAATAGGCCCCAGGGTAATAGAGTACCTATATTAACCTATAGACCACTGTGAGCATTGCCTGTTGTCATTCCTTTTTTAGTTCAGTAATTAATGTGTATGTATTTATATAATGTAATAGACCCCGAATTGAAAGCTGTTTGAGGTCAGTGCTGTTGTTGCATGAATGGAGACACTATGCATAGGAAGCAAGATAAAAATGGCCTGCACACATTTTTTTCATGCAATTAACTCCAGTACAGATATACTGTAAAAGCTGCTCTTAAGGTGTAAATGAGACAGATGTCTCTGCCTCTCCACTCTCCGCATCTTATCCTAGAGGATTTTACTCTCTGCAAAACAGAAAGCGTGCAGTTAGCATGCTAATGTTTTTTTTTAGCTCTACCATGAGAGTAAACTCCACTCTGGCCTCTCAAAGTTGTGAAAAATCATTGTAAATACATTGCAGGGAATAATTAGGATGCATAGAATGCAGGAAGCTCAAAAAAAGTTTAAAATTGACTAGTTCGGTTTTCACTTTTTAAAAACAGATCAAATCAGGTAGAGTGCCTTTAAGTGTCAATGAGAATAAGGAAGTTAAAGGGCCTAAACTCTTGTTAGTTCACTGGGGAAGTAACTAGGTTGTAGGTTGTAGAGTTTGTACATTTTTCTTCTTCCCTCTCCTTTTCGAGCCTAAATGAAAACATGATGGATGTTTGCTAGTGTATTGTTGAATATGAGTCACAGGTTGGTAATGTGATTCCACCGATGAATGCTATTTGTGTCATTGGGCAATACACTTAACCCACGTCGGCTCCAGTGTCTGGTTACACTGGTGTATAAGTGTGTGTGTGTGTGTGTGTGTGTGAATGGGTGAGTGGTTCCTTGATGTAAAGCACTTTGACTGTCTTGGAGGAGGAAAAGAGCTGTATGAAAATGTGCCCATTTACCATATATGTATGTCCATATGGGAGTGTGTGTATAGACAGATCATACAAAGTGAATCGTCTTTATCTCTTGCTTTCACTTTACCATATAGATGTAAATACAGTATACTTGTAGAATATGGGTGCTTTCACTCACCCACTCTCAGCACAAAGTCATTGTAGGACTGGTAGTTGATGGCATCCAGGACGTCAAACATCTCAATGGCAAAGTCAGACACTGTGCATAAATGGGAGGTGATGGACTTCTTAGCCTGTAATTAAAATAAACATCAACCCAAAATATATAGAAGTGACATAAGGCTTGACTGAAACTAGCAGATTTGACAGACATATTCTCTTTGTGCTGATAAAAAAGAGTCCCATTTGATAAGCTTCAAACAAGAAATAATAATAATATAAATATAACTATACACTACCACTAAAATGTCTGGACACATCAGACATTTTCTATATGTTTACTCCTTCGTTTACTTTTTCTGTACTATGTAATTCTAAATATATTGCTTCATATATTTGAGGTCTTCTGTATGTATATAAAATACTGAAAGTAATAAAAAGGAAAAAAAAAAAACATGAGAGGTTATGGCTAAACTTTTGACTGGTAGAGTACTGTAGGTGTAACTATCACAACCTTGCAATATTAATTCAAATTTTAATCCAAACAGTAAGGGCCCAAAGATATCAGCAGTATAATGGGGAAAATTGTCTCCTTTTTTTTCTTTTTTTGACACTTACAGAGGCAGGTTTTATGTTTTTAAGTCAATCTTCCAGCTTCAGTTGTATGAAGTTTTGCACAATTTCTTTTGCTAATGGTTCCAACTATAGAAATGAGTGCTGGCTCTGTTAACTTTACAGTGTAGCTAATCCCACATAGGAGGATTTATAGAAAGAAACATTCGCTTAAAGGTCCTATATTACGCAAAATTTCCTCTTGTGAGCTTTAAGCCATGTAAGAATGTTGTGACCTCATCAGAAACATACCTGGAACTGTGTTTTGTTTCATTCACACAAGTCTGAGTAATGCTGCATTATTAAGTTGTCTATCTCGCTCAAAATGCTCTGTCCCACCTTGAGATGTCATGAAGAAGTATTTTTCAAGTTAACAGCTCATTTTATAGAGATAGTCAATTCTAGGTCTGAAATTATCTAAATGATTCTAGTGAAGGTGTATGGAGTTTAAAAACACAGTGGTGCACTTCATCACACTACGTCACAAGGCGGAACAGGGTGATTTCTGTTTAAGAAAAGAACACAGCCAAAAAATGCATAGTTTGTGTGTTAAAAATGTATGACTGAAACAAAACACAATTCCAGGTATGCTTCAGATGAGTAAACAACAGGATAACATAGATCAGAAAATAGCGTAATATGGGTCCTTAAAAATGTCATCATGTACAAGCACTACCTAGAAATACCAGGCGCATTCTGGATGCTGATCTTTGGCTGCGTCTTCATGAGTTGCACACACACACACACATGCACATACAGATAGACACACACAACACTAAATGCAGTCATTGTGTGTACCTTGGAGGCAGTCGTAGGAACCAGCCCTACTGCAGCCATATAAGTACTGCCAATGGTTTTGATTTTCTCAATATCTCTGTAGCACTCCTTATCCATGAGCTAGAAAGAAAACAGAAAGTACAAGCACATAAGCAAAGCTCCATGTGTTCTGCAGCTCAAACCATCACAGCGGCCTGCACACTGGCACTGCTCCTGGGCCACTTAAATTGTTTTTTTGCAGCCCCTATGTTCAGTGTTTAATTGTTGACTACTGTAGTGTTTCCTCTGTGAGCACTTGTCAGGGGGTACAGGGGGAAGGATTTCAGAGTTAAATGAAAAATGGAACTGAAGGGTATTTGAATATAGGAGGAGCAGGATAATTTTGGCATGAGTCTGAATAAAACAAGTTACTAGCTGTAATAATTGGCAATGTAAATGGTGCCGTTAATAGGCAGAACTCAAAGTGTGAGGTGATGCTTAGTACTCAAGACAAAAAGGGTTGGGAACCACTGGATGTATTTCCCAAGAAAGTAGTTAACATAGCCATCAATTATGCTTTTCCAGGTACAAGTACATAACTTTACATTTTGTTTGTTGTAAACCACATTATTAATTACAGTTGACTTCCAGCAACTTCCAGTTTAAACCTGCAGAGGTGATCAGTCCCACCTTTTCAGTGGGAAAGTCTCTGTAGCATCATCAGATATCAGTTCATTTGAAAACGTTTTTGAGCACTCAACCCTCAAGCACAGGACACAGGATTCCTGAAACATGCATAATTCAAAAGACTAATGCTAATACTGAGGGAACAGTGTTATAGCGTGGCTCAATGCTCATAAAAGTCTATTTGCATGTCCCTGGTCTCATCTGGACTGTTACAACTTGTACAAAGGGCGGGATCAGAACTCTGTAGGGTCTCCCAATGTTCTGAGGTTGGTCTAAATGTGCTTTATAAAACTGACACCGACAATTAAATATACGATTTTAGTCAATGAGTGTGTTGTAACCACATCTAGTTTACAGAAGTTATATTTCGGGATGCAAGAACAAAAAATGAGAAATGATTTTTGCGTTAGCTCGTTCGCGTAAATGACTGCTTGCCGTTGCTGATTATAGATTGATCCAGCCCAAAAGTCATCTGTAAGTAATTCCTCATTGCAACGAACTTTCCCAACCACGACCGTAGCTTATTATTATGCGTCAATAAACACAGTGTTGAGTCATGCCTATGGTTTTATCTTCATCATCTTCAGATTTATGTTTCCTAAAGACCCACTAAGTACCCACCTCATCGAAGTCGGCGATGATCTCATTGAGGAGCCTCAGACACTCCACTCCCATGTTGTTCCCATCAAGCTCAATGTAGAAGTCGTTAAAGTTTGCAATGGAGGCGAATAGGACTCCGACCTGGGCATATGACTGGTAGTAAAGGTCCTGCGTCACAGAGTGGAGACAGCAGATATCAGAGGGAATATTCATTGGGTTTCAGCTTATTTTGACCTTTTCCCATATTAAACATAGTATTTTGATGTTACTGTTGATATAAGACACAAGTTATGTTTTGCTCAATAGCGTGAAACTGCAGTAAGATTAATCGTGATCAAATCAAACTTGCAATTTAAATGAATACAATTAGTGCATGGCAAACGCTGCAATTTTACCAGAATTTAATACAATAAAGTACCATCATTTTCTCCACAAACAACAAAATATTATGTCTTATTCTCCATAAAAACTGTTAACCCTGTAGTTTACATCTGTTCATGTTCTGAAAAGTGATTCTTGTATCAGTTTGTCAGTTCATATTTTACTCTTTGTCAAGGCTCCTGGAAATGTTTAAAATGTGACCCATGAACAGAATCATATTATTAAAACAGAAATCACAAACCTATTGCCAATCACAATGTGCCTCTGAAAAATCACAATTAGAGTTTTTCCCCAAATTGTTGAGTCCTATTTGAAACAAAACAATTAATTTAATAATCGCTATGGCAGTGCTCCTATTTCCTCAGTCTGAACCCCATAGATAGGTTAGGTGTTTTATTTTTGCAATTTGATGAGTGAGAAGATTATACCTAAAAAGAGGTGTAACATGTCAAAACACTACATATACATATTTTTTTCTAAATCTGACCTATGCCTCAGTTTTAAATGATATACATCTTTACAATTCCGTGCAGTCAAGGGAACGTAACCTAATGCAAAATGCTTATCTGTTAATCCAACCCTGCCAAAGATCATTAATCAAATGTCAAGATTTGTTAGGATGTAAATCTGCCCAGTTTGAAAATAGCCAGTACAAGTACGTTCATGTAAAGATAAGATGGTTTCAGATATATTTTCATTGTTTGATTGTTTGCCAGAGTCCCAGATTAAATCTCCTTTTAAGAGGTGGAATTCCTAGAAAGTCTTTGTAAATATGACCTTTGAGGTTTTTTGTTTTTTTTTAACGGCAGAAAGGATTGGTCCATCAGTTTATCATCTCTAAAGGTCTGCCTGACAGGGACATCTCCAGATCTTGAGCTAGGCTTGGTTAGGACAACCTTTGCTGGATAATTTTGTGCATATTTTGAGTTGATAGGTGAGGAAACCCACTCAGATGGGGGGAGAAACATGCAAACTCTTGCTGTGAGGTGAGAGTGCTGGTCACTAAGCCAAGTGCTGCAGAGCCAGAGGTGTCAAGCAAAATCAAAATTAAAAAAAAGTTTTGTTTTTTTTTCTTTAAACTCTGGAGAACAAATTAAAAATATGGCTGAAATACATAAACAAAAGCTAGTTTGTATATAGCAACTGTAAAGCCTGATACAACAAAAACAAATGGAGTGTTATAGTGAAAGCTTTGAAATCCCAAAACAACTTCCTACTGCATCATATTATGAATACAGTGGAGGGTGAACTTTAGCCCAGAGGAAGTGGTTTCATTCACAGCGGCTCTGGGGGTCAGTCATGTGCCGGAAACACACTGGACGGACTTCCTGCTCACACAGTTAACAAGCCTCAAATTATTCCATTTATTTGTATCATACAAATGCCACTACACTACATAAAGCTAAAACTTTAATGTTAATGTCCTGTATAAGTAATATTGTAGGTTTATTTTGAATTCATTTGGCCATTTGTTTGATAAATATATGAATATAAAAGTAAAAAAAAAAAGTAAAGATGAAGAAAAACAAAACAAGAGACACTACAGTGAGATAACAGCGAACCGGGTCTGTAACAGTTTTCTCTTGAATTGCACTATGAGATGAGTAAGTAAATATATTTTATTGAAATAGTAAATGATAGTGATTTTCATTCCAGCCGCTACCTACGTCAGCTCATGAGCAGGGATGGGTCTTTGAAGGTGAAAAGGAAACACTTAAACTCAGGTTTCCTCCCATGCTATCAAATGTGCTCAGAACTGTTAGTGCCCACAAGTCATCTTTTAGGACTGTACTTATGACCTTATTGCTAAGCAACGATTTGAACACAACTGAGGAAAACAAACATTTGCATCATGAATTGTATCGTACAGTTGAATCTGGTTTTTACTATTTCATATGAAGCAACTCAAATTATTTTCTAAGTATGATTTTAAAAATCTGCATTGTTACTATGAACAGGGTCTCTCTTCACAAAGACCTGACCTGTAACTAGGCACAGGGTTGTCTCTAAATTTATAAATTAAATGCCATACTGTGGAAAATTCGAGACAATCTGGTGGCAGACCTACGAGAAAAGTTACTTTAAGTATATAATATAATAATATAATATCAAATATTACTTATCAATTATCAACAACTATTTACATATTGAGATATTGATACTTTGCAGTGACATCACACTGGGGATGTTCTACATGTATCTAATCTGATGGAATATTCAGCAGTTACCATGGTGACACAATGCACACATTAGCAAACACTAGCCAAAAAGTTTTAAGATTGATCTGGAAGATCTGAAAACTCGCAAAAAAATACAACTCTGAAAAAACACCAAATGGATTCAAATAACACAGAATCTGTGACATATAATATACAATATGAGCGCTCCTGCTTAGGTGTTTTTCAACAAAAAAAATTGTGTGCGTAACTGTGGGCTGATGCTAGATAGCTTGTGACTATAAATTTATGTGTGATAGCCTTATTTAACAGCACAAATTATCTCTTCTATTGCAGTTCCAGTCACAATATTGTGTTAAAATAAATCACATATCAAAGTCTAATAAAACCTCAGACAGAGCAGAGCCTACAGTTAGTGTCACATCCTGATGGAATCAGCTGCTAAGTAAGAATCAATGTCTTTTACCAACTAAAATAATAATAATGGATATTAAAAGAGATATTAAAAACAATAAAAGTGAGGTATGAATTCATATCAAGACTTGCCGTTATTTGATTAGACTTGAGTTTTATTGTGACCTAAATATTCACTAAGGGAGATGAACTATGTGTTTGAACACTCAGCCTGTACAAAGAGCACCCTGTGTGTGCTGAATGGAGTGCAGAAAGGGGAAGGGGGGGCTAAATATCTGAAGCACATTTCTTTAAAAGCCAGTGCAGTTTGGACCTGCTTGCTGCGTACCCACTGACGCACTGTAGATTGACATGGGACAGGTCTGATCTTGCTGTGGAAAAGCTCACCATGTTCCTGGGGTTGGACATGAGAAAGTGCTGGGCCACATGTGCAGGCAGCAGGTTAAACAGGATCCTCTTGTTGTCAAGCTTCACCTTCTCCATATCATCTCTCTCCTCCTCCGCCTACAACGTACACACACACAAACATACACACACACACAGACAGTTCAAAAAGATGCTCCAAACCTGTTCAAAGACAGCTGTAATGTCTTATCTCTGCCACTAGAGGGAGGTAAAGTTTTGCTAACTGGGGAACTGCTGAAAATAGAAACATGCATATTGTCATGATGCATTGTGACAGAAGCTAACCAATCACACTTCAGGAGAAAATGTGCATTGAATATTTTTGGAAACGCAACAGTGCAGTTCAAAAGACACTCCCAGGTTTCGGGAAAAAAAAATCTCAGTGCAGAATAAATAAAGGCTGCAGTTAGTTAAAAATAAATCGCCATCATCTTTCAACATCTTTTAATAATTTATGGTGGCGCAAAAGCACAACGCTACAGTCAAGTCTATTCAATTGAAGTGCACATTTGTCAGTGTTTTGAAGAGGGACAAATAGAAATCTTATATTATTTGGTAAATTTTTTCATGGATATAAACAATTATTACTGCTCATTGAAAAGAGATGGGAGCATGTTGTCACACCTCAAAGGATTTTAAGTTCAATCAATCAATAATCAATAATTACTTTATTTATCCCCAAGGGGCAATTAGCCTAGTGTTTAACTAGTATTTATCAATGGAGTTTTTAAGATTAAAGATGTAGCTTCATTCTGGGCTGTATGTGAGATGAGACTGGAGCAAGGGGTCGCTTGTAAGTTTTTTTCTCTCTCTCTCTCTCTTTTTTTTTAGCTTTTTTGTTTTGCATTATTTCAAAATTGTAAAATAATTAAAAAAATTAAAAATAAAAATATACAGAGCATTCATTCACTAATATTCTGACACTATATAGGCCTATTGATAAAAGTGTTTACTGGTAGTGACCCTGTATCTTATCAGGATTTGCATTTTTTTCTGCATTTTTATGAACATTTGGCACATCAAACCAACTACGTTAGGTTTTTAAGTGAGCTCTGTAGATTCATATTTTCGTTTGCTGTCTTGCAGTATCGTAATCAAGTCATGTTGCTATTTATACACAACCGCATCTCAAAAGCAGACAGAACCCAGTGGTTGTTCTTTGTGATTGTGTAATTGATAGTTTCCTAAAAATAACACCTGACACCTTTGAGACACCTTATGCCTAGGTTAACTCAGACACGAGACCTGTGTTTCTATGGAAACACTATGTCACTTGCGAACCAACAATAGGCAACAAAACAGCAAACGGTTTGTAGCTTTTGCACAAGTGTCTTTCATTGTGTTAAGATGACCTGTTTTCGACTCTTATTCGTAAATCCTTTATAAATATACATATATATAGTATATGCCATGTGATAATGAAGTTGCAAAAATCCAGCAATAAGGCTTAATAAACCAGCATACATAAAGGTGCATTGTGTAACTTTTCTGGTGGAGGGTACATTACCTGCTTGTTTCTATGGATATGTCATTGCTCTGTCTGGAATGTTCCACAGTGTGACATTAAACAGCTCTACTAGCACCTCAGACTTATTCAGTAACAGGTGGTTTAATAGCTCAAAAATATCTAGAAAAACAGGCTTTCTGACTGTGAGTGCATTTGCTTCTCCACAGATCTGACCTGTAAATTGAGCTGGTCTCCATGAAGATAGGAAGGTTCAATGCCATACTGTGAAACATCCAAGACAAAGAAATAACATCTCTGTGGAAAAAAGCACTGGAACCTCCACCAGAAAATTTACACAATGCACCTTTAAGAGCTTGTGTAAGGACCAGAGCAAAAGAGATAAATTAAACAGCCTAGTTAGTGTCTGTAAAAAGCCAAACAACATGCAAATTACTGCATAAGTGGAAGCAGATAAAATGCTTGTCAACGTCAGTGTTTTTCAATCAGTGAGATCCACAGGGCAAAGCAGCCACTTAGAAATAACAAACAAGTCCTACAAAGAATAAGCCGATCCACATCGGAGGTCTCCAACAACCTAAAGCCCCACATTATATATAAGCAATCAATTATATACTTACTTATTATATACTATATGTCCTCATTTGTTTTCATAACACATGATCAATTAATTACAAATCAATTCTAAATGTTTTGAGGAATGTTTAATGCATCCATCTGTAGGGTTATTGGGGTAACAGAAGTTGCTCTCTGCCATTTTAGTTTTTATTTTTTGCTTATGGCTCCAAGCTGTAAAGGTTTTGTATTAGTTTCTTGTGTAGTTTTGTCAAATCTTTTAAGCTACAGCTCCACTGTGTAACCTTTCAGCCAAAAACAGATTAAAATAAAAGCATGTTTTTCTTTTCATTTTGGATGTTTTGTTGCATTTATTTACTTACTACGAGAGGGCTTGCATTTCCACAAACCATTACTTGGCCTCCACCTCCAAGTTCAGTATTACACAATTAATTCTTACTTTGTATCAAACCGCTGAAATTTAAGTTGCTTATACAAGTACAAGTCCATACCTGAGTAGCCCAAAGATAGTCAAGCCGCAGTTTGAGATCGAGTTGTCGAGAATGAAGAGCCAGAGCTCCAGCAAACAACATCACCGCCAACACTGGGTCATAACCGCGCGTGTGCAAAAATCCTCCTCTGAAACACACAACCAAATAAGATCTATTTTCTATTTATGTGCACCAGGATTTGCCAAATTAAACACAGGCTAGGCTTACCCCACTGCTTGCCGGTAGCCACTGGTCTCCATGACAACAGAGTAGATGACAGAGAGGATGAAGAGCAGCAGGATCTTGGGGAGCGAAGAGACTCGGAGGTAGGGTACGATGGTGAGGGTGCCAGCCACACAGGACAGCAGAGCGTAAGCCATGTTGGGACAGTTTTTACCCCCCGCTGTGGCGTTAGCAGGCCCTGTCCCAAGTGTGTGTGCACGGATAAGCTCCACTGTGAGGGTGGAGTTTACGCCCACCACCACTCGGCCCCAAGGAACACATCCTGCCTGAGAAGGAATCAAAATTCAGTGGTGGAAAATAATGCAAAAGTAGTAAAATAAGGTACTTAACTTAGAAATTAGATATTTGTACTTTACTTAAGTACATTTTAAAGTGGGCACTTTATACTTTTACTTCACTATATCTGAGAGCAGGTGTCTGTATTTTCTACTACACTACATTTTTGAAGAGGACTGAAAAGTAAAAGTGTGCGTTATTATTGTGTGAGACCTGCTGAAAAGGCGGAGAAAACAAAAATATACAAATAAAAACAGCTGCAAAATTATTGATTCCATTATTATATACAGATATTTCTATTTCCATTTTTTAATCAATTATCAAAGTATTTTTCTTTTTTGTTACTATCTTGAGTAGGCATTATCAATGAATACAATTTCTAGCAGATTAAATAAAGTAGAGGTTGATTCACATTTTGATTGCGGTGAAATTTACTATACAAAAAGAAAATTGCTAACCTCTGATGACTTTTTCAAATAGCACATATCTGTTTTTGCAAATGATCCCTTCACATATTAATGAAGTAGTTAGGTTTCCTCTTGGTGATATACCTTGTCTTGTCTTTTCATTTCTATTAGCAGATGATAGGACTAGTTTATGTTAAGGTTTGGTCACTGAAGTCTTGGCTCCAATGGGAACGAAGGGCCACGTCTGGGAATGAGAGGTTCAGTTGTATAGTGTTTGGCCACAATAACATGACAGTGCATATTGGTGTGTCCTTGAGAAAGGCCTCCAGAGACGGACCAAAAACAGTAGGATTGAGGATTTAAAAGATCTATATTATGCTATTTTTTTCTTTTTCTTTCTTCTTATCAAAAATATACCTGGAGTTGTGTTTTGTTGCATTCTTCTCTCATACAGAAAACACTCAGTTCCACCTTTTTAAACATTTGGATAATTTGAGCCCTGGAATTGCTAATCTCGACTGAACATGAGGTAAAAAGTAGCTGTTAATTTGACTACTAATACTGCATGACATCACAAGGTGGAACAGAGTATTTTGAGTTTTGGAGATGTAGACAGACTAATAATAAAAACACAAAACACAACTCCAGTATTGTGAGGATGTAACAACCGTACACCATGGCTTAAAGCTCACAAGAATCAGTGTGGTGTAACATATTCATTTTATTATTATAGTATAGTATTATTGGCTTAAGTAAAACTGTATGGTGCATAGGCATCTGTTTAGAATAAAATGCCAGTGTTACTAGTATCATATTTCTTTGTTTCTAAATGTACAAACATAACTTTCTCACACTCAAATTAATTGACTTACACTATGCATCTCTATGCACTGTCACTGGGGCCTACAGTGACTCATGATGAGCATATTGTCTGCAGCATATTGTCCATTAGAGTCTCAGCCTGACACCAAGTGATTTGGTTTAAAATATTTTAATGGATATTTTACACTTGAACAGTAAATGCTTTATTCTGTGGAGACTCAGCAGTACCATCTGCCGCTCTGCCAGGCTTCGCCCAGCACACCAATGCCCCACACAAACCCTGCCTAAGTCTGTGGGATTAGCAACCGAATGATGACACTGTACTTTATCATGGCATAAAGTTATTCAGACAATGCTCACAATGCTATTATTATTATTATCATCATAAAATGGAGAACGACTGCAGCTTCAGCAGCTGCATAACTGCAGTGACAATGATGAAGTAAGTCTAATGGAAAAGTGGCTGCATCCAGTAATCATTTGGAATGTTTAGTTTTTATTCTATTTAACTATTATAGGGAAACAAATGGTAGATATTGGCTCAAAAATGATAGAATATGCGATATGAAAATTTTTCCCTTATAAACCACAATGCTGACCTAAATCGTTTTATTAACAGAAACTACAGAACAGATGTATGTGTTTTTTTATTTTCTGAGAAGTGGCTATGTTAGATATTTTGTGCCCTACATGTATCCCTCCCTCAAAGTTTTAATTATTCAGATAATCCCCACAAAATACATGGATGTTGTGGAGATAGTGGGTAGGTGAAAATAGGAATTTTCTGGGTACTCAAGACTCATTCATGATATTACAGGATAGTTCAAACATGCATGAATCAATCCATACACACTTTGAGTAAGCTACTGAACACTAAACACAACATGGTTAAACGCTAATAAAAATTTATTTTACATAATATGTCAAATACAATTATGTAAATACAATTTTATTTATTATTTATTTATTATACAAGATTTAGTCTTGTGAGCTTTAAGCCATGTTATAATGTTGTTACCTTATACATTATAAGTCAGTTCCACCTTGTGATGTTATGAAGCAATAATTTACAAGTTAACAGCTACCAGCTTTGACTTTTTAGTAAAAGTAGAGATTTGGCAGAGATAGGAAATTCCTGGGCTGAAATTATCCAAATGATTGACACTTCCTGTATTACAGCAGGACATCACAAGGTGGAACAGAGTATTTTCTGTTTGCAAGAATAATTCAGGGTTTGCAGGGTTTGTGTGTAAAACAAGTGTGAAAGAAACAAAACACAATGCCAGGTATAACTTAGCTCAAAAAATAGTGTCATATGGGCCCTTTATATCCCAGTATAATATGCTGATGGCACTGCAGCATTCCCTTTAAATCCCAGTATAAGTTGCTGATGGTACTGCAGCATTCCCTTTAAATCCCTGTATAAATTGCTGATGGCACTGCAGCATTCCCTTTAAATCCCAGTATAAGTTGCTGATGGTACTGCAGCATTCCCTTTAAATGCCAGTATAAGTTGCTGATGGTACTGCAGCATTCCCTTTAAACCCCAGTATAAGTTGCTGATGGTACTGCAGCATTCCCTTTAAACCCCAGTATAAGTTGCTGATGGTACTGCAGCATTCCCTTTAAATCCCAGTATAAGTTGCTGATGGTACTGCAGCATTCCCTTTAAATGCCAGTATAAGTTGCTGATGGTACTGCAGCATTCCCTTTAAACGCCAGTATAAGTTGCTGATGGTACTGCAGCATTCCCTTTAAACCCCAGTATAAGTTGCTGATGGTACTGCAGCATTCCCTTTAAACCCCAGTATAAGTTGCTGATGGTACTGCAGCATTCCCTTTAAATCCCAGTATAAGTTGCTGATGGTACTGCAGCATTCCCTTTAAACGCCAGTATAAGTTGCTGATGGTACTGCAACATTCCCTTTAAACCCCAGTATAAGTTGCTGATGGTATTACAGTATTCACTCACCACACTGGCCTGAGAAACGGAGAAGGTGAGCAGGACGAGGAAGATGCAGAGCACAGTTCGAATCTGGATGGTGAGGCAGCCCGGATGGCACTGAAACCACAAACACAAGAGCAGAGGGGGCATATGAGGGGGGCAGAGAATGGGGGTATATTGGGGACAGGGGGTATATTGGGGAGTATGGGCGTGAGACGCCTCTTTATCTGCAGCAGCCTGACATCACTGCGGACACATCATTAGCCACTGGATGTAAATGAAACATGCTGTCTCGTAATGTGCACATCTGCTACAGGAGATTCTGATGACTGTTCAATGTAGCGTGAACTAACAGCAGAGATAGGCTGTGTTTAGTTACAGTAATCCTTCAATGCTAATTATAATGAAATATAAGCTTCAAGACGGGGGTGGTTGATAATATAATTTTTCAAGTTTGTCTTGGTAACTCCGCGTTTAACTCTGAGACTGACGTTGGCATAAGTTAGCTGCCATGTTCACAATCAGATGCGAGTCAGGTTTATTGCGGCCAGACCATCAGGAACCCTCATAAAAACATCCAATCAGAGCGAGTTATGTAAAGTAGGGTGGAATAATGCGATGTTAGCTCTGTCCATCTGGTTCTATATTTTTTACAATTGCCAATTTACACGCACTGTGTAACTTTTCTGGTGGAGCATACACCATTGCTGTTTAATTAGGATGTCATTACTTTACCTAGAATGATCCACAGTGTCTCCATGAACACACAGCGGTCAAGATGCATGTTTTTAAAGTATTAAAATTAAAAAGACCAGCAATTAAATATATATGTTTAATGGGCCTAATATGGAACGTTCCCGGTAAATCAAGAGTTATTATTATTTGTTTAATTAGATATACTTTGCATCATTCTGTCGTAAATGAAAACAGTGGTGATTTTACAGATTTATATTTTCTGTCAATGTAGTACTGCTACTTGCCCCATATGTTTAAGAGTCTCCTACCTGAACCTTGGTGAGGTGTAGATACATGACGCAGGCCACATGGAAACAGACACACAGCACAAGCAGCAGCAGCACCAGCATCCCCCTGTAAACAAAGGAGGAGAGCAGGGTCAGAGGGCTCCACAGTACTCTACAACACACTTAAACTTAAAGGAGGGTTCGTGTAAAATCATTCCTTCATTCAAAACATTCCTTAGTAATACTCTGAACATTCCCTGGAGTATGAAGCTAACAGAAAGCACAACTTTTGAAGCTCTATTACTCAAATTACACTTAATCTTAGCTTTATTTTAACACAATCTGACCAGAAAGAGCTGACTTTGTTGGAACTCGCTCATAAAGTTACAATCACAAGCTATCTAGCATTAGCCAAGGGTTTTCCAGTTGTCATTCTCACTTTTTTTTTTTTTTTTTTTTAAATCAAACACCTAAACAGGACCATGGACGCGTGTACTGTTCAGACTCCTTCCTCTCTCTAGCAGAACAGATTTTTGGATAAGCAAAGACCTGTGGTGTTAGTTTTTATCAGTTGTGATTTTGGCCTCGTGTTCTTGTTTTGGTTGGTCAAAGTGTGTTTGTACATTAGAAATCCAGTTCTAACATGCAACAAATACAGCAAAACAAAAAAAAAACATTGTTAAATGTAGCTGTGTGGTTGACTAATTAATTTCCTAAATTTAAAATAGTTTGCACTGACAGTGTTTGTTATTGTAATTCTTTGAAATGATATGCCTAAAGCCCAATGGGTCAGATATGGCCCGAATCCTAAATTAGGGAATAAAGGGTTAAAATTGAAAAAGTGGATATTTTGTTCTTCAGTGAATTTATAGCAGTCACTTAATGCATAGTTCATTATTTTCCAAAGAAGAAAAGGGTTCTTGGGTTCTCCAGGGTTAAATTCATTTTTGTATTTTTTCTCTTGTAAATTTCAACCATTTACAAACTTTTTGTCTGTGTATGCTAATGTGTGCTTTGTGTCACCATGGTAACTGCTGAGCATTCCAATAGAGATACATGTAGAACACCCCCAGCATGATGTCGCTGGAAAGTATCAGTGATTTAAAATTGAACTAGGACACAAGTCACAGTTTCATATTGGAATTTATTGTTAAATTGTCAGATTGAAGATTTGTTGACCTGCTTTATATTTCTGTAATTACTGATTTTAATAAAAAAAAAAAACAAACAAAAAAACGGCACAACGTTCAAAATCTTCAGTCAGCACAAATAAACACCCTCAAAAAATGGCCTCAAAAAGTGGTGCCATTATTCAATTAAAAGGACTTAAAGCTATAAGATTAATCTAGTAAATTTGTGAATTCTGTCTTTAATTAATAGTGATATGGTTCAATATTTGTGTTTATTATACATTTCAAAATTTGTCTCAAAATCAGTGAGTTCCCCAGTCTCTTTACACCTTTCTTTGACACAATCAGTCATGTTGCAAAGCAGGAAGCAGCAGGCAGTGTGTACTTACTGTGGGATCATTAGCAAATAGATAAGGCCAAAGAGAGCGGCGAGGATCAGAGACAGGGCCACGGCACTGATGTAATGGTCATCGTAAACCTGGTGATACTGACCAGAAAAAAGAAAAGAAAAAAATATAGTAACAGATATTTAAAGGGCCCATATTAAGATGTTATTGCTATATGTTATAATGTTTCCCCATTGATCCATATCTGGAGTTGTGTTTTGTTTCATTCACACATATTTAACACACAAACCCTGCATATTTAGTATGAGCTCTCCTCTCAACCAGGACACTGTGTTGCATTTGGATTGTTTCAGATCTGGAATTGCCCATCTCTGCTGAACTAAAAGTAAAAAGGTAGCTGTTAACTTGAACTGCATGACATCACAAGGTGGAATAGAGCATTTTGAGCTTTGGAGATGTAGAGAGACGAATAAACGGATGTTATTCAAACATTTGTGAATGAAACAGAAAACAGCTCTGAGTGACTGATGAGGTAGCAACATCATAAGAAGGCTTAAAGCTCATTCTTTTAAACATGGAGAGTAGATCATGTTACCTCACAATAAATAAAGTCACAAAGTAGATATGATTCTTTGAGTTCATATCTGGGTTCTTTGAGTTATATTCTGGATTATTAGACACTTAAAAGCCATGTTTTGGAGTAGAAATAAAGCTTGTAAGTGCAGGATTTACAGTGATTGCTTTCACTTGTCTTTTTGTAACCTTTGATTACTCTGGAAAATCTGACAGATATTTCTCTTTTACAAGTGAGTCACAAAAGTCTTATTGCACTAGATACGTTTTTAAAAAGTAGGACTAACATCTAGTGCTTTGGCCATTTCTAATCTTAGAGACAATGAGGGCTCACCTTGAAAATGTGGAAAACAGAAGAACGGATTCCTCACATTTGTATGCATTCCTAGCATCCTAATTATTTACCAATGAGATTATAAGCACATTTTATAACTCAGAAGTCAGAGCCACTGCTAACAACTAGTATGCTAACAGCGCACCAGCATTACTTCCTGGTAGGGAGGCATTGAACCAGTATTGGTATTGGATATCGGCACCAATACTGAAAATATTAGCTGGATAGAACATTGTCTTACAAATACAGGTTCAGACCATATCAAGTCTGGACATATACATTGATGCAGTATGATTGTAGTCAGCCCAGAAAGTCTCAGTGTTTGAACTTTATTTACACAAAGCGGTAGTTACTTGAGAGATCAGCAACAGCTACATAACAATTTGGATCAATTACTTAATTTTTCTATAAAGGAAATAAATGCTATTATCAGTCTCTGTACTGCTATTGATTAATATCGGCAGAAACTTAAAGTTATGGTATCGGAAACTGTATTGTTACTGAAAGGCCTATAAAATCATTGTTAAATAAAAATGCACCAATTGCCCCTGTAATTATTAAGTGAATCTCCTGAGCTGGTATTATAATGAGGTTGAATGCTTTTAAAGTGCATCATCTTGGCACAAAACTAGAGGATCGATATTTTTAATTATTTGCTTCTGTGGAGGAAAATCAAATGAATTCTTCAAATACAGATGTCTCAATCATTACATTTCACTACAGGTACCAGCTTAATTCATCCTGCTCCATGAACTCAAACATTCCACTGCGGACTACCAGAAAACACATCAACTTAAAGGTGCACTGTGTAACATTTCTTAAGCCATGTTAAAATCCTGTTACCTCATCAGAAACATACCTGGACTTATGTTTTGTTTCATTCACACATGTTTGAGTATCCCTTTATTATTAATCTGCCTACAAAATGAACGGGTGCACCTTGCCATGCCATGAAGCGGTAGTTTCCAAGTTAGCAGCGACCCTTTGTTTAATAAAGATGGGTAATTCCAGATCGAAAATCATTCAAATGATTATAGTAAAGCTGTATGGAGTTTAAAAACACAGTGGAGCACTACCTGTATGACCAGATGTTTTCCGTTTAAGAGAAGAACTCAGCCTAAATATGCCGGGTTTGTGTGTAAAATGTGTGAATGAAACAAAAGACAACTCCAAGTACGTTTGTGATGAGGAAACAATGTTATAACATAGATCAGAAAACAGTCATATGGGCCCTTTAAACTCGCTATGAAGATTTATTTATCTCCATTTAAAGCCATACACTTGGAAGATTCCTGGCAACGCAATAATATCTCAATGGAGAGAAGCAGGCAGCGCACCCCCAACCAGAAAAGTTCCACAGTGCATCTTTAACCCATCATTCTGAATCCTCCTTGGAACACACATCCACATGCACAAACTCTTGGCTGCTGTGCCTCCTTCATTGCTCCAGCCCACGCGTACATAGGAGGAAGATATCACGTTCAGACATTCCCAAATCATTATCCGTGCCCCCTCCTGAGCCGGTGGGTGGATTCCTCTGGCTCATAGACAAGCACATCACAGACCAGGCGTGGGAGCGTGGGAGAGCACGGAGAATGGGTCGCGCTCGTAGGGTGTAGTAGAAGAAGTCACGAAGCATGGATCCCTTTTGTTTAATGAGGGAGGCCTTCGTGTGGGCTACAATCACACTCTGTTTTAGTAAGCTACTGCACATGACCTGTGTGACCACAGGCTGAGTAGACCTTTTGTGATCCGGGCAGCTTTTTTTATTTAATCTGTTTTCTGTTTAGTGGGAGTTTCATAGTTGTTCTTGCTTATTTTGCCCTGTGTAGCTTATATAAAGACACTAGTGTTCTTCTCAAAACTTTTTTCATCCATAGCCTGCAATCCCAGTGTTTTCTATTCCAAGCTAAAATGTAGTCAGGTCCTTATAAAGCTGAATAAATATGGACGATTCAGCAAAAGCGAAGCAAGAATGCTAAGTAAACTGATATGTGTAAAGCAACATTTACACTATTTATACTATTACATTAATTATGTAACTTTTCGCAGATGCGCCACCTTGTTTCCATGGAGATGTTATTGCTCTGCCTGAATTTTTCATGATAAGGCAATAAACTGATCTTTTATTGCAACTTGAAAAACAGAGTGGACTCTTCTCTCCACAGAGAAGCGTTACCTGGTGGTATCACATGCTTTTCTCCATGGAGTTACAGAGAAGTTTAATGCCATACTAGGGAAAATACCAGACAAAGGAATAGCATCTCCATGGTAACAAGCAGGTGGTGAATTACTTGTACTGATACTGATTGTATGACAGTGTCTAGGCCACTGTTCATTAGCTACTCAATGCGCTTTACATGAAGGAACCACTTAACAGGGCTCTACAGTGCGCCCATTTCACTCGCATTTGCGAGTAAATATTTCGCCGTGCGAACGAGGAAAACAAAACAGTCGCACCAGTGCGAGTGATTCTGCAGCCACAATAAGGAGAGCTGCGCACACGTAACTGATGAGCTAAACGTTCTAAATGTGTCAAACATTAGGGGCGCACTCACACTTTAGAATCGTGCCCAAGCCTGGATCACCCCTAAAGCGTGGCACACGTGCCCAGTGCGAGTGCAACCGAACCGTGCCCAGGCACAACACCTCCGACCGCGCACAACCCCAGCATATGAGCTCCGCGTGTGCGGCAATATCACTCATACGAACAAACTCCGCTTAAAAATACACCCACGCCCACCTTCAACGAGGAGCGGCACCGCAGCAGGACCCACACCTGTCCCACCACTCAGTAGACACCCCTGTGTCGCTGGACTTCCTCCTCCGACAAAGCGAGAGTTTTGTCTTGGTCTTGTCTCGGACTCGAGCGCATTTGGACACGGTCTCGTCACGGACTCGGGGTCTGAATACTGAGTGCGGTCATATTTCATTACGGCCGCTACTGCGGGCAATAAACTTGTACTGGTGTGCGGGACCTGTGCGCTGGAGCCCGCGGACACTGCGCAGCACCGCCAGCGCGCCACCCTCAGCCTGCATCACAGGGCAGGTTAAACATCTCACCTGTCCATCCGCCTCACGTCAAAGACGCCAATACTAATTTTATGTCGTGTCCGCACAGAGCAGATCTACAGCACAGAGCAGGTGATATGTGGGCTGAAGTTTTCCAAATAAATCTGTTTGTCACAATGTGCGTTTTGTTTGGTAAATGTGCAGAGGTTAATAACCACTGTAAAACCAGTAAGAGAATATAACTCCAGTTAGGAATTTGAAAATACAGGTTTAAAAATCACACACTTTTACACTTTGAAACAGTTTTGTGTAAAGTGCCAGTGGAAGTTCTCTTAAAGAAGAGGTTCTTAAACTGGGTGTGGGTCCAAAAAGGGCCACAGAGTGTTTCAGTGCAGTACAGTTTGTTTGGCTTATTTTAAGTCTAAATATTAATCAGATAAAATGAAGATATATTTATAAAAACAGTGCGATCATGCAGGAATTCTCTTGTTTTTTTGTATTAAATTTATTCATTGTTGGTGTGCATAAGTTCTGCACTGTAATAATCGTTCAAACGAAGACCTACTTGTGCCCCCATTTTTTTTTCTGTGCTCCTAAAATGTTTAACTTAGGGGCACGTGTGCTCCTGAAAAAAAAAGTTAGCGTAGAGCCCTGCTTAAGGAACCACTCACCCAGTGTGCGCAGACACTGCAGCAAAGGAGAATTGTGTAACTTTTCTGGTGGAGCATCTGTCACATGCTTTTCTCCATAGAAATGTTATTGTTCTGTCTGGAATGTTTCACAGTATGGCATTAAACCTTCATAACCAGACCAAACCAGGCCAAGTTACAGGTCAGATCTGTGGAGAGGCAACCCCACTCACAGTCAAAATGCCTGTTTTTCTAGGTATTTTTGAGCTGTGTAACCACCTGTAATTGAATACATGTAAAGTAGAGCTGTTTAATGTCATATTGTGGAACATTCCAGGCAGAGAAATTACATAGAAACAAGCAGGTGACGGACCCTCCACCAGAAAAGTTACACACTGCACCTTTAAGCAGTTGCTCAGGTGTGTTCTCACCCGCTGCTCCCGGTCTCTGCTCCTGTAGCACAGCGTGATGAAGTTGAGGTCAGATGTTTCGGACTCAGTTTGGCGAGCTTCGATGAGCCGGCCAATGTAGCGGTTGACGCGTGTTCCCGGGGAGTGCTGCACCGCCGTGGCTGAAAACGAGGTCCTGCTCCTCAGTTTCTCTGACGCTGTCCGCAGGGCCCTCCTCTGTCAGACAGTACAAAGACAACACAATCTGTCTCAGCAGAGGCCCTGTGCACAGCCCACTGAGGCCCAGCGTGAGTGTGTGTGTGGGCAAATGCACCGTCATATGGCCTTAAAGGACTTCACAGACAGCTAGGCAACAGTAGGTGGAACTTGGGTGAGACAGTAAGGATCATAATACCTATAAAGCTATGGCTTATCCATTATTGCATTAATTTTTATTTATATCCACTTTGCCATTTAGTCATTGTGTTACTTTACAGTGACATCATGCAGGAGGGGTTCTACATGCATGTTTCTGGTGGTGCTACGCTGCCAAATAAGTTTTAATATGGTCTGAAAACTCAAGAAAAAATACAAAATAGGTTTAATCCATCCATCCATCCATCCATCTTCTCCCGCTTAATCCGGCTGGGTCGCGGGGGCAGCGTGCTGCCCAATACTCATAGCACCTGACCCCCCCTATGAACCCCTCTGCAGGTGGTGAGCCCACAGGAGGGCGGTTTAAATAACACATTTTCAGTTGTCTGTGATCAATAGGAATCAAGTTTCGCAGTTTGATTTTCATCTGAAAAACTGTTGGCTAGAGCTAGTTTGTGACTTTTATGTGATTTGAAAAGGACATCATTAACTGCACAAAAAATAGCTCACCAGTTGTACTTTTAACAAGATCAATTATTTATGGTGAGATTGGGTTGAAACAAAATTCAGATTAAAGATTGGGTTGAAACAAAGCTCAGATTAAATTCAGACAGAGCAGCGCCTCCAGTTAGCGCCCCCAGCGCACCCCCAGGTAATGCTGCAAAGTACAAAGTGCAAAGACAATAGGCACAGGTTTGAACTACTGTAACATGGACCAACGACAAATATAATATTGAGCTCTCTTATATGCTTTTCTTCAATGTTGATGGCTAAATTTTTACAGGCGTAAAAAAACACAAAAAACATTGTGCGACATATAATTAACACAGGAAGGTTTTCATCAGTGGCAAAGTAAAATTAATACTCTTTAATTACTACTGCTATAGCTACTACTACCATAATTGCTACTTATTTAACAAGCAATGCAACTTAATTATAACAACAACTTTTACTAATACTATGACTTTACATTTTAGTACAAAGGTGAAAAATCCTGACATTTCAACTCTTACAAAAAGCCAATTGATGTCCTTTCATCTCATTCAACAGTGCTGTTACTAATACTGCAAACCACACTGTTACAAAACCCCACTTTTCTAGACTTGTATTATAATATTGAAAGAGCACGAAATTAGAAACCAAGGCCAATGCTATTTGAAATGTAATTGTTGATTCACAAAACATTGGGAAAAATGACAACAGTCCGGTAAATAAATTCTCACCCTTTCCAATGAAAAGCTTTCGTTTCAATTTAGCGCTTATTAAATCGCCTTTTTATATCGCAAACAGCCACTGAGTGCATCCTGCCGAACTGCCTGCCACATATTAGAGTTTATAGTTGGCTCTGAACGGGTGAAATAAAGCCCGGGTTAAAAATAAACCTGGATTATCACAGCTCTGCTCTGAAGTACACTGTCGAATGTTTAGAATCGGCCAAATTGCTTCCCCAAGAAAACCACTTTGTTATCCTGCGTGTAGTGATGCATGTTTTTATTTATAGACGGCACCTTTGAGTAACAAATAGACGTCTCTCAAAGTGTGGGGCTTGAAAGGAGCGGGTTAAAAATAGCAGATGAAATAGTCTCTAAATTAGCATCTGTTTCGGCTAAAGTCAATTAAAACACAGCAGCGCTTCTCACACCCCATCATACACTCTCCCTAGAGGTGCAAGGAGAGATGGTGATATGATTCTGTTCCCACGCATGGAGCAGCTAACTTCATCTCATATTCAGCCCCTTCAAATCTGGAAATGTTTCTCTATAAAAATGGCACTGCAGGGGAATCGTGCCATCCTCCCGTGGTGCAGCTTTTTTTGTGGTTTTAGCAATTAGCTCAAAATTATCTTCCTACAACAAGTCTTAGAGCAGCAACGATAAGCCAGTTATCTCCTTAGTGGATCAAAACCAAATTAACCCTTTAAAATGTGAGTGTCACTGGCCTCAAACGCTTTATAAAGTGTATCTGACTCTACAAGGTAAATACAGTAGTGTTTTGTAGATTAGTGGATTAGATAGGTTGCAATTACAGTAACTAGTGGCTTAATTGACTTAGGCAGGATTTGTATTTGCTTAAATGAAAAACTCTAATTGAACATAACACTTAATCAACTTATGAAACAATCTGCAGGACTAACCACGCTGAGGAGTAAAGGACGTGTTTTGCAGATATTAAGGGATCTTTAAACCACTATGTGTTATATCTATATAATAATAATAATAATAATAATAATAATAATAATAATAATTATTATTATTATTATTATTATTATTATTATTATTATAGCAAGAAGTAATTAAATGGTTAAGGCTAAAGTTAAGGTTATAATTGTATGTATCTTTTCTAGATTGTCAATAAAACTAAACTAATGAAAATTTACTATTTGAGTAATATTTACAATTAGTAACCAAAATAACAGATTTGAGCATTCCCTCCTTGTTTTCGCTTTTTTTTTTTATGTCAAACTAAAATCCGGCCAATTACACATCCCAGATGGATGTTCACACATTCCTCTGGTCTGTCTGTCTTTACACACTGCAGGCCGTGGTTCTGTTTAGCACAGATATTAATTTAACAGACGGATGTTGTATTTAGACACGTTACAAAAGTAAACAAGGTATAATCTTTGTTTGTAAAATGGCAGCTACGACCTTTTAAAGAGCCCATGTTATAGTTGATCTGATCTATGGTATAGTTAGTCTGATCTATGTATGTTGTTTCCTCATCACAAACATATCTGGAGTTGTGTTCTGTTTCATTCACACATGATTAACACACAAACCCTGCAGAATCAGGCTAAACTCTTTCAAACAGAAAACACACAGCAACAACTTGTGATGTCAAGTGGTAATACAGGAAGAGCTCCACTGTGTTTTTACACTCTATACACCTTCACTAGAATCATATGAATAATTTCAGACATGGAATTGCCCATTTCTACTGAACTAAAGGTAAAATGTAGCTGTTAACTTAACTGCATGACATCACAAGGTGGAACAGAGCAGTCTGAGCTTTGGAGATGTAGACAGACTTAAGGATTACTCAAACATAAGGCATCAGGCATTATGGTAATCGAATTTTGATCATAATTTTGATTTGTGTGTCAAATTATCTCAAAACTCATATAATCCATCCATCCATCCATCCATCTTCTCCCGCTTAATCAGGCTGGGTCGCGGGGGCAGCGTGCTGCCCAATACTCACAGCACCTGACCCCCCCTATGAACCCCTCTGCAGGTGGTGAGCCCACAGGAGGGTGGACAACATGGTCCTTGATGCTAGTTCATAGGGGTAACTCATATAATCATATAAACTAATTTAAATCTTAACAGATTATTTTGTGATATTTAAAAAAAAAAGTATATTTATTTTATTTTTTAAATATAGAGACTGTAGAACAGCTGGATATATAGTTTATTTTGGATACATTTGTTTTCCTTTGCCTTGTTCTATGTCTTATGTTCAAAGACTATTTTATTCTTATTTATTTTCAATGTGAACGTTTTGCATAAATTATCAATAACAAAATGTTTTGGGGTTTTTCTGTGAGAGAGAGAAATGCTGAATAAATGCATCATGTGACAAAAAAATAATATATTAAATAAATATATAATATAATTCAATATTGACCAAAATAATGGTGATACTCGCCCTACTCAAACATGTGTGAATGAAACAATGAAACAAAAAAAACAAACAAAAAAAAAACAAGTATTTTGGGGGGAGGCATCATTATAACATAGCTTAAAGCTCATAAGAGTCAATTTTGCGTAAGATTAGTACAGGAACTTTAAGTATGGCTTCTATTATGAATCTCTATTACAACATATGACACAGTGTTAGAAGTTACTTAGATAATCATGCAGCAATATAATATTATCAGACCAGATGCTTCCCGGCTGTTGTGATCACCAGCAGTCATAACACTACCTCATCACGAGCTAATACTAATACTCCACCAGGCCTGGATTACAGCTAGTAACCTATATCTGACAGCTAGAGCCTGCAGTGGCCCAACCAATCGGCACACAGAACCAGGCAGGGAGGGCATCAGAGCCAACCAGCGGTGCTCTGAGTCAACGCTGTGTCACCAGAGTTTGAAAAGCAAAACATCCAGCCAACAATCCCAGCTCTGGCACATGGAAGAACACATGAGAGACAGAGGAGGGTTTGCGTCACTGCTGCTTCAGAATATCTATCCCACTGTGTTACTTTTAAAACTAGTGATGCTCTACAGTGGAAATCTACAGAGACAGATTATCATGGAGTGTGCCCTGTGACTGTGAGGGTGTCGAGTGGATTAGCAGCTGGGTTTTGTAATAAAGAGAGATAAAGTCACTGGACGGACAGGAATATTGTTATCAAAATATGCACTACTGTATTGCAGTACATTTTGGTTGGCTGTGAACAATAACATATTCAGGTAAAATAAATAAGACTAGGCTGCAACTAACATTTATTTTAATAGCCAACACATATGTTTTAGTCCTGTAAAAGTATTATTTCTATTGTACAAAAATAAAAACATGTTTCAATCAATCAGTATGCAGGTTTAGGCACTGCCAACACAGGGTGAGTTGTTATTGCAGTGTGTTTTTTGAGCCAGGAAAAGCACAGGCTACTTTATATTACTGCTAGTGTCACTTGTACTGCTTATTTTATGTTATTATCGTCATAGCAGTGTAAACCTCTGTGACTTTTCCATGAGAGAACATTTGAGCTATTTCACATCAAAAACTGCTGTATAAACTTTATTAACTGCTTTCTTCATGATTAAATCCTAACTACTGATACTTCATACAGCTGATGGCATCAAAATTCCCTGTGGGTATGATGCAAACTGTTGGCTCTGCTCTGTCTGAGGCTTTACTAGACTTTAATCTGTTCTTTATTTTAACACAATCTAGCCATAAAGAACAGTCACAAGCTGTTTTTCAGTCACTCACAGTCATCATTTTTGTTGAAAATCAAACACCTGAACAATTTTCAGACAATCTTGAAACTTCTTAACAGTGTTTCCTATGTGTGCATTGTGTCACCATGGTAAATTCTATCAGTACCGTTTACAAAGAGAGTAACTGCACACAGTCAACACACAGCAGAAGGTGTAAAGTGGTCAAATACCCACAGATGGTTGTGGTCTTACCTTGTCATCGTCCTCGCAGGTCATGACATTGGAGAAGGGGATCTCAGCTTTGAACATCTTCCTGCAGTGCATGAGCTGCACCAGCAGGTAGCACACCGTCTTAAACTTCATCCTCTTGGCTGGTTTGATGTCCGACAGAATTATGCCAGGGAAAATCTGAAAGAAAAGCAACAAAAAAAGTATGTTTTATTGGAATGTATGTGTCTGAAATGTTATATGTTTTCTGTATATAAGATAAGGATTGGGACTGATATACTGCTACTAATAGGATATTGGTGATAAAGATAAAGAACACATTCAAGGCTTCTCTGTTGTTAGATTTTAATTCATCAATTCAAGCATCTTTTTAATGATCAATAGTCCTCAAAATGGCAACAGAAAACTGAAATTGATGAATTGGAAGTCAGAATTTGGCCAGTAAATGGGTAAATCTTCAACAGTCTAATCTAGAGGAATGGATCTTAACAGTTACCATTCGCTTCAGTAATAGAAAAACTAAATTTTCCATTCATTTTACCCATAGACTTTGAAAAATTCTAATATTAACCAGCTACATGGTAACACAAGATTTGGTGAAATATTTTAATAACTTAGCAGTGTATAATGTTTCAGAAACATATTTTAAATAAAATTATAGGTCTTGTGTCATTATTATTATTATCTTTTTTTATTGTTTCATTTTTTTTCAGAAAGTCCATGGGGAAAATTGATGAGAAATTTAGGAACCATGGAATAGAGTCTCACTGCTGAGCTCCATATGGACACATTTACTGTATAATGACAATTCTATACAATATCTGAACAAAAGTAATTTGGCAAAGAGCTAAGAAATAACTCATGCAGGTGCCAGATGGATTGCAAAGAAAAAATATGCAAAAAGCAAGGTGTATTGTAATTCAAGTTCACCTTTACTTTGATACAGAGCAGATGGAGTTTGTTAGACTGGAATAAATTTTCAGAAATCGACTTATTATGTTTTGTTGTGATGAAATATTATCAAAGCAACACATCTGTATCTTTTGTAATAGCTCCATTTTGTAGGTTTCTGGGAGATAAATCTGGCAACCCCACAACATGTACCATTATCGTCTGACTGGTCAGCACAATTAAACTTCTAAAACTTTAAAAGAATCGTCCAAACTTTTCCTCCAAACTTAATCTATTAAACTTTAAACTCATCTCTGCGACCTTCATTTATCTACAGTCTACCAGTTAATTCTCCTGAGACCAAATTCCCAAATCTGTAAATGAGGTATGGGCAAAAAGATGACGTGACATTTTTAAGATGAAAGACTGAATTTTATAGAGCTTTGCTGAATCACCTCATTTGTGGGATGAAAAATAGACCTCAGGTTTTTAGGACTGGGCCATATAACTTAGAAAATTAATTAAACGTAGAACATTTTTCAATAAAATTATAAAAATGTGTTTTAATTCTTATTTCATGAGGGTTAGACATAATCATACATCACACATAATCATACATAATCAAGATAGGTGTTTAATAAGTGCATTTTAACACATAAGTAGTCACATTTATTCCTCAAAAAAACAAAAGAACATGAATTATTGACTGAGGATTGCCTGGAGAACTCTCTATTAAACTGCACAAAGTGGATCATTTAATTTTGATCTATTTGTTTAATCAGAGACAGTGCACAAAAAATATTAAACTTCTAAAAAAAGAAAATATGCCATGGTTTTAGAAAAAAATGTGTCGCTACCTGCACAAATCACAGTTATATTATGAAAAGGTATATTGGTTGAGTAGTTCAGTCATTTGTAAATTTCAAATAAATGGATGTTGATTCAATAAAAAATATGATTAACTGAGTAGCTCTATTTCGGGTTTGAATTTCACATCTGAAAAACGTGCACCTATTTGTGTATATATATATATATTGGAGCGAATAAGTTATGTGTTGCAGTAATGCGCATGTCAAGTTACTGTGAAATAGTGGCTTCTATATGTATGTATGTATCTGTGTGTGTGTATGTGTGTGTGCGCCATCTTAACACAAGGCCAAAGGATTAACTATTACAAAACTGACACTTTGACAGCAGCAGTCACAGAGAATCCCGTACCTTTCGTCGATGAGATGGGACAATGAAAAAGGTCTCGATGTGATGTTTTTGCAGGAAGGCGTGTCGCTCATGTCCAAACCCTGGTTCTACCTCATAATCTCCGTTTAGACACTCCAGCGTGGTCCTGGTAATGTGCACCTTCCTGAAAGCACAGAAGAGAAAAGGTTTGTTTCCCATAGTAAAATCACTATATGGTAAAATAATTGTACTAGTTATTGTTATAGAAGTGTAATTTTTGTGGATACTCAAGAAACACAAATTCCCTTCCAAATATGATGCTAAAACTAAATTCTCATTTGCATATGATACTGAAAAATCACTTAAATGGTAAAAAGTTGGACCTTTTGTCTAAGGTCAGATGATAATATCTAAGAAAGTACAATCTCTTCTTTCACATTACATTCTATTGGCAGCAAGTACATGCCTTCTAAGTTGTTGATAAGTTCTTAGCTGTACTAAAATGTATGATGAAATGTAAAATGTATTTTAGGGGCATGAACTTCAATATATCAAATAGTCCACAATATTACAGTGATGCTTTTATACATTAACTTTCACATTAATATTATATAATTAATATTCACAAAGACGTTAGACATAAAACAACTCTATGTTAACAAGGGCATAAACTACATAAAATTGAATTTTAGAATATTAAATTGAATACAAAATAAATTGCTGAGTTTCTTTTAAAGAGTCTTTTAAAGGGGCTCTGACCAATTCATCTCTCCATATACTATTCCCCCAGCACTTATAAGATGCTGTTAAAAATGTATGCACTTAAGTCTTCTGTGATTATCCAACTCATTATTTTTATCAGCCTGACAGTTCTTTAGCCTTCTCAAAATTCCTCAAAGAAAAATCCGAACGCCTTGTATAATCTGGGAGCACGTCTTTAAATCTCAGAGCTTCATTCCAACAAGATGGAATTGGGCCGGCCTCATTTCATGGTTTAAAGTGCAAATTAGCCTCTTACTGTACATGCTTTTAAATATAGATTTTTAAGTATAACAGATGTACTGAAAAGTGCATCTCACTTTGAATGTTGTATAAAGGAAAAGGTTATAGTATCAAAGGTTTTGTATGCAAGAATTTTACGAATAAATCAAAAAGTCACCTGTTCTAGTCCTGTTTCAGTCCTGGTTAGGGTTATTAAAAGTATTGAAAATCAGACATATTAAAACTAGTATTAAAACTAAATACTCATTTGACAAATACTAAAAAAGTCAGATTCTTAGGACAGAAATGAACCTTCCCTGTATAGTTTTTGAATGATCTTTAACTGTATCAAAACAAATATAACGATGAGTATACGCCATAGACTATAAAAAAAGTGGACTAAGTGAGTGTGACGTCACTCACAGCGTTCAGCACCACTCAAATGAGGTTCACAATGCTCACGGTTACAGGAGCGAATTTGGAGCCAGGTTCTATGATATGAATAGGATTTTTTTGATGGACAAAATAGCGATTAAGAAAAATCAGGATCATGTAGAGCAGGTTAATACGAACATTTTAAGACCAAAATGATGAGGCTCAGGGCAGCAGTTACAGAGAGAGGAGCCATGAGATCCCAATGTAAGTCAATTGGAGCCATTTGGCGGGTTTGTCCACTCATATATATAGTCTATGGTATATGTCTGGTATACAGGTAGAAAGGAAAGTATTATGATTTAATGTTGAGATTCAATTGTCTAAAGATTATGTTTATTATTAGTTTTAAGTATCAAGTCTTATCAAAATCAAGTTTTAGATTTTAGTATCAACAACACTTGTCCTGGTTGAGTCCTTGTTCAGCCCATGTTTAGTTCCATGTTACACTGTACTGTTCAGAAGCTGCTGCTCATGCCTATGTGTGCTTGTGTATGTGTGTGTGTGAGTGTGTTCATATGTGCGTTCATGTGTTTGTATGTGTATTGCGTATGTATGTTGCGTGTGCAGTACTGCGTGTGCAGTACATGTTGCGTGTGTTTGATTCAGTACTGACCCGGGCAGCCCTCCAGCCTCCATCACATTTGCGAGTGTGACATCGTTTGACCAGACGTCGTACTGCCACTTCCTGAGGCCCAGCACGCCGCATAGCACCCGCCCCGTGTGCAGCCCCACCCGCATGTTCAGATCCACCTCTGTGGCCTCCACCACCGACCTGCAGGGGGACGGAGGACACACTCAAACACAGGCCAAACAAATGCCATCTGCACTCAAGGTTACACAAGCACTGATGTGCAGGGGCTGTTTACACTGGAATACATTCTAGCCCTCAAACAAAATGCTACCAGGCCAAAAAAAACAACCTATTATACAAAATCCACTAAAATTATACCTGCTTAGCACATTCTGCTAATGGGCTTTCCTTGTGCAAAGAAAGAAAATGAGCTGACAAAGGATATCAGCTATGCAGGGGACATGTGCCACCTGAGTGTGCCGTTATGGTATGCTGTATGATGTTTTTTAACTGTTAAAGTTGTTGTTCCTTGCATTTACACTTCTTTGAAAATGTTGGTTTATATTACTATAAACTGTCTCCTTTGTTTTTTCAAATGATAAAATATAAATATCAAATATTCCGAATAACAACTGTCATCTATCCTACATGAGTCTTTGCAGCAGTCAGCATGTGGTGCCCCTGACACTGAAACACTGTGTCACAGACCATATAACCAAACATCTGCAATCATTTTCCTCTCCAGTTAATTATAATCTTTTTGGCCTTCGTCACCCACTTCATGTCACGGTCAGAAGCAGAGTGGTCAAGGATGTGGTGGATAGGGCTTTGACAAATGTGTCCATATAAACTGTACATTGGGTTTATAGGACATGTGAGGAGATATGAGCTGCTCTGTCAGCCTGCAGACAGGATGAGTCTGAGCGAGCAGCACCTGTCCCCTGAGATAAAGGGCCCTTCTAGAGGCATCCATCCTCTCAGACAGCGCAACAAGACAGGCCCCTGCTCCTCACAGCTCACTGAGGACGCTGGGAAAATACTGTTTCTCTTTGGACTAAGAAAGCAGACAGGGAGCGATGGGATAAATCAGGGATCAGTCTGAAAATGTTTAGATAATTGTTAGTCCTTAACACAAAATTCTGATTACACATTTTTTACATCTTTCAATTATCCTACACTCATTCTATTTTATGTTATGATATGCAGGATACAATTTGGTTGCATTTGTCTATAAATGATGGGGCATAGTGCAGGTCTATTCAAATTGCCAGTCTCAGCCCTCTAAAAGATCTGATCCAGACCTCCAAATATAAAACAAATATATTTTCTTTTGTTTATTGGTTTAGACCTGGTTTAATTCTGTTTAGTTCTGGTTAAGTCAAAATTTAATACTGGTTCAGTATTGATTGTGCTTTTTTTTCACAAAAAATTAACATAATAGTTGTTATTATAATATCATAATTGACACAGATCTAAATCTCTTGTGTAACCCCAAATCATGTTGGTGTGTTGTGCACCTATTCGACCCAGAGGCCAGGGCTCTGAAAAAAGTCTGGTCCTTAGAAAATGAAGTTGAATAGCACTGTTCTGCAGGATGACATGTACATATCTGTCACTGTACAAAGTTATTTGCAAAGGTGAATTTACACTGATTTCAGTGAACTGATAAAATAGAGAAAGATCTATGAGCACATCTATCATCAGCTAAACAGCCTCTGTCAGTGAGTGCAATGGAAAGTGTCCCTAGTGACTCGGGCAGGAGATTTGTCCTTTGCATTAGACCCTTCAATGACAATGAGGCAACCTGTCAGGAGCACCGAGCAACCGCAGAGGGCAGCCGCAGTGCAGCGCCCGGGGACCATCTCTAGATCTTCACTTAGGCTCATACAGGACAAACTAAAGAACGGTGCAATGATTTTAGGCTGATGGCATAAATGGAATACTAGATGTTGCTTTTTCATGCCTAATGTTGATACATTTGCTTAAAATTAAGGTAAATCAATGGATGATAAGCTCTGCAGATATTTTGGGGTAGATATCTAAGGATGATTTTAATAATTTTCCAAAAATTAAGTTGTTTAAATTTACTACTAAACTGTTTTACCACAAACCTGACAGACTGCAGTGTAGTCACAGATTGTGCAGTGCTATAGCTTTGGATTTAAGTGTAAAATAAAACTTTATGCATATTTTCAGGTTGAAAATCAGCCAAAACAAAATATCAAAACAAAATGTCTGCCAACTGTTGAGTCTATCTCTATGAAATAGTCATGCATGGAGGTCATGGTAAGCCCACACAAAGGCCCACCCAGCACAGGGGTCAAACTTGCTACTTTTTGCTTCTAAAACAATGAATTCAGATGCTATTTTAATGTGACTTACGCAATAGTGTCAATCATATCAAGGCCCATCTCCACACAGCAGTGAGCGTGGTCAGCTTTGGGTTGGGTCAGCCCTGACACACAATAATAACAGTCTCCCAGGATCTTTATTCTCCTGCAGTGGTTCTCCTGGAAGAAACAAAGAAATAAGGGCCAAAGGAATTAGGTTTTTTAACCAGAAAAGCAACCAGAAGTGTCATATATGTGATAAATATGATGAAATACTATTTGAACCATTTAGTCTTAATATTTGTGCATAAAAAGACTGCGAATAACAGGTGCCAATATGAAGTTATCTAATCTAATGCATCTTAAGTATTTGCTCAGCTTTACCATTAAAAGAATCAGCAATTACATCATACTTTGATTGTGTATACAAAATGACATAGATAACCATATTCTGAATTTCTGCATGCAAAAAGAGACTGTGTATTTCCTTACATTAAAAGTTGGTTTAAAACAAAAAGAGCAGATATAAATTATTGATGAGTCTAATGCAGCAGCTCCAGTTTCATTCAGAAGGGCTATTATATATTTACTTATGGTCCAATATAGAAAGAGATCACAATGTGCTAAAGTGTTGTATAACATTACATAGGTTTGCACAAAAACACACTTTGTGCTTAAAGAGGATGGATACTGTCTTTTTCTCATGTCATATATTTATAGAACAAGTGGTTTTTGGAGTCCGTTCCCTTAAGGATAAAATGTTCACTTGAGCAGGAAGATTTGTTGGCTTGGTTTCCCAAAGATTATAGTCAATGACGCATTCACAATACACTGGTATAGGACAAAGCAGCACTGATTTAATGATAATAATATATATGCTGTACAATATGGTGAATTATTTTATTTGCTCGTCCTTATGCACTGCCACTTCCACCTTCATCCACAATCTTCATACAGTTTCCTTGTTAAAACTCTTCTTTTAGTGATATTTTGTTGTTGTTGAGTTATTTTATATACGAAGATAGTCTCAAAACACTAGGCACCCCTATGATGTCTTTGGGGTTGTTTTAAGGAGTCTATGGACTCATCTAGTAGCTATTGTTTTAACCTCATTTACACTGCTTCACTGTAAAATCAAGGCTGAAATATTTTTAAAGGTGCACTATATAACTTTTCATGTCATTTGCTTGTCTTCATGGAGATGTTATTGTTTATTGCTTTGACCAAAATGTTTCACAGTATGAAATTAAACTTATCTATGTGGTACATTTACGTAGCTAAAAAAAACTGCATTCTCACTAAGAGCAGAGTCACCGCTCCACATATCTGACCTGTAACTTGGCCTGGTACCGTCACCTGCTTGTCTCCATGAAGATAGATATGTTTATGGTCATACTGTGGAACATTTCAAGCAAAACAACAACATCTCCTTAGAAACATGGGAGAACCAGACCCTGCACCTTTAACAGAAATACTGCAGTGACAGGTTAGATTGCACTTTTCAATAAAGCAATGTTAACATTATACTTAGGATGACTTGATGTACTGTTTATAGCATAAATACTAATTATCAACAAATGTCCATGGGGCTTTTAAAAAGGTTTAGCATCCAGAAATAAATTTGTGACACAAAAGTAAACAGTTCCATAAGACATACACAAGGCACATTTCAAACATGATATTTGCAGCTCTGGCCCAAACTTCAGCCTGAGTCGAGCTGAACATATTTGGTTCAGTCTGGAGTTTCAGGTCAGAGGGAAGAGAGTTCCACAGCCTAGAGCCCTTAGAAGAAAGTCTGGACTGTCCAAATTATGTTTTAAACTTTGGAAATACACAGTACCCACTGACAGAGGATCTGGTGTTATGTCTGAGAGAGCCCTGGTGCCAGACAGCCATATCAGAAAATAGTGGTGACACAAGATTATTTAGACATTATAAAAATAGTTTCAGAATACTAAAATCCAAGTTTTCAAAAGTAAGAAGCTTGCGTTTCTGGATAATTTCACAATGAGGCCATCTCCGAGGGTTCTTGTCTAGGATCATAATTGCCTGTTAATACAGAGAAATAAGTGGTTTCAATGTGAAAACTGATGTGACATATGTTTAGGTAATTCCTTAACTATAACAATAACTAAAGTTTCATTTCCCCAGTTTACACAATAGTACATTGAACAAATACATACATATTTTCCTCATAAATAAATGTTTCAACTGGTATAAAAAATAAGTGTTGCTTGAAAATTGTTGAATGAAATTTTGTGTACTGAGTGATCCCTTTCTACAACTCAACTCCTGTAACTTCTTTTGTTAAAAAACAACACTTGACTGAAATTATGATCAATATTTACTATTGATATTACCCCACCAAACAAAAGTAATAGGCTAGTAAATATTACAAACTTTAAAAAATGAATATGCCTCTGATTCAACGAAAAAGAAAAAAAAAAATGAACATGTGCATATTCTTGTTCTTTGATACTGTTGTTTTGTAAATTGTTCAAAGAAATAATATATGAATGAATGAACCTCAGCCAAAACTTCACACCAATTTTCCTGCATCAAATCAACAACCGACCCATCAGGACATCATCTGTTCTCATTTGGGCCACAGTTTGGACTCTTTCAGCTCTTTGTTTGTCAGTTACACAAGTGTACCGTCTCTTGTTAGTGGAGATGTGCGTTGTGTGCGTTGCTTTGTGTGTTTGTACTTGGGGCCGACTGTAATTGCTCCGACATGCTGTTGAAGTAGAATCCCGCCCACACATTCTCTGACAGATCAGCTATTTGTCACTGCATACATTGTGCACCAACTACAAGATGATGATCCCAGCACAAATGCAAAAACACGCATCTAGCCCACACCAAGATGGCCGCAGCGACTGGGGTGTCAGATAAACAGATCGATGCTGAACTAACTCATTAAAGTGGGACCAAACTGGAGAAACATGGAAACTAGCCTTTATGCAGTTATACTGTGTACATGGAGTTTTATTTGCATTATGTACAGATCTTAGTCCTTTTTTTGACATGTTAGTGTAAAGGTAGTGTATTGAAGCTTTGTGTTCTTTCATAGTCAAAAGTGTGTGTTGCCAAGTATGGTTAAACTCTACCACTGTATTTTAAGAGACACTACACAGTTTGAACTGCAAGTCAAGCTATTCCATGTTGGTGCAGACAAGGGTTGCAGCTATTATTTTACTAAATGATTTATCTAAAACATTTATCGATTTCCTGTTTAGAATGTCAAATGACCATGAATATGAGATTTTAACAACATTGGAAAGAGCTCTTTTTTCATTAAAAAAATACACTAATTTTTTTTCATTTTGATGTAATTCCTGGTTGCTATTAATTTATGAACTTGTTGCAGCTTTAGTCCAGACCTCCCCCGTCTTTTCCTCTTTAGTCCTCCAAACACTGCCTGGAGTTGTCAAATCTGTTCCATTTGGCGACTTTGGGTTTCTTTTGTTGAAAATTGTGCCTATTTTGATAGTTGCAGGTTGCCTAAGCGGCACTTTCATGTCATAAAAGAGGTGATTCTTTTTTTTTGCCCTTTTTCTGGTCTGTTTCATGATAATAGGTTCACGATTAATTCACATTTTAAAACAGTTATTGATGTTAAATGTCCATTCAAAATATGCACATCTTTTCAACAGCAACACACAACATTTGACTAGTTGCAATTCCAAAAAAGCCATTTGACTTTTCCAAAATGAGCAGCCATACCATATATACAGTATATAAATTATAGAATACCATCAGTACTAACAGTAGTCTATATTAGCAGTAGAACTTCCACAGTATTTGGACAACTAACACATGCTCATCTAATATTGTATTGGTAGAGTCAACAAAGCAGAGCCCGCAGGCAGCCTTTGAGTGACACACACACACACACGAACTGCAGGGTAACACAGAGATGAGAGAGGGGAGATGGGGGCTGAGGTTTTCCGCTCACGGGAGCAGAACGATTTGGATGTGGGAGGATATGAGAATGTGGATGATTATCCCTGGTTCTAGGAGGAAGGAGCGATGAACGCACACCAGAGAAATTATCTGACAACAGCGTGACACATCTCAAAGAAAAGGCTGTTGTTTTGGATGTTTTAGGAAGAAAGATGGAGGTGCAAAAATGAGTAGTGGAGACTTTGTGATTAAATCCAGATATTGGTAGTAATCTGTTATATTATTAAGAACAGACTTAATTACTAAAGGGCGGTATATGCTATTTTCTGATCTATCTTATAATGTTGTTGCCTCCTCAACATAACTTGGGTTGAGTTTTGTTTCATTCACACATGTTTAACACACAAAACTTGCATATTTAGGCTGAGTTCTTCTCTCAAACAGAAAACACTCTGTTTCCCCTTGTGATGTCATGTGGTAATACAGGAAGTAAACTCCATACACCTTCAGTACACAGCAAAAAAGCTTAACATATAAACACTTAAATCTATCAGAAAATGACTTAAAAGTAAAAGAAATGATCTTGCTGCATAGACAGATAATGTTACTAGTTAAAAAAGTCAAAGTTAAAAGTCAGTCTGCCACAGGGCAGCTGTGGCTACAATAATAGCTCACCACCACCAAGTGTGGAGTGAATGAATTATGAACTGTAAAGTGCTTTGGGTATCTTGAAAGGCACTATATAAATGCAATGATTAATTAAGTCATTAAAATAAAGTACCTCTAGACTAGAATTAAGCAGTCTCAGAACTAGTAAGTAGATAATAAATCTGAAAACAAGATGAATAATCTGATATAAATTTTAAAATCCAGATCAGAGAAATTTGCAGTGTAGAATCATTTGGGTAATTTCAGCCCTGAAATTGTCACTCTCTACTCAAGGTAAAAGGAGCTGATAACTTGAAAACATGACATCACAAAGTGGAACAGAGCATTTTGAACTCTGGAGACAGAGACAGACTAATAATGCAGCATTACTCAAACAAAACACAATTCCAGATATATTTTTGATGCAATAACAACATTCTATCATGAGTCATGCAGATATCGCCTCTCCACAGATTCGATCTGTAATTTGGCCTGTTCTCTTCTCTCCATGTACATAGATATACAGTAAGCGGGCATAGGCATTTATGTTTTTTATTCTGCCTACTCCTTTTGGGTATCATCTCTGTTGATATAACCATTACTATTTGTTAATCATGGGAAGTTTATAAAAAAATTTTTTAAAAAGCCTCACACCTTTAATGCTATACTCTGGATCTTTTCAAGTAAAGCAATGCAATATCTGTGTAGTCAAATAGGTGAAGGGCCCGCACCAGAAAAGTGTAACTAGTGTACCTTTATGCGCTAATATAATTTTTTCAGCTCCTCATCTTCCCGTGTCACGCTATTGTTTACAGCTCAGTCATAAACCCCCATTAGCCCCAGTGCCCTTTGTCATGACTCATTCTCTTATTCATTATACTTATCAATTATTTACTCATTGTATTTATGCCCCGCCACTAGCAACTGCCCTGCCAGTCAAGGGGAACTAACAGAAAGCTAAAGCCGAGGGGCACACCACTGCAGCACCGTGCACTGGCTGACAACTACATTTCCTTGTACAGTCTCACTCACCTCCTGTTGATCTCTGTAATCCAACACACTGATGTATTTGGCATACCTTCAAGGCTTTAATGCTATTTCGAGACTATTTTTGAGACTATTTCCACGTCAAAATGCTACATATAGCCCTTTGAAACCCCCAGGGAATGGATGTGTGCGGAATACAGGAGTGAAGCAAAACTCGGCAGCTGTGGCAGGGCCTGTTTGAAAGTGAATTTTACCCTAGCTAACACGACAGGATATAAATCTCAATTAGGATTCAGCTGTAGCTACACACACGCACACCCACGAGCCTTCTGTCTAACGCACATACAATATATCCTCATCACAAGATTTCCATATAATGGCTTAGTGAGCGGTTGATAGCAGGCTACATATCATCTTGTATGGTTGTCTCCTCACACCGCTCTCCTCCGTGTTAAGCCATGACTGATTGCTGAGATGCAGAGGGGGATAATCCCTCTGGTCATGTGACTTTGGTGTGTGTGTGTGTGTTTGTATGTACGGGGGCAGAAGAAGGTAAAAGTAAACTGTCTGAAGATATCTACAGGCCTGGCTGGAAGATGAGGTCCAGAATCCAGCACAGAGACATGGAAAAGGAGCCACAGCATCTAATTGAAAGTATCATTAGAGTGTACACAAGAGATGGAGAGCAGATCATGTGTGATTATTATGGTAGGGAAGCTAGCCATATAAACTATTACTTAAAGCAGACCTATTATGCAAAATTGACTTTTCAGAGCTTTTAAAGTTGTTTGTCTCATTCACCCTCTCAAAGCTGAATTTCACTTCACCATCACTGGCATAATCACACTGCTCATTCTTCAATTTCATTTGCTTATTTTTTTTCTTCTTTACATACAGTTAAGCAGCATCATGTAGTCATTTTGGTACAAATGAGTAAAAAATCTGTTACTCTCTAGCATGATGTACAGTTATCCACCCAAGTCTTTGTTGTGATGAGGTTTGCAGAGACGTCAGCTCTCATTGAGCACTGCCATTTTTTAACACAAGTCAACAGACTTGTTTCTTTTATGAAGTCATTTTAGATCAATACTGCAATTTAAAATGTAACAATGATCCACCGGTGTTGTACATTATATCCTTATAGCAGGCTCAAGCACAATATGTGTTCTTGGATAGTCACCAAGAATGGGTTCCAAACGCAAATCAACTGCAAATTTTGTAACCCTTAGTACAAGTACAACTACTGTATGCACTATTCCAATTATTGCAGTTCCAAGCACTGATGTCTTCATCACCAACAAGCTTTTTTCAAAGGGTTATATTTAGCTCTAACAGTGAGATAATAGAAAATGTGTGTTATCACTTACAGTGGAAATTGACTCCAATGCTTGAGAACAAGTTAACTGTGTTGATGCCACAAGTACAGTGTTATGATCCTACAAGGACACGCTCAGGTCTCTACAAAGGCGCTGGCATTAGATTGAGATGTTTAGACACAGTGGTGAGACTTGGACCAGGCATTTTCTACCTCAAGGGTCCTACATAATTCATTAATGTGTGTGTTTTATTGTCTGTAACATTAACCTGCCAGGTGGTCTGCAGATGGAAAACAGTATAAAGCTACAATCTGTCATATGTACATGTGTCTACTAGTAAATGTTCATTATGTATTATTCCACATTTCTTAATGGGCCCATAGTGTGCTGTTTTCTGATCTCTGTTATAATCTTGTTTCTTCATCAAAAACATATTTGGAGTTGTGTTTTGTTTCATTTACATGTGTTTAACACACAAACCATGTATATTTAGGCTTAGTTTGTCTCTTAAACAGGAAAACACTCTGTTTCACTTTGTTCTGTCATGGGGTAATACAGGAAGTGCTCCACTGTGTTAAACCACGCAAAAAATATGCAACTTCTACAAGATGCTGTTTCCATCTCAGCGAGCCAGTGCATAAATCTAAAAGTAACCACAAATATTTCATATCATCTGCATGGCTCCAAGTCTGATTCCCCCTTGACAGAAGATACTACATTGCAGATGGATGCTTGTTATGAAACAGTGTGAGTGGTTGAACAGTTGGTCAGTTCATGTTACAGCTTGTGGGATCTCACCATCGCAGAACGCCACAGAATTTGCATTATTTACTGGGTGCTGATTTATTACGTCGAAGCTATATATTGATCGGAGTGTGTAACTATAGCTGGAGGCAGGCTCACAAAGAGAACAGAGACGGGTGAAGGTCAAGACAGAGGCGGAAGTGAGTGCAGGAGATTGGGGAAGTCGAGAGAGGATTTTTGACAGAGAAGAGATAAGCGCGGGTGGATCCAGTCGTGCACTGAGACTTTTGGGACTTTGTAGCTTGATAAAGAGCAGTGTATGGCAAAAACTCAAGTCCATGTTAGTAAGCTAGTGCAGTAGTGTGATAAAGAAAAAAACTATGTGACTGACAGGAAGAACTGTGTAATTAATCCAATTTGAATCGACGCAGAGACTTCACTGTGTCTAATTGTCAATAATCAGCTGGGTTCTTTAATTGAGAGGTTTATAGCCATTTATAGTTCAAAGTTTGGAGGAATAAATTTGAATGTTTTCTTTGTTTGGAATGACATATGGAGATTTACAGACTAGGAAAATCAATATAGAAAGCCATTTTTATTTTATTTTAGTAAGACAAAATGGTATTGAAAAGAGTCAGTGCAAGAAAAAAAATCATAAAATTTGTCATATAAAATCATGATAAAGCACAGTGACACGGTACAGAATCAGTATCTGTAACATTTTAAAAGTGCATACATCTCTACATATTGTATTTTTCCTGTAATGTTCCACAGTATAGAATTATAGTTATGCATCTCCATGGACAGAATTAAGACGCCAGGTTACAGTCAGATCTGTGTAGAGGTGAGCCTGCCCACAGTAACAATGCATGTGTTTTTGAGAGCACAAAAACATCTGCAGTTGAATAAATGAAAGAGTCTAATGGCATATTGTGGAATATTTTGGTCAAGGTGTTAACTATGGAGACAAGTGCAGAGGGCTTGAGAAAAAGTAAAAGCCAAGTGAAGAGCAGAAACGGTATGCAGCCAAGAGAAAGAGGTGGGAGGATCCTGAGTTATGATACTTTATTAAAGAAACAAAAAGGTGAACCTGAGAACATGCAGTGTGGGTGTGTGGCCAGCAGGGGACTTACTGTTGCCAGCTCATCAAACTTCCCAAAGAGTTCATTGAGCAGTTTGACCAGTTCCTGAGCGGTGCATTGTGAAGCCAAGCTGGTGAAGCCCACAATATCAGCAAACAGGATGCTGTGGGAACAGAAAGAAAAATAAGTTATGTAATATCGATAACTTGGCCTGTTGTCTTGTCTCCATGTGCATAGATACAAATAATATCAGATAATATCAAAGTAACTATAAATTTGCAGGAATACATGTAAACTTGATATGAATATAAATGGTATAAATAATTACTCAGACATCATTCATATTAACATTTTCCTAATCAGATACAGCAAGTCGTTTTACTATTTCAAGCAAGTTTTATTACCATTTTCAGTGAACAAAATTCACAAACTAGCTATGTGCATTTTGCAATATTGTGAAACATAAAACTAAAATAATAGTATAAAATATAAACTTTGAGAAAATAAGAGGCATGTCATAAAGTAAGGTTTATAATATATAAAATAGACTAGTAAGTGGTGGTGAACTCTGTCATGATAATTACTATATCAACTCATCATTCAATATATGAAAGCTAAAAGCTAAACAATATTTACTGTGTGTACATTTTCTTTGTAAAAGTGGAGAAATTTAGGGTACAATAAGATGACATGTAGAGGGTTGAAAAAGTCACTTCTGTGGCTAATTACTGGTTGATTTTGCTGATTGTTTATTGCAGCTCAGGCCTTTTGAATGGCACTGTCTATTTAAAAATGATTTATTGGTTATTATCCTGCATTGTTGTTATTGTGTCAGTGGCATAAAGTAGTTTCAATATTATAATTTACTGCAGTATATCTCTGTTGCAATATATCGTGCTTAGGCTCAGTAGATACCGCCACAGCCTTGGGGCAGACTGACAGAGGTGAGGCTGCCAATTTAAGCCTACAGCAACATTCATACATTTATCTTGCCCAAGAACACAACAACAGCAGGCACTCATCACAGCTGGGATTGACCCTTGATGTTTGTGTGTGTACATTCAACATTCAACCAGAGACAATGCTGCACTAAACACTTCTGCTGCTACTGCTACTATTAGTACTGCTAATAGATTGTGGAAAAAACACTTAAAATCTTACAATGGTAAGAGCAGCTAAATGAACACCAATGTTACACAATTTGGCTAATGGAACTCAACAGTGAAATATGATGCCTCAGTATTAATTCAATCCCTGGTAAGTGAGAGCATCTTTAGGCCAACCACTGAATCAATTAAGAAGCTAAATTGCTCGCTGCTGGGTAGTTATCATGGGGTGTTGAGGAAGGTGTTGAAAGATGCTTAGCTCCTCAGTTATTTGCCCAAAGGCAGGCCACATGGCAACAAAACAAGGTGTTATGGATCTCAGCGACACCCGACAACAGCTGCTCACAGTGGCACTCCGCATGTTTGTGTTGGTCTGTGTGCATAATTGGAGCATGTGAATGGTTTTCAATTCAATGTATGTATACACACTATTGCTGCTGTATCAAAAAGTCCTAATACAATACTAGACTCGGCAGGTGGCAATAGCTCAGCTGGTAGAGCGTTTTTCCACTGATCCAAAGGGTGATGGTTCAAATCTTGACTTAAAAAACATCAACCTGTGGGTTGGCAGTGCAATTCTAGCTCCCACAGATGAATGCTGTCATTGTGTTCTTGGATAAGACACTTAACCCACCATGCCCCTAGTGTCTGTGTACACTGGTGTATGAGTGTGTGTGTGTGTGTATGATTGGGTGAGTGGTTCCTTGTTGTAAAGCGCTTTGAGTGCCTTGATGGTGGAAAAGCACTATATAAAAATGTTTTTGAGTGTATCTTGTTGATTCTCTTGGGCTGATGATACTCACATCAATGGTAATTTGCTCTTATAAAATCAAATGTCTTCAGTGCACCACTTATGTTTCCTTTATTTTTCAGCATTTTCATTTAGTCCTCTAACTTTTCTGGTAATCAGTTTCCCACCCTCTTGTCACCATGTTTTGCCTAGAATGGCATAGTGTGGCATTTAAGTTATGGGTCAAGTTTTTTTTTTCTCCCAACAAAAACAACACAGTTAAATAAATACATGCGGTACATATATATAATGCTATATCGTGGACATCATCCCCATAGGTAATCAAAATGTGGATCCCTCACCGCAAAAGTTACATAGTGCAACTTTTTTGGAGTTTTTCAGGCTATCAAAGCTATTTTTCTGATGACCAATCATAATCATTCTACCTTTCACTGTAGAGCATGTTTGGCCTACAAGAGTTCTCCCCAGCTTTAAAGGTCCTAATTACGCAAAATAGGTTCTTGTGAGCTTTAAGAAACTATAATATTTTTACCTCATCAAAAACATACCTGGAGTTGTGTTTTGTTTCATTCACACGTTTCCTTTGTTCCACCTTGGACTGTCATGCAAGTTAACAGCTACCTTTTACCTTTTGTTCAGTAGATATTTGTAATTCCAGAGCTGAAATTATCCAAATGATTCTAGAAAAGGTGCCTGGAGTTTAAAAACACAGTGAAGCAATTCCTGTGTAATGACATAACGTTACAAGGTGGAACAGAGTGTTTTCTGTTTGAGAGAAGAACTAAATATTCAGGGTTTGCTTGTAAAATGTGTGAATAAAACAAAACACAGCTCCAAGTAGCTCCAAAGTTTTTGATGAGGATACAACATTATTATAACATAGACTGGAAAATAGCATGATATGGGCCCTTTAAATGTCATATCAAAATTGATATCAAGTATCAAGTATATCCCTGAAATCAAGCTTGCAATTTTGGTATCATGACAACAAAACTGCTCTATCGTCTTTGATGCGACTGCATAATGTCTGTCTATTCTCTCTGCCCCAAAGCAATTGTTCCCAAACGCTTCTTATTTTCCATCAAATGCTAGTGCTTCAATAGCCAGCCTGTGCTTCGTGACTGAGCTGCTCTTTTTTGGCAGTGCACTATAGCTTGCTCAGGAGCCTTATGTATGCAAAGCTGGGATCACGACTGCTGCTCCACAGAAGAGGCTCTGTTGTGTGATTTGTCTTTGAATGGGTCCTGTTGGCGTTGTGCAGTGAGTGGGTGAGGGTGGGGAGCGTGGAGGGTGTAAGGGGGTGTTCAGAGTGGAGGAGCTTAATAGGTGCGCGATCAAAAGCTCTCCAGGCCACTTCAAAGGGGGTCATGTGAGGGAGATGTCTGTAACAAAGGAGGACATAAGAATAATTGTGATTATTTAGGTCATAATACAAGAGCAATTAAAACAGTTATGATGACAATTTTAAAAGAATTTTGATCCAATATAGCTTCCAAAAAAGGAAACTTAAATGTAATGTGGGTTTATAACTACTTTATGACATATTATCATTCAGAAAAATTTACCTCATAAAGTTCACAAACAAGAGGAATTCAGATCTATGTTGTTTTCTGATGTATGCTATAATGTTCTTTCCTCATCAAAACTATATACCTGGAACTGAGTTTTGCTTCATTCATGTTTAACACACAAATCCTACATATTTAGGCATCTTTATTTCTTCTCTCAAACAGAAAACTCTATTCCACCTTGTAAACTACCACTATATGACATCACAAGGTGGAACAGAGCATTTTAAGTTTGAGAGATACTAATAAAGGATTACTCAAATATGTGTAAATGAAACAAAACAAGCCTACATGTATTTATTTAATGAGATAACCACATGGCACACAAGAATCCATTTTGTGCAATATAGGACCTTTAAGGCTTTCACAGTTATGGTGTCAATTGTGAATAATTTTGAAACATTTTGTATTGTGACTTCCTGACTGATAACTGCATTTTCAATTCAGTTACTGGACTGATAAGATAGTAAGTTTGCAAAAACCTTCTAGCAATCCTGAGTAAACATAAACACTAGTATATATTGTTGTAATCCATCTATTATCTGATCTCTTGGTTGGTATAGTAATTCACTTCTAAATCCTTAATGAACTTAAAATTATAGTTATAGTTAAGTATTTATGTAAAAAACACACACACACACACACACAAAACAATACTGGTTTCTTGCTATAATTATTACCATGTGGTCTTATGCTAGTGCTGACACTGATCCAAACTGCTCTATGACTTTTCGGGAAAGGTCCAATTCTGTCCCTCTTATGTATTGTTTTCATTGTATTATTTTAGTACTTGTTCAAATGAGCATCAGTATTGGTTTCAGCATCATTATGATCTTGTTATAGATCATTTTGGACACTTCTAGTATTCAGAATGGGTCTGTTGACTGTGTTGTACCAGGCATCGTTTACAAGTGCACGTATCATGTTTAGCAAAGTGGAGCAGGGCTTACAGAGCATGAGAACAGACAGAGAGTGAGAGAGGGAGGGAGAGAGAGAATTGTCTCTTGACATGAGTGCTGTTGACACGCTACCTGGCCCTCCACTCCCACACTCCGCCAGTCTACAGCTCTCCTATTCTCTTTAGGACCACAGCTCTCCTCTTCTCTTTAGGACCACAGCTCTCCTCTTCTCTTTAGGACCACAGCTCTCCTCTTCTCTTTAGGACCACAGCTCACTCTTCTCTTTAGGACCACAGCTCTCCTCTTCCCTTTAGGTCCACAGCTCTTCTCTTAAGGTCTACAGCTCCTCTTCTCTTCAGGACCACAGCTTTTCTCTTATTTTTAGGCCTACAGCTCTCATCTAATCTTTAGGACCACAGCTCTCCTCTTCTTTTTAGGACCACAGCTCTCCTCTTCTTTTTAGGACCACAGCTCTCCTCTTCTCTTTAGGACCACAGCTCTCCTCTACTCTTTAGGTCTACAGCTCTCCTCTACTCTTTAGGTCTACAGCTCTCCTCTACTCTTTAGGTCTACAGCTCTCCTCTTCCCTTTAGGACCACAGCTCTCCTCTACTCTTTAGGTCTACAGCTCTCCTCTTCCCTTTAGGACCACAGCTCTCCTCTTCCCTTTAGGACCACAGCTCTCCTCTACTCTTTAGGTCTACAGCTCTCCTCTTCCCTTTAGGACCACAGCTCTCCTCTACTCTTTAGGTCTACAGCTCTCCTCTTCCCTTTAGGACCACAGCTCTCCTCTTCCCTTTAGGACCACAGCTCTCCTCTACTCTTTAGGTCTACAGCTCTCCTCTTCCCTTTAGGACCACAGCTCTCCTCTTCCCTTTAGGACCACAGCTCTCCTCTTCCCTTTAGGACCACAGCTCTCCTCTTCCCTTTAGGACCACAGCTCTCCTCTACTCTTTAGGTCTACAGCTCTCCTCTTCCCTTTAGGACCACAGCTCTCCTCTTCCCTTTAGGACCACAGCTCTCCTCTTCCCTTTAGGACCACAGCTCTCCTCTACTCTTTAGGTCTACAGCTCTCCTCTTCCCTTTAGGACCACAGCTCTCCTCTACTCTTTAGGTCTACAGCTCTCCTCTTCCCTTTAGGTCTACAGCTCTCCTCTTCCCTTTAGGACCACAGCTCTCCTCTTCCCTTTAGGACCACAACTCTTCTCTACTCTTTAGGTCTACAGCTCTCCTCCTCCCTTTAGGACCACAGCTCTCCTCTTCCCTTTAGGACCACAGCTCTCCTCTACTCTTTAGGTCTACAGCTCTCCTCTTCCCTATAGGACCACAGCTCTCCTCTTCCCTTTAGGACCACAGCTCTCCTCTACTCTTTAGGTCTACAGCTCTCCTCTTCCCTTTAGGACCACAGCTCTCCTCTTCCCTTTAGGACCACAGCTCTCCTCTACTCTTTAGGTCTACAGCTCTCCTCCTCCCTTTAGGACCACAGCTCTCCTCTTCCCTTTAGGACCACAGCTCTCCTCTACTCTTTAGGTCTACAGCTCTCCTCTTCCCTTTAGGACCACAGCTCTCCTCTTCCCTTTAGGACCACAGCTCTCCTCTTCCCTTTAGGACCACAGCTCTCCTCTTGTCTTTAGGTCTACAGCTCTCGTCTTCCCTTTACGCCTACAGTGCTTCTCTTCTTTTTACTGTTGTGTGTTTCAGCTGCTAAAAAGGTAAATTGAATACAGACTCACGTTGACTCAAGATGACTCAAGTTTCTCAAGTTGTCATCTATTTTTTTTATTTTTTTTATTTATCTTATCATAACCATTGTGCATCCAAAGTTTTGGAACAATTATCTACCTATGTCGTATCTGCTGCCCATGTCCAACTAGGTAATAATAATAACATTTAAAGACTTGAAAAAAAAAGAAAAGAAAATATCTTAAATATTATGTTAATTATGTTTTAATGAAATAAGTAGCCTAATCTGTCACATATATAGACACTTTAAGTTATACAAATAGAGCCTTTTGGACATGTCCAAACTGCATTACCGCATTATCTGTGTACTAAATAAAATAGTTAACATAGAAGAAGCAACAAACAATGCTTCCAGATGTGCTCCACTGACTTGTTTACTTCTTTACAGCATGTTCAAATGGATTTTTTTTATATTCCAGTCTTCAAAGAATAGCTTGCAGTGGTGCGTGCATATGCAGGGTATATTCCACTCAGTGTGACGTAATCCGCTAACTGCACGAGCACTCTGTTTTGACATAAGGCATCAATTATTTAATAATCAGAAATGAAATGTCAGAGACTCCTTGCTTTTCTGGCAAAACAAACACTGCAATGTATTATTTTCCAGCAGCTCATGCGTAAGGGAATTTAAATACTGAAGATGTTGAAAGTCTTGTTTGCTCTAATATGTATCATGAATAACACCTTCCGGCTGAACTCCTGTTTGGAAAGCTAAGTGAAAGCCTTGGGGGAAATGCAAAACTCTTGGAAGTAACAGAGAGAAGATGCCCTATAGAGCTGCTTTCATGTAATTAACAGTTACCAGAAAGTGCTCACATTTCTGTGATGCTGCACGCCAATACAAAGCACAAAAACAACATCAGCCCTGACAGAAGATCCATAGAGTGTTCCTGTTCTCTAACCTTTATCTCGTGTGATTGGCTAATCTTAATTGCTGCCCTTCTATTCTTGACCTTGACGTCACAGCGAGTGACACCTGGATCAAAACAGTACGGACCCATGCGCACACCTTGGCGCAGCACAGTTGTCATGACACCCCCGTACCTGACATTGTCATGACGTTGGATGTAGATCTTATGAAAGATCCTCTCCGGCGGCTTCAGGAAGTCCTCCTTCATCTCCATGGCAACATTCCTGGGCAGTAGGCTCATTAGCAGACGCTCCTGAAAAGGGAGGAGACACAGGACAGGAGGCTGTATGAGAACTTTAAATAGGAAGATGTGGATACTGGACATAGTGTAGGTGTTGTGTTCTCTCAAATACTGTACCTAACATGGCACACAAAATGGGAACGCAAAGTACATCAATTTCACACAAAGTTGGCCCCTCATGACTTTGCAGTTTTATGAAAGTTGAAATAAAAACTAAAGTGATGACTGTCATTGGTCAATTTGCAATGATCAAAAAATTATAAATCAATAAACAAACAATTAACAAAAAATAGTAGATAGACAGTAAACTGTTATTTTTTTTTATTATTGCCATCAACAGCTCTGCAGGGAAAAGTTGAAACTTTCTCTGTTGTTACAACCACAACCCAACCAAGAGTCATTCGCGATCCATTTGTTTTATGTGCATGATCATCATTGTAGTGGCTTCAAAGTGCCATGATTAGAAGGTTTTTACACAGACATTAAATGTAATGTGTGCAGCATTGTGGCTCCCATAAAGCCTAACTGCTGCTGCAGAGTGAAGATATAAAAAGCATGGTGGAGATGGCTGTGTTGGTGACAGGCTGCAGGCTCAGTCCTTCTCTGAGAGCTGGACCTTCTTTCTGCTTGGTTGCATAAAAGACAGTACTGTCTGTGAGTGCACTTTTGGACATTTCTTTTTTTGGAATTTATTGAGAAAATTATCATTTTTAGTTCAAAAGTCTTTAGAACATCATTACAGCAGTTGTATTTACACACCTCAGCATTTTTGTTTTTCTGTTAGAACAGTCTTCTGTAGTGGAGTACACTTTAAGCTCTAGTGGGATGTCCAGTGGTTGTGAATGCACAGTGAATCATCAGTAGCTCAGCTCAGTTGCTGTTGAGAAGCTGGTTATGAAAACAGTCTCTGCTTGCGTGTACCTCGTATTTCCATCCATTCACACAGCTGCTCCTCACCTGCCAATAAAACACTAACTGTACGCAGGATTTATTCTTCACACCTCAAGCGGAGGCCCAGGAAAGTATGCTTATCCATATGGGCCAGCACTGAAGTGTTGTATGTGTGGAGGCTCTATGTAAATGAGCTACGTGTGAAGGTGTGCTGACTTTAATGAGATAATTCATTTATCTGAGTTATTAATCTCTTGCGCTTCTCTCTCTGGAAACTTCTTCTAATCGCACCGTAATGATTCCCATTCCTCTGATCTGTCCCAGGCCTAATTCACTATGTGCTATATGACTGTGACTCCTCTAATAGAGATATATTAAAGATCCATTAACATTCACTCCGCTCACATTTACACAGATAACCTGCCCAAAAGATTACCTCCTGCCTGGGAAACTTCATATGAGAAAACATCACAAACTACTTAACAGTTTAAAATGTGACAGTCACATACAGGATTTCTCTGAACGTTCTTTGTCAGCAGATGTTTTACAGGTAGTTAGAACTCATTGTACAACTGCAACTGAATTGAACAAGTCTGTGTTCTACAAAGTCATAGTGCCCGGTGCATTGACCCGTTGTGATCAGTCCAAATTCTACATCTGACTGAAAGCTACACCTCAGAGATAAGAGAAGGCCCCTTTGAAGGCTGAAATTCAAATCTGAGACATTTGTGTTGAGAAAGCCTGGCTGCAGACTGGCTGTTGATAGATCCCAATCAGGGGTCTGCATGTGTTTCTTTCACCCAGATAAACTGTGACCTTTACTGGAGTATGGAGGCCATGAAAGCAATCTGCTTGTGTAATTACCTGTCAGAAGGGAGCCTGGTACTGCTGAGGGAAACACAGCATATCATCGTCTAATCTACAAAGCACAGGTGCTAAGTGCGTGTACGTCTATTGTGTACAAGCAGAAATACATGTAACGCTGGGCATAATTTATTTTCCATTGGGTCCCTGCTAATGCTAGGTGAGGGGGCTAGGGGCATAACGAAGTGAGTAAAGTTACGCGATTGCTCTTTAGTTAAATGGCTGCATTGTAGGTGTGTATGGGGGAGGGAGGAGGGCTGTAGCACCAGTGCATGTGCCACTGTAATTGTTCTTTCCTGAAATAGCTGCTGTCATAGTTACTGAGCGCCTGTGGGCAGGTTGTTAGAATACATTGGCACCTGAAATTCTATTAAAAAAATAACACAACTACTTCTCAGTGAAGATGTTAAGAGGATGGAAAGATGGGGTGGCAAACTTGAACTTGTATTTTCTTCACCTGGAGTTGGAGATTTTTTGCTCCATACCTGCTTCTCGTTCTCATCCTCAAGCCGGAGCCGCTCCTCGATGCAGTTGCGCGCCTGTAAGAAGACTCTCCTCTGGGTGCGCTCGGTGAGGATGCGCACAAACACCCCCGACAGGTTGACACTGGTGAACAGCACAGCGTTGGCCACCAGCTGCACACACAAACAAGAGCAGGCATGTTGTTACACAGGGGCCCTAGTGCTAAGGGCAAGAAACACATATCTACATCAGGAGAGAGGACTTCTGAGAAGGAGTTTCAACTACTACAGAATCATTAGGCCAAAATTCATGAACTTGTCCTTTAGACTATATCAACATTTCTTTCTTCATAGATTTTTATTATAATGTAGTGTTACAAGGAATCTCCCATTGAACTGCAATGAGATCTTTCCTTGAGTCTTTCTGTTGCCCCTCTGGTTAAAAAAAAAGTTATATTAACTGATCAACTAATTGATGATCTCTTTTCCAAACATTTAAAAATCTCCTTATAGTTTTATGCACTGTTCCTCACACTTGGTTAGTCACTTGAGGCCACAGCTGCCCTGGGGTAGACTAACATAAGCTGTGAGATAGGGTTTCTGGTTTTCTGGTTCTGAAGTGAGAACCACAAATCATTTTCTGAAGGTTTAAAACACACATGGCTCGACTGCCTACATGCAACAACAGACAGTGAGTATCAGGAACGGACACTTTTCTACACTGGTGGTAGACAACAAGTGTAAAGGCATATGTCAAACACAATGATCAATACAAGGTCAGGCAACAACTGTAGTTGTAAAAGTGTGTGGTGACAGCTTAACTTTAGCAACAGCAAACTGTCTATTAAACTCCATAAACATACTTTAACATAATTTTAGAAAATAAACACATTTTCATTTTTCTTACATGAAGCTTGTTTGTACTTCAGCTAACACAAAAAACATGGCATCTCTGAGATTTTGGCCCATCCAAGCACCAGCACTCACACCATAAGAAAGAGAGAAATGTACAGAGCACTGGTCTGAGCTGGGGTCAGGCTCCTGAACTTCAGACTGGTGAACAAGCCATATAACCACTGTTAGGAGTTAGCAGTAGATAGTAACATATCATAACTTTTTTGCCCATTTGCAAATGTGAAATTAGTAGAATCAAAAGTATCCAAAAGAGGAGGGAGGTGTTCATAAAAATCATAATATTGTAATTGGTGTTTTCAAGATATGGAAAATTGGCATATTTACAATGTTGGTAATATTTTTTTAGACAGCAAGAAGAACTGATTAAAAATAGATAGAAGAGAAAAGGATTTTATTTTCCAAACAAGGGGCTAAAATAATCAGCATTTTTCACTTTTGTGTGGTACTTATTCAGACATTTAGAAGCATATTTTAGCACATTTCTTATGATTTGCTACAGTACACATAAATATTGTCATGGAGACAACAAAAAAAATTAGTAAATCAATATTTATTTGTTTCATTAATAATTAAATTCATGGAACAACACCAAACTTCTAGATGCTTTTATCTAAAGTAGATATTGAGTTTCTAAGGTGGTTTACAGGAGGACCACATGTGGTTATATGATTTTATGTAGCCCAGTATTTGCCTAGATTAGACTTTGCGGTCTACGCTTTAATCCATATGATGGATAGAATGGCAGTCATGAAGGTCACCATGAGGATTATGACATGAAGCTGTAGGTGAGACTTAAAGAGAAAAACCTGCGGTGAAAAGCAGAAAAAGTGTCATTGATTTATGATCAGAGGCCATTGATTCAGCACAGACACTTCATTTAGAGGATGAACTCTGTAACCGCAGTTTGTCGTCAGTTGCTCACAAAGGTTAGGGTTCAAAGGTCAATGAGATATGCTAAGGCATTACAATGCCAGATGGGTGAAGCTATGTACGCTGTCTGCGCAGACAAGGTGATGAAAAGCTCTTACTGTTGCTAATATCTGTGAAAACCAATGAATTTACTCAAGAGGTCACTTCACTAAAAGGGGTTGTTGACTTTTGAACCACTGGTGAAAACTGAAGTCTATCTGATTGAACACAGACACACAACCAATCCATCACAACTGTTATGCTAACTCTTACCTAAGCATATTAAGCACACAGATGTCACCGCTGACAAACTATCATTTTATTCTCAGTCTTTTGTTGGGACAATATTGCAGAGATCAATAAATTCAATGAGCTGTTGGAAATGTTGCACATTCCCACAGTGTCACAGAAGTGTCCTTCCAGGCGTAAATTGTAACTATGAATCCAGTTAATCAATAGCCATGTGTTCTAGTATTGACCCCCTTTAAAGGGATCTAAAGCAGAAAGCAGAAATAATTCCAGAGATCAGATATGATCTAAACATTAAAGAAATACAATGCTCTATAAATGATATGATACATTAACAGAAAATTGCAGTAACACTTCCTCAGAGAGTTAGATGATATGTTATTGCTTCACCAAACAGTCTATGTTATTCTCAATTGAACTGAAGAAAAATACACCTTAAGGATGTGGATTCTGAGTAAGGGCCAAAACCTTGCGTGAAAACTCAACCAATCAATACTAACATGAAGTAAGAAACTCAATTGACCTGTAGCAGGGGGTTTCAGCACCGGACAGCTCCTCCTCTCATTACACCTAAAGTAAAAGTTGCACTTGTTTTCATTCTTCCAAATACAGTAACCTGGAGCAAAAATCAATGGCTGACTGTGTTTCTACTTTTCCTTTCCTCCATAGAGACAGCAGATTGAGTAAGTGTGCTATATTTGTTGAACATCAGATTATTTCAGATGTAACTCAACAAAACGAAGACAGACCCGTGTATTTAAATGGGTGAGTGCACACATAAGAACAATCTACATACATTGCCTTTATCAGAGAAGATCGTGAGAAAGTTATTTCAAAGTCTTGTGATGAGACACGTCGGCAATAAAAAGCACATATTTGAACACTCATGTCTATTGTCCCACACTGGACTTACCGGTCTCCAAAGCTTTTGCTTTCTTCCGTTGAAAGATGTTGCGATGACGATGAAGTGTGAAGCCGCGAGCATGACCCCAAACAGCACTGCCAACATGGTGCGCACGGGCAGCAGCACGTAGGCCACTAGGGTGACCAGCATGAGTTGCCACACACCCTGTTCGGGCCCCACGGCGCCCAGGGTGCCCTCGCGCGCACCTGTGAGCGCAGGTGGAAACGGGCAACATAGCAAAGCAAAGGTGAAGCTGAAGAGAAGTGCGAGCTTGGCGATCTGTTGCAGTTGCGTGACGTGCAGGTATTTGACGTTGGTGACGATGAAAAGCGAAAGGAAGACCACACAGTGCACGGGGCACGAGCCCTTGGACAAAGTGAGGCGCGGGCTGGACAACAGCTCCAGTAACGAGAGCGAGGACGCGGCTACGATGAGCACCGCGAGAGCCTTGAGCGTGGCGGTTTGCTCGAGCTTCAGGTTGTAGTTCTGGAACAGCGCCTCGAGCTCGTGGCTGTTGAACTCGTCCTCGCACGTGCCGGCCGGGCAGTGACCCTTCGTCCCATGGCTTTTGACTCTTTCGTGCGGCTCCATGTCCGGGCCATGCAGGCTGGAGGCGCACGCACACGGTACAACTTTTCAGCGCGTGTCCCACTGGAACCGGCACCCTCTCCCGGTGCGCGCGTCCAACACGTCCACGGGCTCACGGCACTGTTATGACGAGGGAGAGGGTGGCCACGGGTCTAGGCTCGTGCCTCTCGTCAAGGGGCTGTGTTCAGAGGAGCGCGACCACCCGCTGAGTCGCGCGCACCATCAACGCTGATCCCCCGTGAGCGCTCAAGCAGCATCACGCCCGCATGACACGTTCATCAAAACACCCGCTACGAGGCTCCGTCCGAAGCATTACTGCCTTTGTCTCCCGGTGTCACGCGCCCGGTGCCACTGTAAACAGTGCCCGCTGTTCAAAGCGGTGTGGAGATGAGAGAGAGATGTGCGTGGTGGCGGAGACAGCGGCAGAACAGCGGCTGCTGGTGATTTCCCCGTAGCGTCTGCAGTCAGAGCTGATGTAGTTCCCAGCTAAAAATAGCGCAGCTGCATCGGAGCATGGTCCAATATAGCAACAATTTGGTCTTTCCCTCTTTTCGCTTCCTCATCTGTGTCACTGTGGAGTGACGCTCTCTGCAGTCACACTATCAATACATGTGCACATTAATGACAGGTGCAGGGCTGTAGCCGCAGCACCTTTCATTCCCACTGAGATGAATGATGACGTGATGCACCATTGTTATGTCAGTGGGGCAGCGCTTGTCTTATTTGCATGCGTTTAGCGTCGATTAAGCATCTTAATCAAATTTCACCAATCACGCAAAGGAAAGACGTGCAAATTGATCAGTTTTAGATACAGTTTAATTGGTTCAAATCTGCTTTCTGTATAAGCCTAAAATCAATTAGCGGAGCAATCAGCATGTATTCATCCTGCCCAAGTGATTGAGGAATACTGCTGATTGAGAGTAAATTTGTGAAGTGTACCTAATATGTTGAATAGCCTATCTCTGACACTGTATTCTGTCCCAACATCAGTCTACATCCTGTGCACACTCTTAATCAAAGATGTATGAAGAAGACACCATGGCACACGTGGCACTCAGCCTTTGGTCTAAAAAAGTTTGTTACACATGCTTCATTTTTTTGAAGCCTGTAACAGATCTCCATCATTTACATGTCTTCATGGAGGTGCTGTTGGTTTGCCTTTCCACAGATCAGAACTGTAACATGACCTGGTGGCATCATCTCAACTTCTTGTATGCATGGATATAAATCTGTTTAACATCCTGTGGCAGAACAATAGCATAAGATCAGATACTGGGAATTTTTGGAGACTAATGTGTGACTTTTTCCATTAAAGTTTAGCTCTGAAAAGCCATGTCATGTGTATCTGTGGTGTCCTGTTAAAATGTAGACATAGGCTCCTGAAAAGAACTAAGAAAAGTCAATAAACCATGGTTCTTTTGCATCACAATTACATGTTCTATTTACAGCACAATGACTGACAGAGAAATCTATTCATCTGTTCCAGGTTATTTACAGAGAGATTTAAAATCCCTGTCTCAACACGTCACGTGTCCCTCTTTTCCCCAGTCTAATTGATGACCCCTCAGACCACAGCAGGCTGCTGCTTTAGTGCACATTGGCATTTTGAGCAGTAGTTTCCATACTGCAACTAGTGACCTTGCTTTTGTCACACATGTGCCAGAGATGGCTGAGATCTCTTAAGAAGTCAATTGAGAAGCCCATCAATGAACCAGTCAATGTAAAGCACTTTGAGCCTTCCTAACAAAAAAGTGTCTGTATGCACACAGTCAATTACTATGTGGTCAATATCTACTTGCGTCCAGTGTGTTTTAAATCAATAGGCTCCTTGGTCGACATCGCAACATTAAAAGCAAAGACATTCTGACCCAATTTAGAGGAGACTAATAAGATTTGGTGTAGCGTCTTCTTGTGTGGAGATGAGTGCTGACGCTCTTCTCTTCCTTAGCTTTGGGGTTGAAACACAACAGGTTGTTAATATGTACAAGGATTTAGTCATGTCATTACCACAGAATCTCAGGAGTTTACTCTAAAGATTAGGCAATAGCTGAGGGAGGAACCTTACCAGCCCACCCTCCAAACAAATGAGGATGAACTGCTTTGTTGGTACCGTAAGAAGAATGACAAGATTATTTATATTATAGATTACTATTATTTAGATTACAATAGAAAAAATGTATTATATGAAAATATGAAAGAATTTTAGTGTTGCTTGCTCATGGTGTCAATTATTATTTTTCATAAAAAGTGTTTTACATCAAGGATTCATTCATCTATTCACACACAGACATTGGGGACAGAGGGGTTTAGGGTCTTGTCTAAGGACACAACAACAGTATTCATCTGTGGGAGCTGGAATAGCACCTACGGTTTCACACTCTCCATAGATTTACATGTTAAGGGTGTGAGAGATTCTGGTGTTGCCAGCCAAAGCCAAAGTACTTCGTCAGTGACATAATGACAGAATGTGATATGAGCAGGATAGCAATAATAAAACTACATCAATGTAAACTGTAACACAATAAAACTCAGCAACTAGGGCCTAATTGATGGATCAGACATTTAAAGCTACAATACAGTACAATACAATACAATAAAGGCATTAAGCAAATTCATTATGGATGTTTTATTGCACTGAAAAGGTTTTTAAAAAAACATGCACCTTTAGGCTTACCTCTCCAGAAACCTGACTCTTTTGTCTGGATGCTTGTTTCACTGCAAATATTGCTTATGGCTATAATCTTGCACAGTTTAACAAAAAAACACATAATCTCTCCGTGGAAAAAGTTCTGAAGTAATACCACCTCCAGAAAGATCACTTTAATCAATTAGCAAGCCATTGTGTCTGCTAACTTTTGTTAAGGGCTGTCCCTAAGTGGAGCAAACTACCAGTCAAAGTAGTTTTAAGCCTGACTATGGACACCTCTCAAAGTTTGTCACACTTTTTGTACAGTTTTGTTTGGTTGGCACTTCAGATACATTTAGAGTTGGATCAGAGCCAAATGAATCCTGATAAATCCAATAAGTTATCAGTTGTTACTGGCATAGTGCTCAGTGATTCCACCTCTCCACAGGGCAGATCCTCTGGTTGACTCAATCTGTCTGAGAGGGGTCAGCATGTCCTCAACATGTTACTGTGAGCTCTGACAATATAATAAACATGTATGTGTGAAAACTAAATAAGTGTAAGATTCTTATTGGCAACTTTGTAACTGGTCTTATTCCACCTCCAGGACAGCTCAAGTTTGTGGGGCTCATATGAGAACTAAACAGATGAGGGAGAATGAAAAACAATATCCCATATGCCTTTAAAACATAAAGGTGTGTTTAGGTTGCATCAGGTTCAGTATTTCAAATGGAGCCCAGGGACCTATAAAACTCTGTGGAATCCAAACATATGAACCAGAACTGCGGAACCTTATCATGATTTGTTAATGCCTCACCCTGTAACTTTTGAACCCAGAAACAGGACAAAATAAAAGGAAGTTTTTTTTTTTCATTTATTGCACCAAAAAACACAGAAAAACATTAATTACAACCCATCTTGGCTAAGGTCAGGGAGGTAACAAAAACCAAGATGGAAAAATGGTAAAATAAAGAAGTAGTTTAATTAACAGGAATGTAAAGGTAAATTGAACAAAAGGGATCTAAAATATTTACAGAAAAGGTAATTTACAAGGTTTTAAACTTAAGAGTAACAAAGGTCAAGGTTAACTAAGAAAACTAATTATACAATACAGGATTTGACAAATAAACAAAGTCACCACTGACAAAGGAGCGTCTCAGAAACACTGAGTCACCACAGTGACAGAAAACTAGAGACATACAGTATATTCCGGACTAACCTAGTGTCTCTTTTACAGAGTCAAGTACGAGAGATTTGACAGAGACACACTAACACACACAACGGCATACTGGCCACAAAGGCCAGCAGCCCCAAAGAGGCGCAAAAAATCTCCTTAAATAGCGGGCATGCGGCTTCAGGTGAGGCAGGATTGGTCAGGTGTAGAAGTTCTCCATCAATCAGGAGCCAGCAAGCCACCCAGGTAGGGGTGGGCAACCAGTCCTCCAATCAGGTGTAAGGATTCACAGGATGGGTTGCATGGGGAAGACAGGAAATTTCTGCCACGCATCCAAGTTTAACAAAATTACAAACAAAAAGGGGGAAAGAGCTAAAGGCCTGGGGCCATAACAATGCATCCTTACCTCAGCAGGCTTGCATTTCCACAAACCGAACTCTTACTTAGCCTGGAAGTGCACCTCCACCTGCTTGCCTCCATGGAAATGTGGTTCCTTTGACTATAATATTCACCACATCAATTTCGTATAATGCAAATAAACAGCAATGAAGTATGGGACAAACTAGCTAAAGATCTGCCCATATAAACAAAAACTGCATTAATACTAACAAGGATGCAAATAAGCAAAGCCATAAGTTAACCATAAGTGCTTATAAATACAAACTAATAGCTAAACACACAAACTAGCTCAAACTAAATGTTTTATCATCACTCTTGTCTTAAGCATGTCAGCTGTGATGTGAAATCATCTGAACAGGCACTCACAGAAAGACTCCTGAGGTAAGAGACAGCTGCACATTTTTTTTGGAACATCCCTCGCTCTATCCCTCAAAGTACCCCACTAAACACCCCCTCCCACCCCACTTCCAAACCACCACTATTGCGTAGTCATAGCAACAGAGGCAGTAAAGGCTAGCAGCTGTGACTGATATGCTGTTGAGGTGTTTCCCAATCTGACACCCTTGGCTTCCACTCCGGGCTCTTTTGTGGGGCCGCCTCATGTCTCCGGGTGACTCCTGCCTTCAGGTGCTGGGCGATGATGTGTTTGTATCAGTCGAGCGCGGATGGGGTGACACAGCGCCCTGCCCTAAAGGCTCATTGTGCTCACTGACATTTCTCCAAATTGACGCTCTGACATGAAGGAGCGGGTGGTGCCAATGGAAGCTCCAAAGGTGACTAAAAACAACACAAGCCTTCCTTTGCCAGCGCTCTCATCTCAAAACACACACACAACAGACATGGGCTTAAGAGCAGGGGGGGGAGGGATGTCTGGTAAAAAGTGGGTATACATAAATTTAAGGTGAAAGTTTAAACATGTAAATAAAATCTGGTAATCTGGTAATATAAAAAAAATGCAGATAGAACAGAACTGAAAGTGATATTTTTTTTTTTTTTACTTATTTAGCATTCAGTCAATTACATGTGTTTTTATTGCTAAAAATATGTGTTCTTACTGAGAGCAGGCTCACTTCTCTACAGACTCAGATAGGTAACGTCCTGATGTTTAATGCCATATTGTGGAAACTTCCAGGGCATAACATTTCCATAGAAACAGACCCTCCACTAGAAAACTGGCATTTGCACTTTTAAGATCTAGATGTATTACATACCACTGGAATAACAGAATAACTTTTGAGAGAATAACATATGATCACAAGGTTATTGGGTCAAACTGTATTTTGGCCAACACTGTTTCAACATAGTTTCTAGATTTCTCAGGTAGTCTTCTAATATATGCATAATTATAATATAAATATATATGAGCTGCAGTAAATAAATGTCAGAATGTGCAGTGGCAGTACTTAACTGTTAGTTATTTTAATTTAGTATCTATAATGAGTGAAAGAAGTTCACAATTCAGTCTTGTAAAGCTCATATCATAATGCAAAAAAATTACCAAGAATGTCCAATTAGTACAAAGAAAAAGTCATGTGTTGGCTGATAAATCAATGTAGTATTTCTCATGACAGGCCTAGTTATTTCAACTGCACGTGGCTTTGATAAAACAGGAAACTGTGTCAAAAATAGCCTCTAAAATATGCAGAGTACAGTGAGTAAAGGTTAGCTCAGGTGGACAGCGGTTGTAAGTGGTTTCCTGTTGGAAGCGTGCGGTGGTGAGAGCCAACTGGCACAGAGACATGGGTAAATAAGAGCGCAGACCAAACTCCTCAGGACATGAATGAATAGAACCCCTCCACTGGGGCTGAACAGAACTGAGCTGCAGACTGGTGCCTCTGCTCTGGTGCTGTAGCGGGCTGGTTAGCATTCATGAATAAACCTGTCTACTGCCATTCATACAAACACAATTAGCCTCGTGCTTCTCATTTAGGAGACAGGAATAGACATGGCAGATAGGACCGCTCAGACATAAACGCTGGTATTTATGCTGCTGCTAAAAACCTCCTTGAACCCATCGGCTGTCAGTAATGGCTTACATGATGTTAACATGCGCATGGAAAAAGGTCAATAATACCACAATGAAAAGGAAATTTTGTTTAACTGTCAAATACAAACCTCAGCACCTTGGTAATGCTGGTAGCTGTTTGTCCATTATCTGGTTTATAGATTATGGATGATAAGGTTTACATACAAACCCTAAACCATTGTTATTTCCATAATATATTTTAAAGATGGCCGATTAATGAGGCAAAATATGTCTTCACATCTGATGAGATAAGCTTGAAAGCTCAATTCATCTTTTATTTATTATTACAAATGGGATCAAAGCGTATCAGAGTAATGCATTAAACATACACATTCTTATTGTTCATGTTGTTGCTGTTTGTGAATAGTGCAATTAAAGGCCATAGATAAGGTTTAGACACAGAAGTTTACACAGCGAAGATAATTCTTACAGATTCATTTAAAAACAGAGTGGGAAGCCTTATATTCTACTAAAATATGTATTTTTAAGGGCCCATATTACTCCATTTTCTGATTTTGTTATAATATTGTTTCCTCATCAAAAACGTACATGCTTTTTGGTTGTTTGTTTTGTTTTATTTCATTCACATATGTTTAACACACAAATCCTGCATATTTAGGCTCTCTGTCTGTCTGTCAAACTGAAAACAGTTTTCAAGGTAACAGCTACCTTTTACCTTTTGGTCAGTAGAGTTGGCAATTCCAGGACTGAAATTAGGCAAATGATTCTAGTGAAAGTGCAAGAAGTGTAAAAACACAGTGGAGCAGTCCCTGGGGAAAATAGAGTGTTTTCCATTCGAGAAAAGAACTCAGCGTAAGTATGCAGGATTTGTGTTTGACATGTGAAAGAAACAAAACACAACTTAGGGTATGTTTTTGAAGAGGAAACAAGTTTATAACAGATCAGAAATAGCGTAATATGGGGCCTTTAATGATATAGCTAGAATAAATTATCCGAAGTTATCTTGCATTACATAACAGCCTTTTTGTCCACACTATAGATCACACATACAACACAAACCCCTTTCTAAACTGCCATGTTCCTCTCATTCTCACCATCACTTTTCACCACTGTACAGCATCTTAAACTCACGAAGAGCAAATTACCATATAAATACATGAGTCTTTTTCAAACGTACAACAGCAGAATTTAGTGGGCCTCCATATGCACAAGTGGGGGAAATGAAAAGATGAGAGAGGCGCGCACTCACAAAAGCAGGCGTTTGTGCGGTGTGTTCAAAGTGTGTGTGTTTGCGTGTGTGTGTGCGTGTGTGCGTGTGCTCCTGGCTCCTGTTGTATGAGTGGGAGTGTTATTGAGAGATATTTTTAATTCTGTGTGTCAGCTCCTCTCATCTCCCTCAGCAAGAGACGTCGGAGGGAAGCTAAAAAACATTTCCAACACAAGTATCACTTAAGTACACACAAGGTACACACAGGCTGTACAGTTCCTCCAGTCTTTCATTCGGCGTCAGTTACGTTTTTGAAAGTTGAAAAAGGGAGCTTGCCAGATTGTTCATTTTTTATGGGCTTGTGAGGTAATTTTACATGTACAAGATTGAAACGGGATTCAAAATAGAAAGCTTTATAGTGATCACCTAAGCTTCAAATCACACTACAGTTGTTGTTGATATAAGGTAAAAATGGAACACACATCACAGCAAAGTCCTGCACTGCTGCTGAATCTTATGTGCATATGCTTAAGAAAAATAGGGAGATCACTCAAACATTCATTAATCACTAACTGAGAAGGGAAAACATGGAGATAACATGATAACATTATAAAGTCTATTTGTCCTTTGTCAGATATTATGGTATGGGGTTAAGAAGTATATGAAAGTTTAGCCTTATTATGCATGATTTTGTGCATGGGAACAAATGTGGTTGCAAATATGAGATAGCTAGATTGCAAGTTTCTAAACGGTGAAATGTCATGGCTAGCTGAATCTGGTATGTCTCTAAAACTGGAGCAAAGGTTGGTACTTGTGGTCTAAGCTTATAAATATAAATAAATATTAAATGCACCATGCGCCCCACTTAAGTCCTTCAAACCAGAAAGGCCTGGACTGGAAATTGCACTCACAACTGGAATAAGCACAGTTGTCAAACACAAACATTGTTACTATGTGAATAAGATAATTTAGCACATTGGCTGTGCTTGTGTCTCTGAACCTGACATTTGAACATTAGACAGTTTAAGAATTTACATTTCAGACTTCTTTCAACTGTTTCTACTTCTAGGTTTGATTAAAATGTACTCATTGAAATGAAGCTTGAATTTAAAATACACTTCCAGTCAAAAGTTTATACACACAATCTTATTCATTGTTTTTTCATGTTAATACTTTCTACATTTTACACACATATATGACATCACATATATGAAGAAAGATATATGGAATTATGTAATGAGAAAAAAGTAAAATAAAACAAAAAGGGTGGCTAATTAAACATTTAAAAAACACAACAAAAATACTAAAGTTATGTATCTTTTTTTCTTTGCCTCTTAATCCCATATCTCTTACATATCTCTCAATACATTTTATTTATTAGGCGTCTTTCTGGACACCCAAGGTCGCCTTATAGCAACATTAACAAATTAAGTACAATTTAAAACACACAGTTAAAAGCCTGCAGTTAAAGTGGGACAGTATTTAATTGATTGATTGAAATTAGTATTGTATTTAGTGTTGTATTTTATTAGTATTTAGAAATGTATTAGACAGTATTTGAATTGATTGTATTTAACTGACTTACAATTATCAGCTATTCTCCCTGGAGACCTATGTAGCATGTTTTTGATGTCTTCTGTACATATTTGAAATGTAGAAAGTAGCATAAAGAAAGAAAAAAAACATTAAATTGATGGTTTTGGCTGGTAGTGTTGATTGCAAATCAAACCCCAATTGCGATAGTGAACATAAAAATTATAATAACACATTACAATACAAAGACCACAAAAAAGACCATTGAAAATTACGCATAATCGCTGTACAAAGCTTATATGTGTTTACTGCCCACCACTTAAGACAAGATATCAACTTATGCACCAAAAGCACCTAAGCTGTATGGGACTTAATATGACACTGCTTGGATAATGCTGCCTCTCTGTGGACTGGCCTCTGTCCTAATGACGCTCTCATGTGCTGGAGCTTTTAGTGATGCGTGGAGTCACAGTGGACAACAAAGCATGGATTAGCCTCACTCAAGTAAAAAGGTAAGTGGATTTAGTTCCCACTACTATTCTTAACAACACAACATTGTCTCTATCACACACCACACAGCAGGGTACGTATGCCGCCATTATTGCCCCACCCCCTCATTCCCCCTCAGGATAAACTCACTCAATTGTCCTCTAATCCACAATCAGAGGATTTTATTCCCGTTTTATTATCAAGTCTAACCCACCACACAAATACAGTTAATTAATGTGATGCCCACGTTTCAGATGTCTGTTAAACATTTGGGAAGAGACCAAAAATGATTCACCAGAACACTGAAATGGTCCAATAGTTTACGACTGCCATAAATAGACAGAACACAGTTATATTTTGTGTGGCAATGATACTTAGCTAAGGTGCACAGTTACAGTGGTTTCTTGTTGGTTCCAAGTTATGTTGTGTTATATTAATTAAAAAAATGTTATTCTTCATTTATCATAGCAATAAATGTGAGTGTTTATGATTTTGACAGTGTCTATTTCTATTCAGTCTTAAAAACATGAAAAACAGAACAAATTCAACCTGGGTCCAAATTTTATTCCTCACTAACCTTATGCGCTCCAGTCACCATAATTATTCACCGTGACAAGTTTATACGTTTTTCGCAACTCTCAGAGACCAGAGTGGAGTTTTGCCATTAACAGTAACAACAACTAACAACTAATCTAACAACAACTAGCATGCTAATGTGCACTTCCTGATTATAGGACAATAAAATACTTATGTTATTAGTTTCTTTTTTCAGACCAAAAGTTTGTTTTCATACCTGACAGTTTCGTCTTCCTCAGAGTGGTCACATGATGTTTCTGTGACGTGTCCGGTCAGATGATTTATACAGGTTTGGCGCTGTCTTCCTATCTTTGGTCCAACTTCCTCAGGACAGTATCTCAGGTGTGTGAGAGTATCAGAAGACCAAATGAACCTCACTAGAATAATAAAATACTTAGATTACTAATTAGATACAGATAGCACACAGCAGATTTGTTTTGACCTCATGAGCTGCTAAAACAATATATATGTACTAGGGCAAGATATATTTTGGTAATATATGGGGAGAAAATGGGTACAGGGCCTTTAATATGACCATGTAGATGAGTAAATAAGAAATTGTACGTTGTAAAAACATTCTAAAAAGATGGACATGTATGAGTCTAATTGCTGGAAAATGTACACACAACAAAGCTAAGCGATAGTCAGTAATCGTAAGTACACCTGAAGACATTTTTAAATATTAAAGACTTTCTATTCATCATTTGTGTGGTGCATTTCAAGTGAATGAATTATGAATAAGCTTCAGACAAGCACACTATTTTCTAAAACTGATTATGCCAAGCTGCCGGGCCCGCACCATCCAAAGTTACCAGAAAGTGAAAAGAGAGCTGCGTCAAGTCTGTGCTGTTAAAACTCCAGTTTGACTCAACAGTAACAGAAGAGGCTATGATAGTGTTGCTTGTTTTATGGATCTCTCACATTTTACTCAAAAAACTTACTTAAAAAACATACCTAGAGTTACTGTTATGTTGTTTCATTCACACATGTTTGAGTCATTCTGATTTATTAGTCTGTCTGCATCACCACAGCTCAAACTGCTCTGCTCCGAAATTCATGTAGTGGTAGTTTTCAAGTTAACGCTACTTTTTACCTTCCAATTCTAGTGGTGAAATCTAAATGAATCTAGCGAAGGTGTATGGAGTTTAAAAACATAGTGGAGCACTTCCTGCATTATCACATGACATCACAAGGTGGAACAGAGTGTTTTCAGTTTGAGAGAAGAACACAGGTAGGGTTTGAGTATTAAACATTTGCGAATGAAACATTGCAAATGTTTTTTGATGAGGAAGCAACGTCATAGCTTAGATCAGAAAATAGTGTAATATGAGCCCTTTAATCAGAATAAAATGAAATCTTATTATGAAGTCATGTTTCCCTGTTCACTTATGAGCATTACTGTGTCTATTTGTCTCTTTTGGTTCAAAGTTTTCAGACAAATGTCAAACTTAGGCCATATAAAAGTTAATGAAGGCATGCATGTGATTACATTGGAATATTTCGAAAAGTTTCTTCAAAATAGTAAAACAGAGCAACAGTGGATACAAAACCATGTCACCAAATTCAATTCTGACACTTTGGTGCAGTGGCCTCACAATGGTCTTTGACTCAGGCCACAGAATAAATGAAAAAGTAAAGACTGTGAGTGAGCTCTGAGCATGCTCCTGATTTAACCACCAGGAGAAGTCTTTTCTGTTGTACGAGCTATTCCGCAAGTGCACTTCAATAGTTTCATTACTTGCAGATAGAAAAGTAGCAGGTGGCCAGTATGATCGATGCAGCCGGCGACCGAGGCCTGGGGTCCTTCACAATCAACCTGACACATCAAATTCAACCAGTGCGAGGATACTGCACAGAGACAGAAACAGGAGCAGTCAGGATGTACAGACAAACACTCATTATCACCACTAGTCTCCATGCTCTCATTGGAGATTCACACTTAACACTGACACATATCCCCAAAAGATTACAGCTTGGTGCATCAAATATTAAAGCAGACTGTGAATTATTGATCCCAATCAATGTTCGTAGATCAGAGCTCTCAGCGGGCACAGGAGGGAGTAATGAGCAGGCGAAGGATGGACAGAAGAGGGGTCTCTGTTGCCCTGTGCCCTGGGGGTACTGTACACTTACTGTATTCTAACCTTCACAATAAACCAAGTCAGGTGTTAGCACTGTACCAACAACAAGCTGCTTTCACATCATGAACTGTGCCAACTCAGAATCTGACAGTGTTTGTAGTTTTTTATCCTAGACTGTTGCTTCAAATGAGTCTTGTAGTTAAATGTACCACTTTCAAAGAGAAAGCAGCCTGCCACACTGGTCATGTTTGATTTAATCAAATGCGCTTTTTCTGGACTGAAAATCATCAAGATTTCACTTTTTTCTTACTCAAAGCTACTCCAGGTCCTTTTAAGAATTTAGAGTTGGAACGTTTCTACAAAAGTTTAGCATAAGCTTAGTTCAGTCTTGGCAGCCTGCAGCATTAACACAGTTTACTGCAATAACCCCTGTGGTCTACATTATTTGCTGTGGATGCCACATTATAAAATATTAGTGGTATGGTTATTGTGAGCTGTTTAGTTTTAATATATGCACCATTTGGGAGGTGTGTAGCGCACCTGGGAGAAGAAATCATGATTTTTATTTTATACTTCATACAATAATATTGTACTATTAAAATTATCAACCTTGATCTCGATAGAAGCAACAGTAGCTTAGTAGAGGCAACAGCTGTTAGGAAGTTGTTCTACTGCTCTGAAGGCTGCTGGTTCAAATTCTACTCTTGATATAAACATCACTTTGGGCAAGATGCTTAAACCACCTCGTTACTGGTGTATGAATGTGTGTATGTGTAAATGGGTGAAGTGGGTCCTTGATGTAAAGTGCTTGAAGCGCCATGAAGGTGGAAAAGCATTGACGTCCCTATTTGCCCTATTTAGACTAAATTTACACAGCACTTTTTATAATGTGAAAGAGCGTAAGTTTAATTATCATACGCTAGATGCCCTAGGACAGACAAAAAGATGTGACTGCCATAGTGTGCCTGATCTCCACCAATGTTGCTGAGGACACAGTTAAATACAATCTCTGGAGACTAATTCGAACATTAATCTTAAATCATACATTAACTAAATTAACTCATATATTTAAACTACATTAAATTAATATTGAATGGAACCTGAGATTTTAATTCAATAATTCAATTTTAGTCCCTATAATGAGATGAATACCCACATTATCACACAAATGCAAACTGGAGCACACTGAGACAGGTGAAGTGCCTTGCCCAAATACACAACAATTTCTGTCAGAGGGGATCTTCCTGCCAACCTTCCAATAATAGATAAATTAACCTTATTTTAAAACATCTAAAGAAAACAAAAATGTAAATGAGGGTCCATGAGAGAAGCTGCCTCAAAGCAAAGATATAACCTATAGGCCTATTATCTTATCATCTCCTATTTGCTATGTAGGCGTCTCACTTTTCCTCTGCTAAATGCCCCGGGAAACATGATGTGGTCCAGAAATCCATAGATAGAGCTACTCACTGACTCCATGTTCATATATATTACATGAACTGTACCCTGGGGTGGGCGTTATCGACAAAAATTAATATATTTTTGGATTACCCCCATGGCAATATTACAGAAATCCATCAGAAATGAGCAAAAAGCTACAAAAGTCTTGGTGTAGATTTAAAGGCCCTGTACACATTTTCCTATGTATAATATTTGAGCAATATTTGTCTGGCCCCAGTGCATTGAATAAGCAGCTCTAGAGGGCAGAATAAGCCTGAAATGTTTCACAATATGGCATTAAAGTTATCTATATTTGTGGAGAAAACTATGGGTCCCCGGGAAGCCAAACTGGGGTCAGATATGTGGAAAAGTATGTATTAAAAACAACGGTAATTGAAAAAGTAACTAGATGACAAAGCAATACCATCTCCGTGAGACAAGCATGTGCCGGACCCTCCACTTGAAAAGTTACATAGTGCACTTTAAAGTGTTAATAATAATACTTAATATTTTAATTTTCTCTCTCTGAAACCAGTATTGCAAATATGTAAATTTCTCTATAACATCTTTTTCCTCGAAGTACATTGATACCTTGCAGCTGCTGTTGTCAACATTACCCAGTGGTGTGAAGCCAACTGAAAGCACTACTCTGTTAGAGGCTCTGTTACTCAAGTTAGACATAATCAGAGCTTTATATTTTAACACAATTTAACCAGAATGACCGAACAGGTGAGATGATTTGTGTTGTTCCAAATAGCAAGTTAATTATAATGTTCTGATAACAGGCTCTATTCACACTTACGTCACAAACCAGGAAGATGTTTGGAAACATTTGATGACAACTTCTAGCAGGCTCTGTTTGCGTCAGTAAATCTGACAAAATCTGTCACTGTAACACACACACGGTCACTGTAGCGTTCTGTTATGTTCAACTAATTACAACCACTGGGTACATGCAATTAGAAGAGATGAGGGCACCAAATTCCAGATGATTCCAAACAGCACATACATATGCAGTCTTCATTTTACCGTTGATGACATTTACTTCACTGGGTTTTATCGCAGTCAGTCGGCGAGCCCAGTGTCAGTAACTACACTAGAAGTCATCACATGTTTCCAAACATCTTCCTGGTTTGTGACGTAAGTGTGAATAGAGCCTACTGTCCTGAAAATCCATCCAATAATCTGTTTTTCTGTGTTGCCACAATACTATAAACAGCAGTTGGTTAGCTAAAACAGTCTATTTCTTTGGTATTTATCTTCAAATGTCAAGTCATTTTACATTTTACTGTATGAAAACAGTACTATGGAATAATGTACATATACACACAAGCAACAACTCCCAAAGACCTCCTCAGAAGAGCAGCTGTGAGCCCCACATCTGATTACATTATTGACACTGGGCAGGAAACACAAGTGGGAGCATGCCTCATTTGAGTGTGAAATACACTGAGGACTGCTCCATCACGTCTGACTGGTTTACATTCACAGCTAACAGAAGTGACAGGTTAACACAGTGCACCATGCACATAGTGTATACCAGGGACCCAAGGTTAATGCTGCAGTTTTTTTTAAGTACAATAATTTCCTCCACAAAACAAATTAGGCAAAAAAAAAAAACAGCCTTGTAGTTTAGATTTATACAAACAAGTTCTGAAACTAGCCATAGTTTGTCAGTTCTTTGGGACGTGTTTAAAATGTGAACGTTAAACTGAACATTATAATTAAAATTACGGCTGTATAATTTGAAAAAATGGTGATGTGTGTTTTACTAATAGGATTTTGTTCACATTTTAAACACGTCCAGAAGAATTGGCAAAAAGACAGAAATATTAAGTGACAAATGAATAGCAGAGAGATTTCTGAAAATATTTGCACAGATATGAACTACAGGGTTTCGAGTCTTTACGCAGAATAAAACATGGTGCTTTGTTGTTTGTGGAAGAAACGATAGTACTTCAGTTGTGTTTTGTTTCATTCACAGATGCTTAAACAATCCTTTTTTATTAGTGGGTCTACATCTCCAAAGCTGAAAATGCTTTGTTCCACCTTGTGATGTCATGAAGCGGTATTTTTTAAGTTACCTTTTACCTTTCGTTTAGTAAAGATGGGTGATTCCAGAGCCAAATTCATTCAAATGATTTTAATGAAGGTGTATGGAGTTTGAAAACACAGTGGAGCCCCTCTGTGTTACCAAATGACATTTCAAGGTGGAGTGTTTTCTGTTCAGAGAAGGGTTTGTGTGCTAAACATGGGTGAATGAAACAAAACACAACTCCAGGTATGTTTTTGATGAGGAAACTATTATAACATACAGTAGATCAGAAAATGGTGTAACACTGGCTCTTTATTTTTCCCAAATCATTCAGTCCTAACGTAAACATTGCTGCATTTGTTGGGTGACTGAATACAGAATGCGAGTTTGCCAGCGCTGGTTGTGTCTGAGCATCTGGAAAGCCCCGGGGTCTGCGCTACAACTGATGATTAGCATTTACATAATGAGCTAAATGTTAGCTGCTGCTCTAAACTGCTACTCCTCAGCTGTCGGGACAAACTGACCTCCACAGAGAGAAACACGCCGATGTGGGGCAAACAGAGGGATGTGCTCCTTTGGAAAATGGAGGAATTAAAGACTGCAAAATGGTAACCTCAACTATTTTAAAGGTGCACTGTGCAACCTTTTGACTGGGGATCCATCACTTGCTTGTTTCTATGGATATGTCATTGCTCTGTCTGGAATGTTCCACAGTATAACAGCTCTACCTTACATTTATTCAGTTACAAGTGGGTTTACTGCTCCTCGGTCTCCATGATGATAGAAAGGTTTAATGCCATACTGTGAAACATTCCAGACAAAGAAATTACATCTCCATGGAGAAAAGCATTTGACTTGCCCTCCGCCAGAAACATTACACAATGCTCCTTTAAGATATTAACGGGGATATATTGAGTTGTGTTGGCTCTCAGTGTTTTATGATGTACTTTTTTCATTTTAGAAGTGGGTTAACCTTGAATAAATTAGTGCTTATTTAGTCCTGGCTCATATTGTGACTGTCTTAGTCACATGACCCTGTGTGGTATTTTTTGCACCTGTCTGTTTTGCACTGATCATTACCTGCACTGTTATATTCTTGTAATTTTGTAATTTTTTGTGTTACATTATAGAGTTTATTGTTTCTACTTTATTTTATTTATTGCATGGTTAGTAGTGTTTGTCTATGTTCCGCTCCAAGTACCGCAGCAATTTCCTAATATTGTGAATTTGATTTCTGATTACACCTGCTTTACACCTTACTTTGTACTCGTATAGACCTGATTTTAGATAGAGATGTGCTGTTTTACAAACTGGAGGAATTACAGACTGAAACATTTGTTGAAAGCAGCATGGTGGCTGAGTGGCAACACTCAGGCCTCACAGCAAGAAGGTTGCGGGTTCGATTTCTGTGTGGAGTTTGCATGTTCCTCCCCGTGTCTGGATGGGTTTCCTCCGGGTACTCCGGTTTCCCCCATCAACCCAAAACATGCAGCACCCCTATGAACTAATATCAAGGACCATGTTGTCCACCCTCCTGTGGGCTCACCACCTGCAGTGGGGTTCATAGGGGGGGGTCAGGTGCTATGAGTATTGGGCAGCAAGCTGCCCCCGCGACCCAGCCGGATTAAGCGGGAGAAGATGGATGGATGGATGGAACATTTGTTGAAAAACAACTATTGCTTTGTGATTTGATTTGCAATTTATATTTAAAAAGTAGAGTTCTGTTTAGTGTGCGCATTATAAACAACTGCAGGAACATTAACATTTCAGAGAAGACTAAAAATCAAACTGATAAATGAATACAAATGTCCGAGCATGTCAGTAGAGGTCTAAGCTACAGGAGAACTAGATCTGCCTGGAAAAAGGCAAGATATTGTGTTCTTTGTACAGGACACTGTATTACCAAATGTCAGTTTTTGTCATTTGATGGTTGTGCCAATGCAAACTGTGATTTTAATGTGATTTTTGTATATTGTAGTCAGTGGTGAAACTTAACAAAGTAAAAGTAGTATAATAAAGTATAATTGTAGGTATCTGTTCTGTACTTTACTTTTACTTCACTACATTTGAGAGCAGGTATCTGTACTTTCTACTCCACCTTTTTTACTTTCTACTCCAACTTTTTTTTTAAACTGATACTATAATACTTTACTTAGGTATATTTTTTTCATGTGATACTTTATTTTTTGCTCTGGTATCTGTACTTTTACTTTTTTAACAAAATTGAGCACCACTGACTGTAGGAACCTACTCGTCGTGCTAGTTCCAATCACCATCAATCACTCTCGAAACACAAAGGAAATGGAGGTGAAGTGTCTTGCCCAAGGACACAGCTAAATCATTACCCTGTTGTTTTCTGGTTATAATACGGACTAATCTAACACTGAGCTACTCTCGTCCCAAGCTTGGAACAGTGTAAAGAGTACACTGGCTTGTGGCAGCGCAATTATTCATAAAAAATAAATTAGGCCCATTCAAAAACCTATTTTCCCAGAGTAATTTGTTTTATTGAGGTGAACATTTCTACTCTTACCAGCAACAGTACAATAACATAATCTGGGTTAAAGGCACTGTACTTGATCATTTTAAGAACACGAAAAACAGAACAAATGCATTCTTGTGAAACTAGCATGCTAAAGTGCATTTCCTGGAACAATAAAATGCTTTCTGATTAGATGCAGACAGCACAGACTTATTTTGACCTCAAGAGCTGCTTAAACAATATATTAGGTGAAAAATAGGTTACCGGGCATCAGTGGTAGAACATAATGAAGTAATAGTAGTAAAGTACTGTACTTAAGTATACATTTTAGGTATCTGTACTTTACTTAAGTACATTTTAACATGGATACTTTTTACATTTACTTCACTACATTTGAGAGAAGGCATCTGTATTTTCTACTCCACTACATTTCTGAACTGGACTGAAAAGTAAAAGTATTTTTTATTTTGAGTTCATTTTTAACATGTGCAGTTTAAGCAAACAAAAAATGTAAATAAAAACAGCTATGGAAAAGAAAAATGTTTCTGTTGAACAAAATTCAGCACATTTGAAGCTTTATTAGACCTCAAAATCTGCAGTAGATTTGCAGATTTCTGTAGATTTTTTCACGTGATACTTTTACTTGAGTATTTGTTTTGCTCTGGTATATGTACGTTTACTTAAGTAACACAATTTTGCACTTCTCCCACCACCCTTAATATTTCAGCCAATCTTTTATGGCGTTAATGGTGGTGATGCGTTCAGGGCAGATCCGTATCAATCCTCATATGTAAAAGGCTGATGGCCCATAACACAGAGCCACTGACAGGTCAAATGAATGACAGTGATTATCAGGTTACCATGGCTCCTGTCAGCGGGAGATTTATTAGGGACAAGTGAGCAGTTGGTCCGTGCTGTTTGTGTGTTGGGCAGAAGACAAATTGGACAATTATGAAGGTATTCCAAACATGAGACAAAAAAAGATATGAAAAGTTAATAATGAGTGAATTTGATTTGACTTTGCTGATGGGTCTTTCTTTTTTGTTTTTTTAACGTGATCCAGTTTTCCATTAGAAAGTTCATTAAAATCACTTCCAAGCACAATTTTTTTGTTTGTTGATTTGATACTGTGCAGAAACACTGACTATTACTTTACTTTAATTTCAAAAGTAGGTCCAGGTAAAATGACAATAAAAACCAAACTGCAATTTATTTCCTGTGATATGCTATTTTGGTGCATTGTGATTCTGAAATTCTCTGTTTAATGCAGCTGTACGTACAAACACACCAACTCCTCTTATTCTTCAGCCTCAGACATATTATATAATATAAACTTGTATCCATGTTTGTCTTGTATTTTGGTTAATGTGTATTTTCTACTGACCCCAGGCCATACATGTAGGATTAAAAAAAACAAGCCATTTTTCAACAATTAAAACAAGTAAATCAAAATTTGCCGGTCGCTGCTATGACATGCCACAAAGAAGACCTGGGGTATATCAGTTATGCATTTTTGAACCGGAAAACAATTAAATCCAAGTACTATTATGTTGTTTTGGCTCAATATTACATTATATTTATTTACAACATTACAGTGATCGATGTATGAGATAGTTTAGACAGAATACCCCCCAAAAAGCCTAATATCTTCTTTAACAACAGTTTACCAATGAAGTATGAACTCTAAACAGTAGATGGCTTTTGTTAAGGCAATATTAGAGCTACTAAATGTGTATGAATTCTGATACAAAATCTTGTGATATAAACTTTTTTGCATATCAACCACCCAAAAATGCTCTCCTTTCACTTCAAAACAGACACAGTGTTCTTCACTATTCTCCAAATTACAGCTCCTCTTCCTCCTCTTCCTCCCTGTCTGACTCAGTCTCCAAACCGCAGACAGTTTATGGAACTGTCAGTACATAGTAGACAGTCACATTTAGATCTGCTTGTCACCTCACATCTCCCCATCATTGTCTTCTCTGCTCCTCTCTGCACCTCTATCCGAGCTCCCTTCTTCATAATCTCTCCATCGGCCCATTTCATCCTCACCTTTGTCTAGTCAATAGAGATTTCCATGGTTTTAATTCGTCCACCACGGGAATGGATTGGGGTGAGGGAGGGGGGTCTAAATCTAAAGAGAAGGGGGATCTAAATGTAAACAGTGGCGCACAGAGCAGCTTAAGATGGCTATAAATAGGCTGATAGACCAAGAGGCAAGGCGAGCAAGGGAGAGACAGAGAGAGAAGGCTGTGTTTACGGAATAAAAATTGCTCCCGACAGTCAGGGATTAGTGCTTCCCCAGAGGATTTTCACTCCAAAAGCCCAATCTGGAGCGATTGGGAAGAGCACCAGCCTCGGTCATCTTAATTCAGTTAAAGCCTGCGCGACACAGACACTCTAGCAACTAGCAAACAAAGACCCAAAGATAGATGGTTACTCTGTTGGATGAACTAATCAATGTGTGATTGTGCTATGCAAAGAGCTGAATCACAATCAAGTACAACATAATTACAACATACAATTCACTTTAACCTTTAGAGAAAATGATGCAGGGAGATGGCAAAATATTGCAATTTCTCATTCTCTCATTTTCTCTCCTCTCTTTTATTTGGATGTATCGCCATCTTGTCTCATCATAGAGTTTTAAACACTAAACTATAATTTTGGTCCAAATATAATAAAATAAAATGGAAACATATGTGCATTAATGTGCACTTGCTTTTCCATAAGTTTTCCACCATTCTTTTGTCTTATGATGGTGCCAACAAAACTGCGCCATATGTACACAGTTTGAAATAGGTAAGTGTCCATGCCTTGGCTCCATGTTCATCTCTATGCCTTGTTTAAACCAATTACAGTGACCAAGTCCCTAGCACTTTCGCCTGCCCTGTAGCAACAGTGTTCCAGATTTGACTCCAGGGCTGCCCAGACCTTTCTGTGTAGAGTCCTCTGAGCGCTATGGTTTCCCACATCAACCAAAAACATGTACAACAGGTATGATCCTCCAGCTAAGAGAGTCCTGACTGAGACTAGCTGAAGATCCGCAGGTGGGTCTCCAGGTTCTGCACTGTGTGGCCCAAAGGACAGAATTCCCTATATGAAGAATAAAGTGTACCTTAAGCTTACATGATTACAGTACACTGTAGTAAAGCTAAAGAGGGCTAGAGCCAGGTGTTGTGCAGGCCCTCACTGACAGATGCAGAGTGAAATCCTACAGTACACACAATATACAGACACAGCACTCACAGGCTCATTAGCAGCAGATTACTCAGCACCTGATCCCCCTAAGCTTGTTAAACAACACTGCTCCACTCTTCTGTCACACACTCGGGAGATGAGGGGAAAAGAGCATTGCATAATCAACAAAACTATTTTTGGAATAACATTTACGGAAGTGTTTTCACAACAAAAAAAATGGCAAAGTTGATTTTGATTCTACAGAAAAGTCTTGATTTTGGTACCACAATTTTTCAGACAAAACAATGCAATTTTCAACACCCAGATATAGTACCTTTCAACATATCCATGTTCTACAGATTGAAACCATTCTGAAACCATTTAGAAAAGGCCAAATTCTGTCCTAAATTAGTACATACTTTCTATTCTAGTTTAAGTATCAATTATTATCTGGGTAATGTTTTTTTGACAACCTTAATTAGTTCAGTTTAGTTGTGGAAAAAGAGGTAAAACTATCAGTGCCCGTATAGAGATATGATGAAACTTGCAGTGGTAGCAATAGAAGAAAACCCACGTGTTTGAACAATGGCTTCTTAGTATTCTTTTATTTTTTAGCCTCAGCACAAATGTAAAATGTTGCAGTATTCTCAACATTCAGGCTTCAACCATGAACCGATGAGAAAATAATGCATCTGATGTAGTCCCCACCCACGGATGCGTGCTATGGTAACAAGATTCCCCTCTCTGGCTACTCTGTCTTGTTATGAACACCACATTAAGCAGGTAATCCAAAGATAAGACAAAGCACAAGCACTAGATCCAGATCGAGATATATCAGAAAATGCCTGATTCTGCAATTAATGTTCTGGAGATATGCAAAATGTGAATGTTTGGTATATATATAATAAAAGCTGCCTCAATGAAAGGCCTATATTACACTAGTTTCTGATCCACGTTATAATGTTGTTTCCTCATTACAAACATACTCAGAGATTTGTTTCATTCACACATATTAAACACACAAGCCCTGCATATTTCAGCAGAGTTCTTCTCCGATATGTGATAATATCGGAGATGTTCCACTGGATTTTTAAACTCACTTTCACCAGAATTACTTAGATCATTTCAGACCTGGAACTCCTAATTTCTACTGAACAAAAGCTAAAAGGTAGCTGTTAACTTGAAAAATTATTATTGTCAGATGAAATGTATGTGCAGGTTTGAAATAAATAAATAACTAAACTAAACCTCATGACATCACAAGGTGGAAAAAAACATTTTGAACTTTAGAGACGTAGACACACTAATAATAAAGGATTACTCAAACATGTGAGAATGAAACAACTCAGGGTATGTTTTGATAAGGTAACAGCATTATAACATGACTAAAAGCACAAAATAGTCAATTTTGCATAATATGAGCCCTTTAATCATTCACTTTACTTCCATTCTGTGTTTCTCATTATAACTGCCAGGAGAGTAAATTGACAGAAGCAGCAATTAAACGTGATGTCAACTGCATGGCGCCCTACAGCTAGGTGCCGGCTTTGAAAATAACAAACACAAAGTTGACATTTTCTAGATGAATATCGGTGCATACAAACGTACTACGTGCCACAGTACACGAGGGGCTTTTGTGAGAGAGTGTGTGCATACTGTTAGATGCTGCAGGCTGCTCGGCTCCGGCCCTCCTCACACTTGCTCTCCTGAGTTCCCACAGCAACACATTAACACTGGCTCCAGCACGCCACTGCCTGTAAACAAATCAGTGTGTTTGAACAGCGTCTATCTTTGTGGGAAGGCTTTGAATTTACAGGAGTTCCTGTGGAGGAATTTTTCTACTTTCTTCACCACATTCAGGAAAGCCATAGGTATAACAAACATGGTGATTTGGTGATTTTGAAAGTGTTTAAAGATGCACTATGTAACTTTTTGGTTCAGGGTCCTTCACCTGCGTGTTTCTATGGTGTTTATGTCCTAGTTCTTCCTAGAATGTTCAACAGTATGACATTAAACTGCTCAGACTTACCTTTACTAAATTACAGGTGGTTTTATAGATCAAACATACCTAGAATAACACACATTTTGACTGTGAGTGGGGTTTCTGCTCCACAGATCTGACCTGTAACTTCTCCATGAAGATAGAAAATTTTATTACCATACAATGAAACATTCCAGACAAAACATGCCCATGGAGAGTATTTGTTAGTTTCCACAAGAAAAGTTAAACAATGCAGCTTTACATATTAATGTATGATGGTAAAGGCTGAATATATTTTATATGAGTCTAAATCCTAATGTGCCAAGAGTGTCAACTTTTTTACTATTTTAGATGGTCAAATTTACTTATATTATGCTTGTAGGACACATTTTCTTTTTCTGTTTAAATATCAACAGAAAGGAACCTTTTTTTTTTTAAATTAAATTTGGTATTGAAATAATAAAAGTACAACAGGGGACTGCTCATGTTGTATACTGATTTCTTTTAAATCTTATATAAAATGGTATTACTCTACTGCTTGTAGAGTAAGTACGTACTGTAGGCTTTTATATATACACCAAAATCATTGTTGATCAATCACAAGTTTTTTGATTATTTGTTTTCATATTAAAAACAAATAAATATTGCTTTAAGTAACACAACCAAGACAAAATTTTAATCCTTGCAATTTACCAGAAGAAAAAATGTCAAATTTCATCGAATTAAAGTCTGAAATTCCGCTCCACACCACACAACATGCTTTTACTGACAGAGGACTGCAGATGTGATGTAGATGTAAGTATGCCTTCTTAAAATGATCACAAAAAAGGGCCAGAGTAGAAGAAAAGTGAGAAATGGCCTGATGATGTAGCCACAACAGAGCCCACTATCAGGCTGTCCACATGTTGATATAGAGTAGCTCCACACAGCAGCTGCAGTCCCTGTGGCTAACGCAGTTTTCCTCTCAGAATGAATAAAGTATAAGTTTGTGCAGTGTGTGAATGAAATATCGACAGTGCTGTGAGTTGCAGGTACTACGGTGAGTTAGTATATAGAGGGGCGGTCTCCAACAGGGCCACAGTGCCAAGTTAATTCACTTTCACTGTTTGCCAAGCCAATGAATAAAATATGATGCTCTAGTTTGTGAAAAAGCCAAAATAGTCTTTAATTCTGTCAAGAAGCTTTGTGAAGAAAGATTATTTGTGCACCATGTTTAATCACTCTGTCTCGACTGGTGTGATACATTGATGTCTACATTCATCAGAACAGAATAGAAATCCTTTGTGTTGTGATTTGTGTTTTTAGAGGTGCATTGTGTAAATGTTCTGTTTTGCTTTTCTCCATGGACATGTTTTGCATTGTCTGGAATATTTCACAGCATGGTGTTAAACCTTTCTATCATCATGGAGACCAAACCAAAAGCAAGTTACAGGTCAGATCTGTGGAGAGGCAACCCCATCCACAGTCAGAATGCCTGTTTTTCTAGGTATTTTTGAGCAATAAAAGCATCTGGAATTGAATAAATGTAAGGCAGAGCTCTTTAATGTCATACTGTGGAACATTCAAGGGAGAGCAATGACATCCACAGAAAACCAATAAGTTACATAGTGCACCTTTAAAGAAGACACATTATGCTTTTGTCAGGTACATATTATTGAACTTGCAATGTTGACAATAGAAATGGGTCCCTTAACTTCCAATTCAAAACTACAAAACTGACAGGCCAAAGTGGCATTTCACCATAGCAGAAGATTGTCAATAAAGTGTCTTTATTTTTTAACTCTACGTAATTTTTAAATAATTACAACTAAAGTATTGGGATGTGGGTGCACAGGGAACAGGAATTTTCTTCGTTCTTAAAACTAGATTACAGATCAAAACAATGTTACTCAAAGAAGCTTAAATCAATCAAAATACAAAGGTGATTTTGCATAATATGTAAAGGTGCATTATGTAAATTTTTACACGAAGTGTTACACAGTATGACATTAAATAGCTCTTCCTTGCATTTATTCAAGTTTTATAGCTCAAAAATACCTAGAAACAAAAGGAATTCTGACTGTGAGTGGAGTTGCCTCTTCACAGATCTGACCTGTAACTTGGTCTGGTTTGGTCTCCATGAAGAAAGGTTTAATACCACACTGTGAAATATTCCAGACAAAGCAATAACATCTCCAAGGAGAAAAGCATTTGACGGACCCGCCACAATGCACAGTACTGTTACACAATGCACCTTTAAATGTCTTTTTACATAGACTTTTATTTTCCATCCACTGTTAGGGTCCTACATTCTGTATGCAGCTAGAGAAACAAAGCACCAAACATTGAACTCCCTGGTGATTATTCTGTTCAAATACTCATAAAATATTTCCAAAAGTTTGCACAAAATAAAACAGGAAATAAGCAATACTGCTCTCCACTCTGGTCCAATCTTGGGAGTCAGTGGTGCAGTGGACAGCACTCTCAGCCGGACTCTGGCCCCTGGCCACTACAGGTCATATCTGGGTGTGCAGCTCATAAAGGCAGTTGCCGGTAAAACCCTGCTGACATGTGTGTGATGGTGGCAGTGACATTGAAGGGGATATTTAATGTCACCTCACAAACACGTCTCCTCCAACTGTTGTCTGTTGGCTGTGCAGTGACCTCCGTCTGCCAGAGGAAGCAATTCTGCTACACTTGTCCAGCATCTCCACATGTGTGGTAAAGGATCTATAACAAAAATGTAGTTGTTAGTTTTGTGACTTGAAGGAATATATGTCAAATCAAACATATTGAAAAGGTGGCATTGATATCTTTAATATATATTGGGTTGTAGTTTACTTAAAAGTCTTATATCATTAAACAATGTGGATACTTGTGAGCTTTAAGCCATTTTAGACTGTTGTTACCTCATCATATACATACGTTTTGTTTCATTCACATGTGTTTGAATAACCCTGGGCTGTCTACATCTTTAAGCTCTGTTTCACCTTGTGATGTCATGAAGCAGTAGTTTTCAGGCTAACAGCTGCCGTTTACCATTTGTTCAGTAAAGATTGGCATTTGGGTCTGATACACACATGATTCTAGTGATGGTGTAAGGAGTTTATAAACACAGTGGAGCACTTGGTGACATCACAAGGTGGAGTGTTTTCAGTTTGAGAAAAGAACTCAGCCTAAATATCCAGGGTTTGCATGTTAAACATGTGTGACGGAAACAAACACAACTTCAGGTACATTTTTGATGAGGAAACAACAGTATAACATAGATCAGAAGGTGCTCTATGTAACTTTTACAATGAAAGGTCCGCTACCTACATGTCTCTATAGAGATGTCATTGCTTTGTGTGGAATGTTCCACAGTATGGTATTGAACATCTATCTCCATGGAGACAAGCAGATGATGTCACCAGGTCAGGTTGCAGGTCAGCTCTGTGGAGAGGTGACAGCAATTTGCCTATTTGTGCATTTCATTATACGCAGCACTGGAAACTGCTTGTTTGTAAAATGTGCTGTAGAAATAAACTGGATTGTATTATTGCCATGGTAATTGGATACACATGGCATGGAATAACGAGGGAAATGAGGGATATGATTTCTAAGAAAATGCTAACGGCGTTTCCTGGTAAGTTACAGTACACTCTCCAGTCCCTCTTGACTAACCAGACAGTTTTAGGGCCAGGCACTTAGACTCAATAATATTACCATGAAATAATAATCAAATGAATTCCTGTTTCCATGAATAATTAGTTACAGTTTTCTAGTAACCATGATATATTTATCTTATTAAGTCAGTTGTGTTTTAGAGTTTTTGAAACTTTCGCATCAAGTACCACTTATGAAATTATTTACCCTTCCAAGTACCATGAGATCTAAATCAGATATGTAACAGGACTATTTTGGGTATAAACTAGGTCTAAAATGTTTAACTTATATTAACAGGTACTTCATCTTATAAAACATTTCGCCATCTGTTGCCCCAGCATGTTTATAGTGTGATTCACGCTGCCTTCCAGAAATCATCTCTAGTTTTTATCCATGGATTAAAGGTCTTATATTATGCAAAATGTACTTGTGAGCTTTAAGCCGTGTTAAAATGCTGTTATCTCATCTAAAAGATACCAGAAGTTGTGTTTGTTTCATTCACATGTTTAAGTAATCCTTTATTATTAATCTGTCTACATCTCAAAAGCTCAAAATGCTCTGTTCCACCTTGTGATGTCACATAGTTGTGGTTTTCAAGTTAACAGCTAACTTTTACCTATTTGTTTAGTAAATAGTGGTAATTCCAGAGCTGAAATCATGTAAATGGCTTTACTGAAGGTGTATGGAGTTCAGAAACCCAGTGGGGCACTTCCTGTATTACCACGTGACATCACAAGGTGGAGCAGAGTGTTTTCCTTTTGAGAGAAGAACTCAGCCTAAATATGCAGGGTTTATGTGTTAAACAAAATGAATGAAAGTGAATAAAACAAAACACAACACCAGGCATGTTTTTGATGAGGAAACATTATAACATAGGTCAGAAAAGCATAACATGGGCCCTTTAATCCATTGCAGTGTTATGTGTACAAACTAGTACAGTAAATGTCCCTGGATACAGCAGAAAAAACAGTGCTTCTGCAGCAGCTGATGTGTGGTGGCAGGATGTTTGTGGATAAAAGTCTTGTTTTTTCAGACACATTACACTCTGAACTACAGTTTGCCTTCCTTTCCTTGGCTTTTCCTCTCCACTTTATATCTCTGTGCGTTTGACAGGCCTTGCTGGGCAGTACGGTGCAGATTGGTGTGAAATTGGCTCTGTTATTTTTGGAGCAGAGTCATGGGGGACCGTTGGACCATCATCCTCTCTCTAATGAGCAGGTGATGGAGGCGTAGTAGTGGAGGGGGAAACAAGGAGGGTTGGGGGGTGGGTGGGGGGCATGCTGTCTCAAATACCACACACATGAACAGATGAGAGAGAAGTGATAAAGCTCAGACAACAGGAAAACAGACTAGAGTGCAGTGTGGAGTCTACGGTTTGCAGTTTAAAGATACGTTTTACTGTTACCATACTGTATAACCAAGGGTGTCTAATAATTCATATAGAGAAGAGATGAATTGTGCACCTTAAAATGCTTTGGAGGTAAACACAATATTTAAATTAATTGTGGTATAGAGAAAATGTAAAACTGAATGATATGGACAGTACTTCCTGTCGTCTTGGTGTTGCCTCAGAAATTGATCATAATTTCAACCTGGAATAATTAGCAAAATGTCTCGAATCTCACATGTCAGTCTGTTTAAATCAATTCTGAGTGGTTTGTATTTATAACTGTTTGGAGTAATGATTTATCAGTGTTGGTGTTGGTGTAATATTGATGTCATAACTGAACTGTGCTGCTGTCTTGGTTGTAACCCCCTCGAACAGAAGTTAGTTATCTCAGTGGAACTTTCTTTGATAAATAAAGGATAATTCAAATATATATTCTGTTATGCTTAAAAAAGGAAAAAAGTGACTTCTTCAGTAAGACAGAAGCAAAGATGCAGAAATGACCACACTGCATGTATTTAATTCAAAGGGTTTACAAACCTAATACCATTGTAAAACAGCCACAATCCTTCATGTATCACCAGAGCTCAGAGAAAACAATAGTTTTACACCGGTCTATAAAATCAGGCAACACTATCACAGTCAGAGACCAGAGATTTCATAACAGCCTATTTCTACTCTCCAACTATGAGACTCACACAAGTAGCCAAATACTGCCCCCTAGTGTAATGTATTAGTCTATAAGCAGGCCTTGCACAAAATTGTTCTTCATAAATATAAATAAAGAGCTAAATAAACTAGCTTGTTTTAGCCAATTTAAGTTTATAAGACTATTCCCTGATCATTCAGTTAAGTTTTTTCTGTACACTACACTACATATAATAGTGCCATAAATTGCATATTTTCCCATGATTTTGGCATGTGCACATTTTTTATTAGCAAATCTTTGTATTGTCTTGTAGTACCATTGTCTACAGTCCTAAATTTTCACTGTGGTTCTGTCTCGTGGCGCGCCAAAGCAGGGGGCAGCGTGGTCCCGCAGGGGCCACAGAATTGGAACCTGAGAAATACAAAGATACAAAATACAAATTTAGCCTGAAATTCATTGTACATGGGATTCACAAGCCTGGTGTTAAACCTACTTGAAGCTCATTGTAGCTGGAGTGTCTTCTGTGTTAAATTCAGCCACTGGGATCCCTAGTGCTGCAGCCTGAGGAGCAAACATGGCTGCTGGGTACACTACAGAAGACGTACCAACCTGCCAACAGATTTAAAAATAATTATTGGCTTAAATTATCATCATTATCATCTACCGAAGTTATAGAGCACTAAGCTACTTCACATCAGATCAAATCTATGGTAAAGAATTTGTGTTGCAATTTTGAATGCTGCATGGTCCAAGTTAATAAAACTTTGAATGATACTTATAGATGAAGCGATAATTACAGAAGAAAAGATGGACTGATAACTCAAGACTTACCACTAGACCTGTCATGATAATAAATTTTGAATCACAATATAGTACAGAGATGTACTGCTATAAGTAATAATGCTGAAACTACTTTATGCCTCTGACATAAAAATACAAAAATCTCATCACTTGTGCACCACATAAATACTGATCCCCAAAATACTCACCACAAGGCACAAATCACAGCTGTCCATGACTTTCTCTACTTGTGTGAGGATCCGCGAGTCCAGAGTCTCCCCAAACCAAACCACTGCTGGTCTCAAGAGGCCATGACAGTCTTTCTGTTTACACCTGGAATGCGTAATATACACACTAGTGAAATTACTGATTCAAAGTAGGAGGTTTACTCTGAATAACTTTACCTTGGCAATTGATCCACAGGGATCTGTGCATCTTGCGTGTTAGGGTCAGGAGCTCTGCAGAGGGCATTCAGTGAAAAGCAGTTTTTAAATAACAAATAACACCAGTTAGGCCTAGTTGTAGTCTGTCTGTAACACTGCATTTGTATTATGGTCATAGATTGTATAAAAGAAGCGGACTAAGAGAGTGTGACGTCACCCATAGAGTTCAGCGCCGCTAAAATGAGGCACATGATGCTAACGGTTATAGAAGCAAATCTGGCTCTATGTTATGAATAGGATTTTTTTGGACAAAAGAGCGAAAAAAAAACAATTCAGGATCATGTAGAGTGGGTTGATATGAACATTTTAAGACCAAAATGATGAGGCTCACTGCAGCAGTTACAGAGAGAGGGGCAACAAGATCCCAATTCTAAGTCAGTTGGAGCCAGGGTCAGAAGAAGCCGGAAGAGCCTCCTGGAGCATTTCCTATTTAGCATGTGGCAACTAGCGTGTTAGCTTTGTCCACTCATACATACGGTGTATGATTATTGTCCATTATGTATTCCCGTAGTCACATTTATTTAAAATGTCAGATAAAACTGACATTTCACTTTGTTCACTGATTTCCTTTTACAGAGTTATTCAGGTGTTATTTAGACATCTGACAGCGCTTCCCTGGCATTTTACACTGAATGAATGTGATTAATATCTATCCTCTGAAAAACTTCTACAGTATCACTGATGAAAACAGTTCAGCAAATGACACAGGGTGGATTCTCACCCTTTGCCCTCCAAGGCGGCACAGATGGGGCTTTGGTAATTGGTAGCTTCATGGCTGCAAGTCAAACAACGAGTTCTGAACAGGCTTCCTAAAAAGACAAATTTGGAAACTTGTTACATATGGGGAATCCTTTTCACACCTACTTAAAACAAGTAAATGCGCCAAGACCTATCCTATTGCCTTTTGCCTGTTCGCACGCTTTGAAAAAGGATGGCCTGACTGGCAAAAAAAAAAGAAGTTTAGTATGATGATTTGTATACAAATGCTTTGTATACAAAAAAACTTGTTATGGTAGCTCTATATGATGTTAATTAGTAATAACTTTTCTGGTGTAATGTAATTTTTCTGCTGGCAAAAAGCATATCAATCTCCAAGGTGACAAACAGGTAGTGCCACCAGGCCAAATTAGAGTTTGGATTTGTGGAAAGCGTATCCCATCTTACAGTAAGAATCAAGTCCGAATTAATGTGTGTTATTCAAGGTACTTTGAGCAATAAACACACCTTTAATTGTATAATGTAATATAATTTGGTAGATAGAATCTCCACCAGAAAAGTTCCATAGTGCACCTTTAAGTATTTCTGAATGATTATGCTCATAAAGTTTTGTTTTACCATGTATTTCTAGGACATTCTTGGACCCAGCTCTGCGATGGAGCTCGTCTATGTTCTGAGTGATGACAGTGACTTGGCGTCCCTGTTTGCTCAGTCTCTCTTCACACTCAGCGATGGCCAGGTGTGCGGGATTGGGGTTTTTAGTGACCATGACCTCTCTTCTGTAGTGATAAAACTCCCAGACACGAGAGGGATTTCGAGAGAAGGCTTCTGGGGTTGCAAGTTCCTGACATTAAATAAGAAAAAGAAAGAACTGGAATATGGAACTGGAAATTTACACCAAGCCCTCTCTGTTGCTTACTTCAGGAAGCAGCCAAAAAGCAGCAACTGTGAATCCATCACATGCTTTGACTTTTTTTTTTTTTTTTTAAATCTAGGCTACACACTTAATTATTCAGACTGGCTTTTAACATCTAGTAATACAGTGACACTTTACTTTGTACAGTACTTTTTATTGTTTCACAGTTGAATGTGTTTTTGTTGTAGTTTTATGAGGTTTTGTTTCACTTTGATTGCGTAAAGGGCTTAAGTAGTGTTGACTGATTGATTGCTTTGCCTGAAAACCACAATACTTATATATTCTTATATAGAAATGACTGTGATCTTAAATCAATTTTGAGATGTCTGACCTGTGCTTGCCATGTTCTCCAAAATCCTCCAGCTCCTCTGAAGGTGGGCACTCCGCTCTCAGCACTGACGCCTGCTCCAGTGATAATGGCGATATTCTTAGACTTAGAGAAAATCTCCCTGAAGGCCGCCAAATCTACACACAACAACACACAAGTAAATAGTGACATAGGGTGTTAAGGTGTTAAGAGGAGCACAATCTAACTTTAACTTTTCTGGTTTTGCCTGCTTGTCTCGATGGAGGTGTTATTGCTTTGACTGGAATGGTCTACAGAGTGGTGGGTCTGCTCACTTCAAGAATGCATGCTTTTTTTTTTTTATTTTATTTTATTTTTTAGCAAAAGCAAACCTGCAATTGAATAAATCCAGGGTAGGTAATGAAATGCCATACTGTGGAACATCACAGGCAAATTAATAACATGGAGATAAGAAGGTGGCGGACCCTGCATATGAAAAGTTACATGGGGCACATTTAGCTTGTAATGAAGCAGGTTATGTTACCTGAACTAGGTCTAGTCATCTCTGGGCTGGGTTTCCTCAAATGAGCATACAAGCGCGAGCAGAAAAGTCCTCTTCGCGAAATCTGGTGTAAGATCATTTGGTTTGACTGAGAAAAAAGTAATATTAAGTATTAAATTATTATATAACATAGACCTTTCCTTGTATTTTGTTGTTGTAGACTAGATAACGACTCCAGTCTTCACACAGGCCATAATTAATGAATAATGTCACTTCCCACTACCACTACTGTCACCTTTATTTTAAGCCTGATGCTAAAAGCGACATTTAGCAACTGGTGGTGCTAAATAGAAAGCTAAGAAGTTGGCTAGCGATAACGTGAAAGTGCAAGACCCGCCTCGGGTCAGTTTTATTTATCTCTAAGAGCCCAGACCGTTTATGACCTACCTTCCTGTCAGGAGACAGCACAGAGCACAAGGAAACAAACACAAGAGTGGAAAAGATGGGTTGCCAGATTACGATTTCACTTTTCAGTTCCCCCTTATAAAAGTGTGACTCCAAAGTGAGCCATGATTTCACGTGCTGCTCAAATCTTGTACAACATAATAATAATAATTTTTAAAATGTGTCAGAAAACATCTGATGTAAACTCCGTTTCCCAAAGAGTAGATCTATTTTGCCCAATAACAAAAGCGATTGTTTGCTGAAGTTTACCTAGTTCTGGCAACATTGAACGCGAGACAGTACCGAAAAGTGTCCACAAGATGGTGCTATAGACTTGATTAGTGCTTGTAGCGTTCACTGGGTCATTTGGCAAGCACATAACACAATGTATTTATATAAAAAAAATAATAATAATAATCATAATAAAAATAAAATCTACTCTACGTTTGTGAATTCATTCCTAAACCAAATGCCCCAACAACAGGCATATGGTCTACTCTAGAGATGATCTGAAATACTATAGGCTAATGTAGGCTTATATTTTCTTAAATAGTTTCTGGGCAAAGGGCTGGAAGGCTGTGTAGTGGTCTCACATTCGAGCAGGCTCCTGGATCATCAGTGCGCCTATCTTTAGTCTGCAGGAGAAGACAGAAGAGTCTGATGAGGCTTCCCCTCCTCCCCTCTTTCACATTACAATAGCCTCTCTCCCCCTCCCACACTACCAGCCCAGGCGGGTGCACCACTGGCTGCTGTTGCGGCGCCGTATCCCTCGCAGTCCCGCCGCTTGCCAGTGGACGCTGCCCCACTGGCCGAACATGGCCGCGGCTCCGGAGGAAGATGTGGACCGCAGACCGATCCGGAGGGTCCGGTCCAAGAGTGACACGCCTTATATCAACGAGGCAAGGATCTCCCTGCACCTGGAGACAGGTAGGCAGCGCGCGTACGCAGCGTACAGCTGGACTGTTCCTCATGTCTGGGGGCGTTTTCTCTCACTGCACAGGGAAACGCACCCTTTTCCCGGAGAATGATTCGGACAGTGCTGCTCGCATGCTTTTGGCTTTCATTGTGTGTCTGTCGTGTTTCCCGTGGTCCTCTGCTGCACCTCATTGGGAGCTAACCACTGTGACTCATGCACTGACTGATGCGAAGGGAACATTTTTGCACAAGCCCGGTTTCACGTTGTCAAGCATTGTTAGATAAACCCAAACCTCATTAACACGGCGATTCCCCTCCAAATAAGCACATGAGGCTAAAGTCGGCTGCGTGAACGTAAACTTTGCCACATCTTTAGTATTAGCCTATTATTGTTGCTTTTATGGGAGAGGTATGGATGTGGCACGCTGAGACCCAGTTCAATGTGGCATGGAAACATTTAGGCTTTACAGATGCGCAGGTATGACACAGTTTCCTATGTTGCTGTAATCACAACATGAATGTTTTCAGAGCCATAAAATTAGGAAATTAGATAAACGTGGAATTTTGTGAGGAACTGGTCACATGTTTTGCCAATATGCAAGTTGTGGAGCTGTCCACTGCTCGCTGGTGCTGAAAATTCCATCGTGTGCAGAGAGGACGAAGCTTTTCTTTTCTGCGCCGATCACCCACTGCCGTGACAGCCCAGATGTTTTTGTAATTTCTCACAAAGACTTCTTCCCAGTAGCTTAGCCTGGACCCTCCCACGGAACTGCTCAAATCCCAGCCTCATGAAGTGCACTGACCTGTCTGCTGCTCCGGCAGAAACTCTGTCTATTTATCAGTTCAGAGAAGGCAGCTCTGGAAATTTCCCAGGCTACCCGTATTATTGTAGCTTTGCATTGTGTCGTACTGCTTGCTTAAACAGGTAGCTGCTTACAGTGCAAGCCATTACTCAGCATTTTAGCTCTCATGCTATAAATCTACCTATATTTAAAATACACTCTTTAAAGCTGTTTTTTGTCACTAATTACAGGTCTTAGTGGCATGAGGGGTTTTATTTTTCTTTTGACATCTTTTAAACATTATTCTCAGATTGTAAACCTCTAAAATTCACCCCTTTCTCTGCATCTTGTCTGATGCACCACCTCTTCTGTGAGTGGGAATACACAGACCTACAGGGAGCGGCTTATTTCAGTGAGTCTCTAAGTTGCAGACTGATTATTATTAAAGATGGTTAGGTTTTCTTTATTCTAAATGTATACAATACATTTATATTTGACCTAAACTTACTTACTGTCCTTAATAGGCTATAAAATGACTTGTTTTCAGACAGAAGAATTAATGTAATGTTAAAGCGCTGGACATTGTGTGAGTTGGTGATTTTGTATGGGTTTACTCAACAGAATTTGTCATTAGGCCTTGGACCAGATGGCACAATGTGGCTCTTGACCTTTTCCCCTGCTGTGCATTCAGTTTATTCTATTACAGCTGTTTTAAACTGAGCAGTGTGACACTCTGTGGTACAGTGTTATGCCCCATTTACCTTAATTGAAATGAAGCTGGTGGTTTAAGAATGGCAACTGTCCATTTGATTAGTCTTCTAATGTTATAATGTTATAATGGGAATAATTAATGAAAATATAACATTAGTGCACATTTCTTTATATTATTATTTTGTTAGTTCTATGAATTGGCTTAAAAACAAGACAGTATCACAGGTCGCAGGCTGTAGTGGTAAAAAAAAATTAACAAAACTTAATTTGTTGTCCCCTATGAACTAACATTAAGGACCATGACGTCCACCCCCCTGTGGGCTCACCACCTGCAGAGGGGTTCATGGGGGGGTCAGGTGCTATGAGGATTGGGCAGCAAGCTGGATTAAGTGGGAGAAGATGGATGGATGGATAATTTGATGTTGTTATTTTAAATTCTTTTTTTTTCTAAATCATGATTGTGACTCCTTAAGAGGGTGATGTAGATCCTAAGAAACATAATACCATAAAATGGATAAAATAGGTTATATTAGACACATAGGTTAATGTTTCTGCAATAATCTGAGAAAACTGTCAAACTCCCTCTGTGTCGTGTAACCTCCTAGACACAGTACTGTACATGAACCTTACTTCTGAGTTCACTCTGTTTCAAGGCCTTGGGGGGAGTTTGAAGTACCAGGGCAGAATACAAAAAGCAGAAAGAAAACGACAAGTCTTTAAATGCAAAGCCATACTTCCCCTGGCTGCTCCTAAAAAGACATGCTTGAGACCCTCCCCTCCACTACACAACAGTCTATCTGCTCAGACAGGCTCGCATTGTGCTCAAGGCCAAAACCTGAAAGAAGAGAGGCTTATGTTAAAGAAAAGTGGAAAAAGTAGAAAGTACTTCAAATTCATTAATTACTTTATGCAGTTCATGCTGAATATTACAAATGACATGCTATATTATTATGGATTAACAGGATTAAAGTTTTGCTTTATTTTACAGTTTGATACCATACACATTAAGCACTCGTTAAGTTTTTCACATTTAAAGGACCCATATTTCACTATTTTATGATCTATGTATTTTATGATCTATTTTATGATCTATGTTGTTTCCTCATCAAAAACATACTTGGAGTTTTGTTTTGTTTCATTCATAGATACATGTTCAATACACAAATGAATAATGCAGGACTACTCAAACATGTGTGAAACAAAACACCACTCCAGGTATGTTTTTGAATAAGTAAAAGCATTATAATAAGACGCAATGGTAATGTTAATTTAGGACTTTTAACTATTGCTCAAACATTACTACTGGAAAGTAATGAATTCCACTATGTCAGGAAGGATGATAACAAGGTCGTGGCAGTAGCTATTCAAATTAGGGTTTCATTTGTGAGACAATGGTTAAAGGTAGGGTAGGTGGACATTTTATTTCAGATTTCATAAATATGGCCTATCTGTGAGCCAAGGCTAAATCAAACACTGATTTTAATGTAAACATCCTATAGCCTATCTTCACTGTTATTTGTCAACATTTACTTATTCAACCCTCCTAAATTTGGCAGTAAATTATGACTGATAATGTGGTTTGTTTTGCCCCTAAGTGAAAAAATGTGTTTGGCAATCTAATTAACTAGAATATTGCCATTTTATAGTTTTGGCACAGATCAATTGCACTCAGGGCTTTCTGTGCCGAGAGTTTAGTTGGTCGGGTGTGTACCCATTAAAGCTAAAATTGTTCTTCTTATTTTACTTTCTTGCCTTGGATCCTTTTATGGAAACATATAGACCTGTCACAATAACAAATACATTTTAAGCAAGATATGTTGCTGCAGAGATATACTTTGATAAACGATAATACTGAAACACTTTATGCCACTGATACAATAACAATAAAGCATGATAATCCCAATAAAAGATTTTAAATAGACAGTGTCAGTCAAAAGGCATGAGCTGCAACAAATAGCAGAATGAAGCCATAGTCACAGAAGCTACTTTTACAGCTAAAATCTTATATTACAACAAAAATACCCCAACTCTCCACATTTTTACAAAGAAAATGTACACACGATAAAGGTTGAGCCCCAAAATATATCGTTCCAGCTTTCATATATTGAAAGATAAGTTGATATACCATATTAATTATTATGACAGGTCTAGAAACATGTGGTTAACATCAGCTCAGATTTATTTTTAATATGCTCCTTGCAGTTGTTAAATGCAACATAGACCTAACCACAAATAGTAAGCTAACTTCTAATGGCTATCCTGTGGTGTTTTCGTCTTTATCTGCCAATGACGGGTACCTATCAAAACAGATGAGATACAAAGACAGAGGTGACTCATATACTTGTGATCTGCCAAGTCTCACATTCACACATTTCTTTCAAGGAAGTGTACACAAGCGCGCGCACACACACACACACACACACACATATACATATACACACACACATATACACACATACACACACATACACACTAGGCGGTGCTGTCCTGTCACTTTGTATTAGCCCACCTCTGAGTGGCTACAGGAGGGGAGGACAGCACCCCCAGTGGTATTACAGGAAGGAAAGGAGCCACAGAGCTAGTTAGATTTTCACATGAAACACATCTTCTCCGTGAGCACAAATTAAGTTAAATATTGTCTCAATAAAATGAGGTGTCATTATTCAAACTCACAATTATAAATGTTTTCAGTTGAAAGGGCCTATATTACACTATTTTCTGATCCATTATAATGTTGTTTCCTCATCAAAAACATACCTGGAGTTGTGTTTTATTTCAGTCACACATGTTTAACACACAAATCCTGCATATTTAGGCTAAGCTCTTCTCTCAAACAGAAAACACTCTGTTCCACCTTGTGATGTCATGTGGTAATACAGGAAGTGCTCCACTGTCTTTTAAACTCCATAAACGTCACTAGAATCATTTATATAATTTTAGCCCTGGAATTGCCCATTTCTACTGCTGTTAACTTGAAAACTACAGCTTCATTACATCACAAGGTGGAACAGAGCATTTTGAGCTTTGGAGATGTAGACATAACATCTGATAATAAAGGGTTACTCAAACTTGTGTGAATGAAACAAAACACAACTCTGTGAATGTTTTTATGACGAGGTACAGTAACATTATAACATGAGCTCACTAGAGTCACTTGTGTAATATAGGACCTTTAAAGCAACAAGATTAATACTGTACATTTAGAAGCATAATACAAAAAATAAAATTGTGGATTTTCTGTTTGGTTTTAATGTCAATACATGATTTGAAAAGATAAGCAAAATAATTAGTACAGGGATGATATAATGAAGTAGGCACTTTTTTTTTTTTACATCAGTCTGTCACCAGGATGTGATAAATGAACAAATAAACTAAGCTATTGTAGAAATTCATAATTAACAGAGTCAATTAACTTTCCCTTGGATTTGTCGTGCATTTTTAGTTTTACCATCTGTCTCAGTGTCTTACAAAGCAGTGCCATTACACAACTGATAACCAGAAGCAACTATGAAAACGCAATGTCAAAAGTTAAAGAATATCCTTCAGCCCACACGGTACAATACTGCAGATTCACTTTGCATACTTAATTTTTGCCAGCATGATAGAGTCCCCTCCCTGTGTGCCTAAATTAGCCTCGGCACCATCAGACACTCAGGATGATGAATAGGACAGAAGCCCATATTCAGGAGGTGTGCGGTGAGATCAGTGGAGAAAGGGTTGAAGCGAAGGAGAGTTCTTCTTGGTTCTTGTTAGGTAAAGGTTAAAACACGGCTGGGCGATTTGCCAAAGAAATTAATCACATTTCTTTCTCATATTCAAGGGGTTAGTGTTCAGTATGATGATTCATTTTGCCTTATTAAAAACAATATAAGTTGCTTAATGCCACAACCTTCTTCTGTTCCAATACTGCTGTGGATACTTTGGTTTTAAGTATCTGCCAATACCTGATATCAAACGATACCATTGCAGAGACTGAAAATGGCATTTATTTCCTTTCAGCACAAACAGCATAAGGTAAAACATTATGGTATGTTTTGTAACTACAGAAAAAATATTTTAGTTTTAATATTACGAGTCCTTTTGGGCCAGTAAATCATCTTATTACACCACTTCATAGACAGGAATGGGATATCAGCTGAACCTGCTGAAAGCTTGCTGAGAAGGAGGGTCTAAGGACAGGAGATGACTGGACGATGTTTCATTTGTTGCTTTACATGAATGTTGTTTATTCCTGTTTTGATATGTCTGTGTTGTATGTTTTACTCATCAAAAATCTTGGAACGCCCTTAGAGGCAACTGTTGTTGTGATTTTGGGCGCTACAAAAATAAATTGAATTGATCCACCAAAATGTTCAAAATCAGCGCCAATATCCCTTACCTGTTTTGTCTCGGTGTATCCCTAACAAAAAAAATTTCAATCATAAAGACAATTACAAAGACATTACACCAGACCCAAAGTACCACAGCACAACTACTACTCCCTACTACTACTAAAACTACAGCCACTGAGACAACAACTACTATTACTACTACTACAACTACTAAAACATGGTTGTGGTGGGTGAGTGCCAGCGAGTGGTTTTAATTATCTATGTAAAACACATTGGACTACATGTGATTCATGAAAACCACTTTATAAATAAAAAGTTGGCACTTTGGGGCGGTATAGATGATCTTACAGATGTGAGTCACGGGGCACTGAGGGCAGACACATGAGGATAAATTGTTTTGAGGTCTCCAAAGAATAACAAACAGTATGTCGCAGAGACTCCATTGCGTCTCTGGAAATGTTCAGTGGCATTTAGTTCAAGCAAGTAAGATTATTGATTTTTATGTACTTAAAAAGACTGCATAGACTCCATCTCTCTGCCCACATTACAGATGCATGCACATGGGAAAAAACTGCAGGGCTGAAGATGCTGTGATTGAGCTGTTGTGATCATAAATCCCCTAAAGACTTTTATTTTCCATGTGTTCAAGCTATATATAAGTATAATCTAATACCAGACATAATCTTTATAATACTGTACTATGCTAACTTACTTGACTCTTGTCAGCTTTTTAGACATTTTAAGCCATGTTATTATGCTGTTACCAAAAATATACCCGGAGTGTTTTATTTCATTCACACAAGTCTGAGTAATCCTTTATTATTAGTCTGTCTGCATCCAAAAAACTCAAAATGATCTGTTCCACCTTTTGTCATGAAGCAATCGTTTTCAAATTAGCAACTACCTACCTTTCTTTAGATGTGATTGGCAATTCCAGGCCTGAAATTATCCACATGATTCTAGCAAAGGTGTGTGGAGTTTAAAAAACAGTGGAGCACTTCCTGTATTAACACATGATATCACAAGGTGGAAGAGAGTGTTTTCCATTTAAGAGAATAACTCAGCCTAAAGATACAGGATTTGTGTCTAAAATATGTGTGAATGAAACAAAACAAAACTCCAGGTATGGTTTTGATGAGGAAACAAAATTATAACAGATCAGAAAATAGTGTAATATAGTAGGCCCTTTAATAAGATGTTTTGTCTCTTTTGATTTGCATCATTACTTTACCTTCTTTTTGTAAAGTATATTATGTTTATGATTATGATTATGATTATTATAGACTGAGAATTGAAAAGTAAAAGTATAGACTCTTAGAATTTATGTAATTACTGAGCAAGTAATTTCTCTCTTAATAATCTTAATAATCAATTAGAATGAATTAAACTGATTCACCACGGCAGCTGTATACATAATAACTGTGGTACTCTATATGCACTTATAATACATGCTTCGTCCATTGCATATCTTAGAGTTAAACTTATATAAAGTGCTGAGCGTCTCTCAAACACAGAATAATCTGACAGTTTAATATGCACAGTGGAAGGCCTCCTGTGGTGTCATGTACAGTTTAAACACCTCCTCACACACACATACCTGTTCTGTTGACATATGCTGATGATGTCTCCCTTCCTCTGCCCCTGAAAAGGCCCAGGCTGTCAGACACACTCAGACATGAAGTCCATTACTGTCAACTGCACATAGTAACTGTAACCTCCCCCCAAACAGCTGCAGGTCTTAAACAGAGGCACATCCACCCACACCAAGCCTGTGTCATGATCTGGGCCATTATTCTCATTCACAAGGCTTCTGCTGTGTGGGGATAGCATTGTGTGTGTATTATGCCTCTGCGATATGTGTACTTTCCCTCGAATACACAATTTGCCAAAGGATTAACAATGACATATTAATAAGAATGATAGCTACTTTGTGCATATTTATCTTGGAAATAGTAGACCTATGGTTTAAACATGGCATATCATTAAAGCCCAGTTTCAGACCTGGCAAAATTAGTTAAATTTCAAATAGGCCTATGTTTAGAACAAGCTGTTAACTTTGTTTTTGCATACATTGTGGAATAGTATTTTGTTTCTCTGTGAGTCTCACTTTAAAACTTGACCATTCATTTTTCAAACTGCAATAGTTAAAAGTAATTTGCAAGTCCTGATCCTGTAAATGAGTTTTCAGACACCAACAAATATTGGCTGGTATGGGATGGTGGAGATGAGCTACAGCCCGAATGGTGATGGTCTGCCATGGTCATCAGATTAATGCTGGGGAGAATTGTTCCCCCTGCTGGCCAAGAAATAAACTACAAAAGATGACTCCCATTAACCTTAATTTTAACACAGGCCTGCCTCTGTGTATAGAGAACATTTGTGGTTAAAAACAAATGTGAAATGATAAATTATCAAGCAGTTAGGCCATACAACTCAGATTGCTTTCATTAGTTTAAAGTGGTGCACCTCCTCCTCAGTCTGAGATGAAACTAGTGTTGCAGACTAAAAGTTTGGCAACAGCGTAACCGATCTGAAATTAAGTTGCGCACAAAAGCAGAACTTAGCTTTTCATGTCAGTGAACACAAATTAAAGTTTTGTCATGTGCAGACATGACAGAACTTCCTCGGGGGCTTTTATTATGAAGCTCAACAGCGGATACAGTACGTTTTCTTGTTTTCTTGTGAGTGGAGGCAGATCAGCAGAGCGTTTGAATCGCCCATCCACTCCTCGAGAGCAGAGGGCGTTAGGGCGAGGGGGGTCTAGCCCTAGTCCAGCGCAAACATGGCGGATCGCGGGGATGTGATGTGTTTATGGTCCCACACTGGGGCTCCTGTTCCGATCACCTCACTACCTTTACCCGAGCCCGCTCCAACAAAAGAGAAGCCGAGGAAGAGGAGCGCGTTTTGCTTGTCCAGGATGAAGTCCCGCGGAAGCAGCAGCGGCTCCGGGAAAGACCACCAGCATCAACCCGCCGTGAACAACAACAACATGCCGTTCATGATCCACTGCCAGATCGGCAAAGAAATCAAACACATCTGCAGCAACTGCCGAGGAGCCGAGCTGGAGGGTGAGCGCCCGTTTCTGTAAACCCGCGGTGAGGGGGTTTGGGGGTTATAAACGCGCCGAATTATTGCCAATCGTCAGGGGCCGCTCCCTGCTTTTCCTCAAGCATCATGCGAGGAGCTGTCCCGTACAGGGGCCACACTACTTGAGCTTCTTTGTAACCTTTGAGACGTTCTCAAATGTGCAAATGTAGCTGAACAGAAATCAAAACTGGCCTTACTGTGGAGGCAGTATGATGGACCAATGGTGCTGATTATGACACAGTATAACTAGCTTTGGATCAATGCACTGGAGACCTTTATAGACCGCTATTAAGTGGTGTGAATCCTGTGATCACAGTGGTAATAGCACACTGCAAAATATCTACTCATATTTTCAACTTTATAAATATTGCTTAATTGGCCTATTGTAATTGCCTATTTCTGTTTGTGAACCACAAACTATTTTTGTGAGACTTCTACAATATTGATAAGCCTATTTTTAAGCTTAGGCTATTTTAATACTTTCCATTAGGCCTGTCATGATAATTACTGTATCGACTTATCGTTCAATATATGAAAGCAGGAACATATATTATATATTTATAAATATATTTTTGGGGTCAATATTTATCCTGTGTGCATGTTCTTTGCACTTCTGGAAAATGTATAATTATTCTCTGGCTACATGATAAGATTTAAGCTGTAAAAGGTTGAATTAATAACTTTTACAACTCATTACAGACGCAAACTAAATAATAAAGTTCATTCTGCAGTTTATTTATTGCAGCTCATGATTTTTAATGCTATTGTACATTTAGAATAGTTTTAAAATCTCATGGGTTCTTGTGTCAGTGGCATATATTAGTATCAATATTATCATTTATCAGCTATAGTTACTTCAGGAATATATTACATTTCAAAATTTGTTATTCTGACTGACCTACTTTCCATTGGTAGAAAAAAAAAAAAAGATCTGCATCAGCACTACAGTTATGTGTCCATCTTTGCACCTAAGATCAATAGACTTCACAGTTGACTGGTAAATTGACTGCAGACTATAGAGCAGCTATGCAAAACAGTAAAAGTTGTCAGCTTTATCTTGCATTGAGCTCATCTCGTTTGCTGTTGACTTGGGTGAGTCAGACTCCAGTAACAAAACAAGACCTGGGCTCGACTAAAGGAATGTGGCCCTGCAGACTGACGCATGTAGCTGCTCCCTCCTCACCACTGGGGGTCAGAGCAGTATGGGTCACCTCTATAGACTAAGCCAAAAGTGACTGCCATATGATTTATTAAACAAATAACTCACCCCGGACTGAGCGCTTGGGACCTTTTCACCTCTGGGGTCAGACTGTTTGACTTCTGCAGCATATTTCACATGTTAATCTCAAGACTAATATAGATCATATTAATGGTGCAGTTGTAACATTACTAATACGGTACTAATTCTTAAATCCACTGCTTTACTCTGGGCTGGTCTCTTTCACTGGGGTGTTGTTCTGCATATCTGTGGGCTGGTTCAATGTGCGGTTGTGAGGGCGGTTGTGAGGGTGGCTGGAGGGTGGTGTTGGAAGGTTTCTTTGCTGCAGCCGCTGAGCTGGTAGATTCAAACTGACATCTATAGGATTGCCTTAAGGCTCCTCCCTTTCTCCTCAGGCTTACTGGTGGTTAGATTGGATGTATAGAAATTATTCTTTCAAAGTATTTTTTGTTTGAAGAGAGCTTTTAAGGAGATAATATAACAATAACACATTGCAGTAGCGCTGTGTTTGTTGGGCTATTATTTTATTAACAAGATCCAAACATTTCAAATCATCAATGATCAGCTTGTGTCTTTTTAAATGAGAGGTCTAATTCTCAAATTGGGTTGGAGCAGAGTTTAGACTTTTGAGGAATAGGGGTGTATTAACACTTGCATGTGAAAATTTAGACTGAACTGGGACTACAGGACATAAAACTTACTGTATCTCCCAGCCCCATTACACAGTGGCTTTAAGGAGTACAGTTTGCATCACATGTGTCTGTTTAGGTCTCCTTGGAGTACTACAACCACAACATATATTTTTTGTTCAAGAGATATATTTTCTGTATTGCATGGTAATATATACATGCATTGTGACTATTAAACACATCTTGTGTACAGTAGGAGTACAGTGCAGTGGGAATGAGGATCTGTATAGTGTTAAATGAAGAACTGACGTGTAAAGTCAAATCACCAGGATATAAACACTGACAGTTCTGACCACTGTAATTATGGAAGTGAAATACTCCCTTGGATGTGTACTTTCACATTTGGCAAACATTCTCACTTGTCTATAATTGTTGTATTCGCTGCTTCTACACTATTGCTGTCGGACACTTTAACTGTGAACAGGGATTAACAGAAATACAAGCTTTTCTTGACTTGATTATACACAAGCCTCTGGAGTTTCCCTCCTTTGACATTTTAAATCACAGTCATTTGAGCATCTGTACCTCAAATCTAAGGCTCTACTTGTGTGCTATATTGTTACAATAGGAAATTAAAATCAGATGATGTGGACTTTAAAACCTGAAAGGATTATTAGTATTCCTTCTCCATATAAACAATTGTTAATATTACCATTCCATAATGCTAGTACAATGCCCTCATTGTGAGGCATTGTGTGTGCTGTTTACCTCTGCTTTATGACCTTGATGTTATTTGTTTTGCAGCTGAGGAAGTGGAGCGGCTTGCAGCGATGCGCTCCGATTCTCTGGTACCAGGGACACACACCCCACCCATTCGACGGAGGAGCAAATTTGCCAACTTGGGGCGACTTTTTAAACCTTGGAAATGGAGAAAGAAGAAGAGCGAGAAGTTTAAGCAGACCTCTGCAGGTAAGACACATAATCATTGCACCTACATTAGCCCCTGTTGTTCAGCTCTTTGAATCTGCTTCAATCTCTAGACCCTCTCAGCAGCAGATGAACGTCTCCCTGACTCCCCTAGCAACAGCAGCAGTGATGTATGGCCACACAGGGCCTGTGCCACAGAGCACGATGATATAAGGGCTGCAGCAAAGACCCCTGGCCATGATGAGGCCATTTCAGGCTGGACAATGAAAAAGCCTATACCTTCTACCTATACTTACTGGCGTACTGGATAGATATGAATAGAATAGTGCACTGTACCATACCGTACCATACTGTACGTTTGGGGGTCTTGTTGTGATCTAAATTGATTGTTAACAGTGATATATCATATTAAAATTCACAGTCAATGGTTTTACCATCGCTTATTCCCAAATTGTTCAGTTGTCACAAGGCAAATCTATATTTTGATTTTATACAGCATGCTAAGTAGGATCAATATGGCCCCCATGCCCTTTTGTATTATGATATAAAAGATTTGACATTTTCTTATCTGTTATTTCAGCACATTTAGCTTGTTTTATTGGTTCAGAGTACTCAGAAGACCAAAGTACATACGTATTTTACCTGTACCTTTTTGCTTTACAGTATTGGAAAGAAAGATGTCCACTCGCCAAAGTAGAGAGGAGCTCATTAAGAAGGGAGTTCTTAAGGAGGTCCAAGAGAAAGGTGAGGCTACATAAAATGTCTACCCACAAAAATATTTACAGTCACTTGGTAAAATTAGTGTCTATATCGCTCTTTATAAAGCTATTTGTGGACATTGTAATTGACACATTATTTAACCACAATAAAGGTTAAATAAAAATAAAAAATAAAACATTACGTTAATCCTTTTATAAATATTTCATTGCTGGATATTTTTCTTAATTACCTTGTTTTATCCAGAACATTTGTGTGATTTTTTTCTCTACCTTCAAATCTCTGCAGATGCCTCTTCTCCCCCAGAGGAGGTTAAGATGGAGAATGGCCAGTCAGCAGGGGATGCTTCGGAGGGCAGTGAGTTGATGGAGGGAGCCACAGCAGCTGTTGGTAAGTATAAGAAGTGCTTCATGTATTAATATAAGCAGCTTTTAAAATTTGTATTTATTTTTTTATTATTATTTCTGTTTCTGTCCTCAGGCTCATTGGAGTTTCCAATGCCCAGTGAAGGTGCATGTCAACAGGACCAAGCTCAGAAATCTAGCCATGCTCCACCCACAAAGAAAGCCACTGTGTACGCAGCGGAAACCAATGAATCGTCCCTTTCCAGACCACCAGTGCTTCACAAACAACCTCCAGCATTGCCACCTAAACCCTTCACCAGACTACCTAACCATATCACAGGTATGCTTGTTTTCTCAATGAAGGAACACTTACAAATCACCCACTATACCTACAGTGTAATGTGTAATGTTTTTCTATTAGAAATGGTTCATCTTATAGGTGGTTCATTACGCATTACTATGACTAAATCTTAAACACAATTATATTTTCCCTCTAGAAAGGGATAAGCACAAGACGCGTAGCCACAGCTTCCCTGGGGCAGAGTGACGGAGACAAGGCTGTCAGCCTGCACCATTGGCCTCACTAGCATACATCAATTTTTGATGGTCTGTCTTGCCTAAGGACGCAACAGGTTTTGCCAATGACATTCCACTGTGGCACCTGGTATTTCCTGGGGTCTCTGATCCAAGTACTAACGAGGCCCAGACCTGCTTAGCTTCTGAGATCTGAAAATACATGCATTTCCATGGAAAATATCAAACATATTTTATAAATTTATTTTGGTTCAGATGGGACTCCTGTGAAGTTGCCCTGTATGGCGGTGAAGCTGTCTCCACCTCTACCTCCAAAGAAGCTCCTGATCTCTGTCCCGACAGGTAGCATGGAGCCCACGTCAATCACTTTCCAGAAGTGCCCTGCCCCTCCCAGCCATGCCCCAGGGGGTGGACACTCTCTGCAGTACGGGACACTGCCTGTTCCCCTTCACCCACCAAGTAGAATCATCGAGGAGCTCAACAAGACTTTAGCCCTCACCATGCAGAGGTTTGAGAGGTGAGTTCTTGGTATTCTATAATGGTGCATAAAGATCGTAACTTTGACTTTTGTATATTTTCTGTTGTTAAGTTACCCCACACACACACACACTCACGCAAAAGGATATTTGATGTGCTTTTAGATAAACTTGATTTTTATCTTGAACTATTACATTGAGTCATTGGATATAGTTCTAGTGGGAGATGTGGCCAAAACTCAAGGACACCCTTGAGTCCAGACAATTTATCAAATGTCTTTGCTTCGCCACTGTTATATGCACCATGATAATTACACTGTTTTCATATTTTAATATAAGTTGCTAGTCTAAACCTTTATGGTACTCCTGCTGGTTGGTTGATGTGTTTGTATGCAGGTCACACTTTTGAACTCCTGCTCTTCCACCTCATCCATCTTTTTGACTGGTTGCTTGTCGAAAGATTAATTTTTTCCAGACCAACCTCTTGTGTCCTGATGTTGTTTTTATTCATTTGGTTTAGTGTCAGTTTGATACACACACACACTGGATGCTCTTTAGCATGTGCAGTATTCAACACTGGTAGAGTTTAATTCAAACTTTTAGACAATAACAAGTATGGATGTAGCAATGATGAAATATTACAAGGCTGTCACTACATATCGGATTACAAACCTCATCGCTTAATGCATTATTTTGTTGTAGCAACAGCATGAACAACATGATCTCTCCATTTCAGTGCAGAAGTGCAGATAACATAAAGAAATGTAAGAGTAATGATACCATCTCAAGCTAACAAAGGCATTTAAAAAGGGAAAAGTAGTGTATACACAGTTGTTAGCTTCCCCAAAATATCACAAATATATGCACAGGCAGCATCATAATATTGCACCATAAGTTTTGGATATTGTTCATCCCTAAGTGGCAAGTGGAAAATTTTGATTCTTTACAGTACAAAGTATATGCTGTTCCTTTCACAGTTTATTTCAGTTTATATGGGTGTTGTTTACGAGTTTTCGTAGCAATAAATTTTATATACTTCACCTATAATTTTCTAGTTACGTGATAATATTTTATAATGAAAAAGCATTTATTTTCATTGTGGCCAAAACATCTGCATTTTACAATGTGTGACTTTTGACCTCTGCAGCTCCATGATGCATGCTGTTCCTACCGTCATGATTAAGTGTGATGACGACAAAGAGAACCTCCCCATTGAAGCAGAGTATGAGGACTTACCTGATATGTACAAGGACGAAGAGGAAGAGGAGGAAGACGACGAAGAAGAGGAAGACGAGGATGAGGAAGATGAGGAGGAAGATGATGATGAATCACTGTTTACAAGTGAGAGTTACTGATTGTTGTTTTTGAATGCTTTTCCTGCTATATTTTGCTCTTTCTTGCTCTCTTTACAATGCATTTGATTTTTTAAAATATTAGGGTGCAAATATTACATTTATAGGTCCACTATGTAACTTTTCTGGTGGAGGAACAGCCACCTACCAGGCTCCATGGAGACTGCTTTAATTGTAAACTTATATATTTCAACGGAGGCAAGCTCTGTGGTGAGTTGCATGTCAGATCTAAGGAAAGGCGAGCTCACAGTTAGAATGCATGGTGTCCAAGGCATTTCATTTACAGTAAAACACTGGTAAGTAAATTCAAGACAGATCTCCATAGAAACAAACACATGGCAGAACCCTCACCAGAAAACAGTGTTTAAATAATTACTTTTGGACATTCAATACATGTCTACCTCAATTAGCTGTGAAGGAGCTTTACTGAAAAACAATAATGAGTGAAAAAATCCATGGAGCAATAATGCACTGTCCTGTGGATCGATAAAGCTGAGCCATGTCAATTTCCCTCGTTCCAGGCACACTGGCCATGAAGGTGCTACAGAGGGACTCTTTGGCCATTAAGATCAGCAACCGCCCTTCAAAGAGAGAGCTGGAGGAGAAGAACATCCTGCCCATGCAATCAGATCAGGAGAGACTAGAATTCCGTCAGCAAACTGCCACCAAACTCACCAGGTTAGCTAATGCTCTTTTCTATTTGCTGGCATGTTTCTAATACAAAGTAACAGCTTATAGAAGTTACCAGCAGAGCACCTTTGCCAATGGGAGCTGTCACAGTGTTAGCCGGGAGCACCTGATTTATGAAGAGGACTAGAGGAGCAAGACACAGATAAATTGAAGTCAAGGGGAAAACTCAGGTCAATGTGAAGGCAATAGATACAGTTAGAGGATTTAAACACATGCATTTATCAAGTTTTTGACACATTATTCAAATCCTTGCTCTAATATAAATGTTCTTACTCAGATCAATTTGTTTGTGTTTATCAATAGAAGAGACATAAGGGTCATACTGTCATGTTAGCCATTCAAATCTAACTCTTCATAGTTAGTAGAACATGACATTTTATTGGATTTGTTTGGATTATTTAAGATGAATAATGACTCTTTAACACATTGCCATTGATATAAATTCAGATACACACGGCAAACCAAATATGGCATTTCGTTTGCTTTTGCTCTTAACTCATCTTGTTTTTTAAAGTAGCTTAAAGGACTCATATTATACAATTTTAATTTTACGCATTATAATGTTAGAATGTTGTTGCCTCATCACAAGCAGACCAGCAATTGTGGTAATACAGGGAGTGAGTGTGTTTTTAAACTCCTCCCACCTTCACTGGAATCATTTGAATGATTTCAACCCTGAACTTGTCAATCTCGACTAAACAAAAGATAAAAGGTAGTTTTTAATTTGAAAACTACCACTGACATCACCAGGTATAACTGAGCATTTTGAGCTTTGTAGATAAATAATAAAACAAAAACAAAACACATCTGAGTATGTTTTTTGAGGAGACAGCAGCATTATAACAGGGCTCACAAGAATCCATTTTGAGTAATATAGGACCTTTAATATAAAAAGAAAAAAACTGATTTTCTGATATATATGCACTTATTCTTACAGACGTTTGAGTCAACGGCCAACAGCAGAGGAGCTCGAGCAAAGGAATATTCTTAAACGTAAGTGACATGCCACTCAGTAAAAAATGTTTTCAAAAAGAGAAATACCTCAATGCTTTTTATTTCAATTCAGCTCGAAATGGTTTGGAGGAACAAGAGGAGAAGAGGGAGATTAAAAGGCATCTATCCCGAAAGGTAAGACAGCGAATACGATCAGAGGACATGTTTTAATCCTGCTTGACCTTGGAGGGAAACACCTTTAAACAACAAGTATTGGTAGTTTTGTAACCAAGTAACCATTCTGTACTTACCTTCACCACTAGACGGCAGCATTTTCTGCATAATGCTCTATAGGGCTGGTTGTAGTGAGAAGATTAAAAAAAGTCAATAGTGTATCATGGCATGTGATAACTAATAGTTTTTGATTGACATATTAAAGGTGTCCAGAGTTGATTAAAAGAGGTTTTTTTTTATTTAAAATGTTATGTTCCACTTATAGCTCAGCCAGAGGCCTACCGTAGAGGAGCTGAGGGAAGCAAAGATCTTGATTCGCTTCAGTGATTATGTGGAGGTTGCTGAGGCTCAAGATTATGACAGGAGGGCAGACAAGCCATGGACAAGACTAACGGCTGCTGACAAGGTTCAATCATTCAGAAAATCATTCTAATAAAGATGAATTACTTAATAATAACTTCTACTAATCCCATTTTTTTCAGGCTGCCATCAGGAAGGAGCTGAATGAGTTTAAAAGCACAGAGATGGAAGTGCACGAGTCCAGTCGCCACTTTACCAGGTGAGACTTATTCTGAGTCTAAGTTACAATATTTTGTTTTTAATTTACTAACAGTATGTCACCCTCGCACAAATATGTCAACATAAAGTATTGGAATTTGTCTGGTTGACCAAGCTAGCATATATAATTACATCAAATCACTGCCTCACTGTTTCCCAATAATAGAGGAGACTATGGTAGTATTGTCTTAAACACATAGAAGTACCGGTAGCTATATTGTTACTTGTATTTAGTTTTGTTTTGTTTTTTTTAATCACCAGAGCCAAAAATCAAATGTTTTCTCCATATATTGTATTGAATAAAATGAGTCTTAATATGGAGCGCATGTGCCACCATAGTCTCTTGTGGGGAACACTATATCTCTAAACATCTCCCAGTGACAGGTGACAAAATGACAATTAAAATTTTGTCTCTAGGTTTCATCGGCCATAAACTGTGTGAGGCTTCAGCAGGGTTCCTGTCCTTCCACTCAAGCCTCAGTTGTTGCCCTTGAACGTGAATGGGTTCTCCTCTGGCACTGAAGTCAGACTGACGTACAGGTGTGGACACTTGGAGATGCAGAAGGAAAAAGAGACAATAGAGAGACTGAACTGATTGAAACTGGGCTGGTGTCTCCTGATTGGAGATTTAACTTCTTGATATTCAAAAGTTTAACTCTCATTTTTATAATGAAATGATGGAGAGGTAACTCAGCAGCACTTTTTTATTTTGGACTAGGCTGAAAGGTTTTTAGGGGTTGAACACAGAATCTGTGCCAATTGTGGTTTGGAAACATTTGGAAGAATGGATTCATTTTTTTAATCACAGGGATTGTTTTCTTGCCTCTTTAATCATGGACTCAGTCATGTTAATCTCTGTTTAGGAGTTTGCTGGTTTTGTTTTTGAAGGCGATGGTTCCTTAAACATAAAGGCAGCTTTGTGCTGAGATAGGCAGCTGAATATGAAACCAAAATCTCCTCAAATCAAAACGTCAAACACTCGCAGCATTAACTGTCGGCAGAAATTGAAAAATAACCACAAACCCAACCAAGCAATAATGTATTTGGTTTGTTAAGGTCAGGGTTTCGTTCAAAAAGATTTCAGAAATAATTTTAAACCAAAGCAACTAAACTCGCCATTGAAGTTGCATCTCTTGTTTGGAGTTCAGTAGCCTCCTGTCACTGTGCCTCCAGTGTTATTTACAGGGAATTGCCAAATTAACCTTTTTTTAACTGTTATTTTTACAGTAAATGTTTCTGAACTCTGAATTAATGCCTTTTAAATCCTCAAACTTCTTGGAATCTGCCATTTTACGTTTTCATTGTTTACAGTCTTCTCAAGGTACATAATGTTACTGACATTTCTGAAAGAACTGGCTGTATGTTTCAATGTGTTTGTATGTCTGAGATAATGTTGGTATGACTGTGTACAAAACTATAAGTATGTACATAACAGAGAAAGTAAGCCAGACTTTTCAAATGTTTTTGTAAAGCAGAATAACTGCATGTGAGTATTAAGTTATTGTGAGTCTTCTATGATGTATGCACTTTCTTAAAGAAAGAAACTACTTTTAAAAGTTGACTAGAGCATCTCTTTGACTTTGTGTAACAGTTATTCACAGGATTAAACAGACTGGTGGAAACCCTTGAAGTTAGTTTTAAATAGCTGTCTTTACTCCAGTAATTTTCACAAAACATATATACATACAGTGGATTGCCATTCCCAAATCTCAATACTAAAATGAACAGTCTTTTTGTCAAGTGGTGGACAAGGCGAAGCTCTTTAACCTAACCATACATGGACCCCTTTTGTTTAAGTGTTGTGCATTGGCGTACCACAGTACTTGTGCCACAGGTCAATGGCTTTTGCAACAATGGCATCTGTGTTCTCCTGTGGGATCTGAAAAACAAGAAATGAAAATAATGAAAACCAAAAACATATGAAACATAAATAAAGCTGAAAACAATGCTTTGCAAATGTGCATTTCCAGAATGGGTTCCCGTTTCCTGTGCTCACATCAGTACTCCTGTCTGTTATATTCTTACAAGAATGAGACTTCATACGTTCTGAATGGTTTGACTTTTCATTTCAATTCATCAGTGGTTTTAACAAAAAACTATATGCAATTGAAATTGTACAAACTGTGTACTTACATTGCACAAAAACTTTACCACTCCTTCTGGTCGGTTCAGGCCCATTAATACAATTTTGTAGCTCAACAGTATCTCTAAAGCTACAAACACAAGAATTTTACAGGAGCCACTTATCACCTTGTCCCAAACCCTGAAAGAAAAGAAAACAAATCAAAATCATAAAAGTACATAATTGTCACTGTACATTCAGATTGGTTGACCTTTATTTATTCAGATCAATTTGCTGATCCAAGATTAGAAAATTAATAAACGAAAGCATCTGACCTTTGTAGACTAGACTCAGGAAGACAACCAGCAAAACACCGTCTAAACCAGAGGTTATAAGGCAGGTGTGTTAAAGCTCCAGTCTGCTTGAAATGGTTTAGCAGCCGAGGCTCTTCTTGACTTAGGTAGTGTTCAAGGCTTTTTGGCTATCAGAGTAAAAAAGTATTGCTTATAATTATTAGAATTATAATAATATTTATAATCAATAGGGAATAACATAGATTAATTGCTTACCAAGTGGGGTAGAGAGTCACCGAACTTTATGTGGAATTGATTGACAAAACATTTAACGAGCCAGTAACAGTCAACGGGATCATCAACAATCTCATCCATGGCCCGGCTTATGGACAAGAAATCTTCATTCCCCTCATCCTTCACCAGTCAGCAACAAATAATCAGCATAAAGTACAACAGTGATTCAAAATTCACTACAATGTGTCTTGGTGAAGGTAACCCTCTACGTGTAGAGGACTGTCCCACTAATAAATGTGAAAATGTGAGATATACTGTTGAACAATAGATAATATTGAAACTAATTTATGCCATTGACACTATAATCCTAAAGATTAACCAATAAATAAACAGAAAGAAACATGAGCTGCAATGCATTAATAGCACAACTGGCACTTAGTAGTCCCTTCTATGTGGTGGTTTTCTTACCAGTGGGGAGATTTCTGAGCATCTGGGGAGCACCTGGTTCTCTAACTGAAACATCCGCAGGTAAACATGAGTGGATGGGGTGGAAACATTTATGTATCGCATCACCTCCAGAGCCTCCAAAATGTCCTGGTACTGCTCCTTCCTATAACCACCAACCATTGCGTGAGAGTCACTGTGGGGTGGAAGGATGCCTATTGAAAAGGCAATAAATGGCAAGAAATAATAAGATCTTCGTTTAGGCAATATCATTTTTAATTTATTAACTATATGTAAATATTTTTCTTACCCAGCAATACTTTCCATACATGGATTCTGTACATGGACGGGATAGGAAATCTTTGGCTAAATGTGCTCAACTTTTCCAAATCTGCCAAGAAATAACAAAAATGCAAATTTTTAATGTGTTTTTAGTGTACTGTATGTGTCTTCTGTAAAATGATATAGAAACTAACCTAGGGGATTGTCTTTGAGCAATATTTCCAAAGACTTCTTCTCCTCAACTCCTCTAAAGCCAACTTTCTCATAATAGGCTGATCGAAAATTTCTTTGAGGGTCGTCAGCCATTATGAACCTAATCAACAGTAAAAAATTTACATTTATCAAACTTACACACAAAATGTTTGGCAAAACAAACAAGTACTAAAGGTATAGCTTAGCAATGGGCATGCAGACAGTGGATAGTGTACATTATAAATATACACTGCGTAAATATGACCACAAATGACATCGATAAATATAAGACGGCACTACACAAACACGTACCAAACTGACACGTTCATAACAATCAAACCATGTGTTAAACTAGCAACATCACATCAGCTGTTTACCTGTAGCCTACTGCCTAACTGAGTTATGTTAGCATAACATTCACTTTTGAGGAAGCCCTCAGTCAACCTCACAACAAAATAATATGTTGTCTGCAAACTACCCGTGCCCGTACCCTACTAAACAAGTGGTGTTAAAAATGTTTCGTCTTGTAGAAAATTAAAAGCCATTATTGCTTGTTCGTAGCTCCTAGCCACCAAAGCTGCAGCTGCCCTAGCGATTTCCACATCCGGGAACGTGACTACCAAATTAAAAAAACAAAGTGCTCATATAAAATAATTTTGTTTGATAAGATTTACTCATTGTTACGTCATACATTATGGTAAGTGCTCTACTTCACTGTATTTTGATATATCCTTATTTGCGATGAGAAAAGTCACTTACACCGATCTTCGTAGAAATTATTTTGAACGCTATGAATATATTTTCTCGTTCTTGAACATAGCCGAAGTGAGCCCCGCCCTAACCGTTCCTCCATGTTGCTCTGCACAAATGTTGGAAATGGTAGGGGAAGATGGAAATATTATAGAAACAGTTTTAATAATATAGCCACAAGCGGCGATGATCGCGCCCAGCAAAGGCCGCGCTCAGCAAACGCCGTGCCCCACACTAACCCTAATAAGCGTAAACCCCAACCACACTTTTCATATGCTTTACAGTGTATTATATTCAGGCTGAGATGACGTATTAGTGATTCAAATTTCCCAGGCCAACACATCCTCCATCAGAAAAATTACATAGTCCACCTTTAAACGACCCCTATGAACTAACATCAAGGACCACCCTCCTGTGGGCTCACCAGTTGCAGAGGGGTTCATAGGGTAGGTCAGGTGCTATGAGGATTGGGCAGCAAGCTGCCCCCGCGACCCAGCTGGATTAAGCGGAAGAAGATGGATGGATGGATGGATGGACCTTTAAATGATTTTTGTGGAGTCTATGCGCCCCCTCCTGGCCAACAGTGAAAAATTCACCATGTCCATAATATATATTTTTTGCTCGTAGTCATGCATAGAATTTCATTCCCAAATTTGGTACAAATCCGATAATGTTGATGTTTCATGTCTAGGGGGCGCTATAGTGTAATTTTTCATATGCTTTATAGCAGTGGTCCCCAACCCCCGGGCCGGAGACCGGTACCGGTCAGTGGATCAATTGGTACCGGGCGCCGGTCGCCCACGAAATAATTAATTATGTCCTTTGTATTTATTATCTGAGTCTGAACAATCTTTTATTTTAAAAAATCTTTTCAAAACCCATCACACCCCCTAAAAAGGCTGTAACGTTAGAAAAACTACACAATCTGGTTGTAAACAGGAAGGAAAACAATTTTTACGAAACTGAGAAGTCCCGTTTGGAGGAGTTGGGCCAAAGGGCGGCACATCTGCGCGCACCAATGACCCCGCACGAGGCAAACACGACACAAAGTCCGCTTTAAAACATACGGAGAATCCACAACAAGGACCGCGGATAACTCTCCCCCATGGCACCAGCACATCCACAAATACACGGCGGAGAGCGCACCGCAGCAGAACCCACACCCGCACCACCACGAAATAGACACCCCCTGCCACTGGACCCACCCTCTCCACAGTGGACCCACAAACAGCGCCGTGCGATGACGCCCTGTCCGCAACCCAACAGGTGCGAAGGCAGAACTCCAAGCAACCGCATCCGAGCACGGCCCGAAAGTCCCAGCGAGTGCCCCAGGTACAACGGAAGTTGGGGTGACAAACACAGTCTAACTGGAGATCACTGGATGTCCCTCAATCATGAGAATGACCTCAATGTCACAGCATATTATTTCACCTATTATGTGACTGATTTGTCCCCAGTTGTCCAGTTGTTTCACTGCTCAGAGACTGTCAGACGGATTGGGATATGTGGATAACTTTTGATGTTCTGCCCCTGGAGATAATGTGGACCAAATTTGAGCGTGTTCAGGTGAGCGCCCTCCGGAGGAGTGCGTTTCAGCTTCGCAAAATTTAATCCAAGATGGCCTTGGTTTGTCAAGGGGCATGGCCATAATAATATTTTTTACTTGTCTTGTCATGATCGACGTCTGTGTTAAATTTCATGATTCTACGTGCAATTATTATTATTTTTTTGGTGTCATTCATATTCCCTAATGCATTTTTGTGATGTTTGGGGGCGCTGACGAGCCATTTTATTTATTTTTTGAAAATGGAAATAGCCAAAAGTTAGAGAGGCAGACTTTTTACCACGTGGCCAAATTTCGTGAGTTTTTGACATTGTTCACTGGGCGAAAAATGTGTGAGTGCGTTAGGAGAAAAAAAAAAACAAGAAGAAGAAGAAGAATATTCTGATACGTGAACAATGTTCCGCTTTTTTTTGGCCGACAAACTATACATTTTCTGAAACCTCTGGTGCATTACTACGTCATGGCGAGGGTCCCCGGTCACTACAGGCGAGTCACGTCACATCATTTTAGTTCCCGCCTCCTATGAGCATCGCTATGCAATACTAATAGGCCCTTCGCCAGCCTCTGCCGCTCGGGCCAAAAGATAGGCCTATCTTTCACAACTGAACTTGTGTTGTCAGTGCCTGCTTACATACAAGTTTATATCATTCTCAGCCTCACAAGCATTGGCTAATGACAGACAAGTGCTGGAGTTTAACAAGTGATGATTCAGAGCAGTCATTTTAGTTTAAACCAACTGGATTTCAGCACTGAACCCAAATGAGAGACTGAATGACAGAATGAGGCTCATTCTGCTTTCTGATTGGATAGTTGTTTTGAGAATCAAAACACTAAATTATAACATAAACAACTTGGCCACCATGTCTAATGTTTTTGTAATTAACAATATATGAGCATCAGCCTAGAATTGATATCAGTAAAAATAATGTTTGATTTGATATCTACCTCTTATCTGGGGACACATATAGCCTAGGTTTATTTTATGGAATTTAAAATCAAGATTTTACATACAGTCCCTTTAGGACAATATATTGAATACAATGCAATTATCTACAACTATTAAAGTCTACATTATTACAATCTACATCATTCATCAAATGATACCTATCTTTTGTTTCTTTTCTGAATCATCTTAAATTCTATTGAAGACCAAAAGTTATGTACATTATTGTTTACTTTAACTATAACTATAGGCTAAACTTATGTTAAAATCTGAAACCTAAGCTAAAAGCTATATATAGTCATTGGTACATTAAAACAGTCAACAGAAAGTAATATGAAAAGTTGAATCTTTATTTTGAGCCATTTTAACAAAATCAAATTTGTTTCAAGAAAAATGCAATGGACTCCCCAATAAACTATAACATTAAAGAAAACACAGTGAAGACAATTATACATATGTCCAAAACAAAGCACCTAGTAGGTTATATTAAAGAAGTACAATATATCTGTGTAGAGTTAAAGATTTCATTGAAAAAAATGCACTCCATATGTCAAGTGTGTACTATGTAGTATATCGGCCTCACATTCAATTATCACAATACCCACTCTCAGTAACACAAAATTACAAATGCCTTAACACCTATGTATGTTCCTTATTTTTTTTTATTTTTTTTTTATTTTGTAGATGAAAATACAGTAAAGGTTGTGTGACTGTAGCGGCTAGTCATTGAGCTTGATCCTAGGTCCACACTGCCTCTGCGGGAGCCTGGCTTGGACCCACTCCTTGAACCTGAATGTGATCCTGGGGCAGAAGAAGTGTTGTATGGACTGCTGATCCCTCTAGAGGACACCAGTGAGGCCTGCAACATTTTTACACCCGTGTCTTCCTCCAGCATGCAATTGTCAAGAGCATCCTTGTAGCTGATTTTGAGTTTGCTCTTAGGACATGTTAAATTCTTAGTGTGCTGGCTGAAATTTTGGAGCTTCTGAGCTGTTCTAACATCCACCCAGCCATGGCTCAATATATCATGAATGGTTCTTCTGCAGCCCAATTGTGGGTCATAGAGTCCCCCTGTCACATACTGGTATTCCAAGAATCTCTGTCCAGCCTCATATGGTAGCCACCTTTCCTTAATGGCTTCAGCAGCAGACATTTTTCTTTTGGTTTTAACATCTTCAAAGCCAAAGTATGCCTTTTGTGCAGGCTTGAGTTTATTGTGCATGTCATACGTTATTAAGCCCATGCGACATGCCTCTTGAATGCTTACTCTGTGGCCATTTGCTGGATCAATTATTCCTCCAGTACAAGCTTGTGCCTCTAACAGTCTTTGACCAGTGATGGAATCCACAAGGCCACGGTTGACAGCTTCAGTTATAGTTATTTTCTCTAGAGTATCTGTGTTAAAGATAGCACCTACTGGAGTTGTTTCTGTTATAACTATTTCAACAGGGGTGGTCAAAGTAACAGAAATACTTGACTTATGCTTGGAATCAGGAGACTCATCACCCACAGTACTTAGTGATGAGCTTTCCTCTGTAACTGTTTTTCTTGTCTTTCTTGTGATTGATGATGATGATGATGAAGCATCTGAGGACAATGTTGATATCATTGAGGATGTCCTTGGTTCTGCACCAGTTTTTGATGTAATTGTAGTAGTTGTCACATAAACTCCAGGGGGTCTTGAAAAATCAAATGCACCATATTTACTTTTCTCACTGATGATGCCAGGTGACACTGAGGCCACTGTAGCTGATAATGATGATTCAAGAGGAGATGTACTTGACTGTTCTTGAGTTTTGGTTGTGAATGTCGAATAACACTTTGTAGAACTCTTTGTAGAAGAGTCCAATGAACCATGCTTAGTTGTATCACAAGTTATATCTTTTAGTTGAACAGCTGAGGAGGTAGTTGCAGCTGATGGTAGCAAAGGTTGAAGGTCTGAAGATGTATTTGACCCTGCAACAGTTTTGGATGTGATTGTTGAAGATTTCAAAGAGACTAAAGACCCTCTGGCAGAACCATCATTGCCATGTTGAGTTTTATCAGTGGCAATATCTGTTATTTGAGCAGTTGCAGCTGATGTGGCGTGTGGAGATGCACTTGACTGCACTTGAGTTGTGGTTGTGAATGTAGAATAGTGCTTTTTAGAACTAACTGAATCGTGACTAGATGAAGTAGACATTGACCCCAGTGAAGACAGATTAGGCTCTGCACTCAATCTGACTGTGGGTGCTTTCATAGAAGATATATTTGTGACAGTGACTTGTCTAGTAGAGTCCAACGAGCCATGTTTAGATGTATCACTAGCGATGTCTTGTTGAGCAGTTGAGGTGGTAGTTGCAGTTGATGGTGACAGTGATGGTGTCTGTGAAGATTTATTTGAGTCTGCAATGGTTTTGGATGTGATTGTTGAAGATTTCACAGAGATTACATGCTCTCTATCAGAACTTTCATCGCTGTGTTGAGTTTTATCAGTGGCGATATCTGTTATTTGAGTAGTTGCGGCTGATGGTGAGGTTGGAACAGATGTCCATGACTCAATATTAGATTCAGATGTGAATGTAGAAGATCTTATAGCATATATTTTGGGCACAGTTGACTGGTTTGTGGAAGAAAATGATACATGTTTAGTTTCACAGATTGCATCTGTTGATTGAGCAGGGAAACTAGTTGAAACTGATGATAAGGTTGATGCCTGTAAAGGTGCATTAGACTCAGGACTCATTTTTGAAGAAATTGTAGATGTTTTCACAAAGGATGTACTTGAAAGTGTAGACTGTCTTGAAGAATCAATTGTGTCATCTTTTGTTTTGTCACAACTGGTGTCTGTTACTTGAGTAGCTGAAAATGTTGCTGCAGCGGATGGTAAAAAGTTTGAAGATAACGATGATGTCGTCCATGAAGATGCACTTGACTTATCACTTGTTGTGGAGGTAAATGCAGACGATTTTACAGAAGATAGGTTTGAAATTGTAGATTCCTTTGTAGAATCAAATGAATCATGTTTAGTTTGTGTAAACTGAGCAGTTGAGGGTGATGTTGCTATTGAAGTTAATGATGTGGTACTTGGTTCAGTACTTGTTTTGGATGTGACTGCAGAAGATGTCACAGAAGATATATTTGAAACTACACGTGGTCTTGGGGAATATGAACTATGTTTAATTTGTTCAGTTATCATGTCAGCAAAGTCCGTTACTGTAATCATGTGGGATCTGTACCTTTGTAAAATGACCTGGTTGATAACACCTTGTTCAAGAAGGTCACCAATGTCAAATTGTCTCCCTGTTTTTCTGTCAACAATCATAATCTGAGTAGAACCGTCTGGTGCAGTTGATGTTATCTCTTCCCACTCACACTCTTGCTGGGCAAGCTCCCAATAGGTTTCTTCATCAATATATCCTTTGTCATAAGCTTCACGCACGGTCATTTCTTTATTAGTCTCTGGGTCCACAATAACAACTTTCCTTTTCCTCGTGGTGTTCTTTTGGGTCTTTTCATACTTTTTCTTATCAATAATTGGCAAAAGAAGAAGCCCAGTTGTTTTGTCTTTAATACAGCGTTTCTGAAGTTCCAGATAAGTCAGATTTTCCTGTGTGTTTGGATCAAAGAAACCTTTTGTGTCGTCGCTGTCATCAGTCAGAATCTTGTTCATTTCTTCATTGAAATAACCCTTTTTATAGGCTATATTAACATCTATACGATGGCTATGCTCAGGATCAATGATGCCACCACTTGCAATCTGGGCTTCCAGTAAACGAATCCCATGGCCTTTTTCTATAAGACCTTTATCCATTGCCTGAAATAGGGAGATGGTTCTGTCAGTGCCAGGCATTCTGTACCCAGTTACAGCTCTTTCTGCAGAGAGCAACTTTGCCTTAAACTCTGGCCCAAAGATTCTTTTACTGTAGGCATCACTGACAGACAAATACTCATTGTTGACTGGATCAATTATAAAACCTGATGCTGCCTGGGCTTCAAGCAATTCCAGAGTTGTTCCAGGTCGCAATAAACCAATTTTCATTGCTTGATAAATGGTCATAACTTGATCACAAACTTCATGATAGATACCTGAGATGCACGTTGAACCTCTCAAATATGGGCGTAAACGGTCTTCAATATCCTGCCTGGTTAGTTTACCTTCTTCAAAAAGGTCCATATCAGACTGTTCCAACAAATGTCCATCAACAAGTTCAACTAGTGACACTTGGCGTCGGAATCCCTGGAAAGTAACACGGTTTTTGGGTTCAGGTAGTAGTAAGAGACCTGTATTTGGATCAGCCTTACACTTTTTCTTTAGGGAAATATAATTAGTTGCTTCTTGAGTGTCTGGATCCAAATAGACTTGGGGACCTGTATTAAGTGTATGGTATATATCCTCATCTATTAGATTTCGAGTCAAAGCAATGTTCTTAGGGAAGAAGATGCTCAGGACTGGATCCAATATTCCTCCAGCAGCTTCTTGAGCTTGAAGAACTCGCAAAGCTGTATCCCTGTCTATTAATCCTCTTTTAAAGGCCTGTCCAGCTGACAAAAAATCATTAGTAGTAGGGTCTTTGTAACCAATTGCTGCTGCTTCAGCTGCACATAACCTTGATTCATCATTTTTATCCACAACACCTTTGGCACAAGCTTCCTTTACAGTCATTTTTTCATTTGTTTTTGGATCAATGATGAGTCCTGTTGCTGCTTGGGCCTCCAAAAGAAGGTCAGTACAATCAGGAGACATTATTTTCAGTTTTTTTGCTTCTGTAAAAGACATTTTTTGCAGTGGGCCAGCAGCTACACCTGCAATTGACCCTGTTCCTTTGAGGAAAACCATTTTATCAACAAAGACTTCACTGACAGATTTTGATCCCATAATTAGCTGATTAAATGTGTATTTATCAATAATCCCAAATTCCAGCAATTGTTGTGCTGAAATAGATTTTCGGACGCCATCAAAGATCAGGTTGGAAGGATCAATACTTTTTGAGACTGGTAAGAATTTTAGTTCAGTATCTGTATCTGTTGTGCATTTGTCTTTTAAAGCCTTATAGCTGATGTTTTTCCTAGTTTCTGGGTCAATGTAACATTTAGGATTCACATTTAATGCATTCCATGTGTCTTGATCCAAAAGATTACGTTTAATTGCTGTGTCTTTGGTTAAAAACACACCCAGATTTGGATCTAGGATGCCACCAACAGACATCTGTGCTTGCAGCAAACGTACTGCAGTGTCCTTTTTAATTAATCCTTTCTTCATAGCCTGATACAATGAGAGACGGTTTGCAGAAACAGGGTCCTTGAAACCAACTGCAGCAGCTTCTGCTTCCAGTAATCTATCTCTAGTCTCAACATCCACTAGTCCTTGTGCAAATGCCTGATTAACTGTAAGTTTGCTGTTGTTTTTTAGATCAATAATGAGACCTGTGGCAGCCTGGGCTTCCAACAGTAAATCTGCACTGTCTGAGGGAAGAAGAGAATATTTTTTGGCTTCAAAAATTGACATTTTCACTTGTTGAGGTGTCTGAACTCCAGCAATCAGTCCAGTCCCTTTTAGATAGATTCTTATCTTTTCAGAAATGTTTGCAATGCTTTCTTCCCCTTTCATTAACTTGAATAATGTTGTTTCATCTATAATATTACATTCAAGTAATTGTTGTGCTGAGATTTGCTTGTGAATACTTTCAAACAAAATTTTAGATGGATCTTCTCCTTCCTTTATTGGTAAAAGTAGGAGGCCTGTTAAAGGATCCACTTTGCTCCTTTTCTTCAACATGCTGTAGCTCACTTTTTCTTCTGTGTCTGGATCAAGGTATAAATTAGGACTTTGTGTTAACTCACGATAAATATTATCATCTAATATCTGTTTCTTAATAGCAATATCTTTTGGGAGGAAAATACCAACTCTTGGGTCTATATAGCCTCCCACTGCTTCCTGGGCTTGTAATAGACGGAGGGTGGTTTTCTTGTCAACAGTGCCCTTTTTTAATGCCTCAAACACTGATAGAGGCACAGCTGAATTTGAATCCTGATAACCAACAGCTGCAGCTTCTGCTATTAAGAGTCGGTCACAAGCCTTAAGGTCAAACATTCCTTTGTCGAATGCCTCTTTAACTGTTAGCTTCTGATTTGCTTTGGGATCAATGATATGACCTGTGGCAGCCTGTGCCTCTAGGAGTAAATCAGCACACTCTGGTGATAAAAGCCTTTGTTTCTTGGCTTCAGTTAAAGAGTTTATTTTATTTTGAACAAAGACCCCTGCAATTGGTTGATTTCCCTTCAGTTGGCTTGTTTTGTCAGCTGACACCTCTAGAAGAGATTTTCTACCTATTTCCAGATAATTAAGTGTCTTTTTGTCTATAATGCTGTATTCATGTAATTGCTGTGCTGTGACAGACTTACGAATGCCATCAAAAATGAGTTTGGAAGTATCCTTTTTCTCAGTGACTGGCAAAAACAACAAACCTGTTTGGGGTTCTGTTTTACATCTTTTCTTTAAATCATTGTAACTGATAATCTCTTCAGTTTCTGGGTCGATGTATTTAGGCATCCTGTTTATTGAATAAAGAATCTTTTCATCTACAAGGTTGCGCTTAATAGCCATGTTTGTGGGTAGATACACACTGATACTGGGATCCATAATGCCTCCAACAGACAGTTGTGCTTGTAGTAGACGAAGACCTGTTTGACTGTCAACAACCCCCTTTTTCATGGCCTCAAATACAGACAGAGGTTTGGCTGAATATGGATCTTTATAGCCCACAGCAGCTTTCTCTGCAGCCAATAATCTGTCTCGATCAACACTGTCAACCGTTTGGTTGAAACATGCTTCATCGACAGTCAACTTCTTATTGTTTTTAGGATCAATGATATGGCCTGTTGCAGCCTGTGCTTCAAGCAGCCAATCGGCACACTCTGGTGGTAAAAGCTTTTTTCTTTTGGCTTCAGTAAAAGACATCTTTTCATTTTCCCTGACAATAATTCCAGCAATAGCCCCAGTTCCATTTAGGCTACCTTTTTTGTCAGCTGACACATCTTTGACAGACTTTTTTGCTGTCTGCAGATATTTAACTGTTACCTTGTCAAGTATTTCACATTCATGCAATTGTTTTGCTGTTACAGGCTTACGGACACCATCAAAAATCAGTTCAGATGGATCCAGTTTCTCAGTAACTGGCAAAAGTAGCAGGCCTGTTTGAGGATCTGTCTTACATCTTTTCTTTAAGTCATTATAACTTACAGCTTCCTCGGTCTCTGGGTCAGTGTAACACTTGGGATTCTGCTTAAGGGAATGTTTAGTATTTTCATCCAATATTTTACATTTAACAGCTGTGTCTTTTGGGAGAAACACACTTAGATTTGGATCTAAAATACCTCCAACAGAGTCTTGTGCTTGTAGCAGACGAAGTGCTGTCTTATCATCAACAAGCCTCTTCTTCATGGCCTCAAATACAGACAGAGGTCTGGCTGAATATGGATCTTTGTAGCCCACAGCAGCTTTCTCCGCAGCCAATAATCTGTCTCGATCACCACTGTCAACTGTTTTATTGTTACAAGCTTCATCCACAGTCAACTTCTTATTGTTTTTAAGGTCAATGATATGGCCTGTTGCAGCCTGTGCTTCAAGAAGCAAATCAGCACAATCAGGAGACAAAAGCATTTTCTCTTTTGCTTCAGTTAATGTGATTATTTTGTTTTTGTCAGTTATAACGCCGGCAATTGAGCCAATTCCCTTGAGGTACACTTTTTTGTCTTCAGACACCTCTTTGACAGACTTTTTGGTCTTCTCAAGTTCTTTAAATGTGGTCTTATCAATGACTTCACATTCTTGTAGTTGCTTGGCTGTGACAGGCTTACGGACACCATCAAAAATCAGTTGAGATTCATCCAGTTTCTTTGTCACTGGCAAAAGGAGCAGGCCTGTTTTAGGCTCTATCTTACATCTTTTCTTTAAATCATTATAACTTACTGCTTCCTCTGTCTCTGGGTCAATGTAACACTTGGGATTCTGTGTCAGAGAACGTTTAGTGTTTTCATCCAGTATTTTACGTTCAATAGCTGTGTCTTTTGGAAGGAACACACTTAGATTTGGATCTAAAATACCTCCAACAGAGTCTTGTGCTTGTAGAAGACGAATTCCTGTCTTATCATCAACAAGTCGCTTCTTCATCGCCTCAAATACAGACAGAGGTTTGGCTGAATATGAATCTTTGTAGCCCAAAGCAGCTTTCTCTGCAGCCAATAGTCGGTCTTGATCACTTGTGTCCACCACTTTTTTGTTACAAGCCTCTTCCACTGTCAGTTTCTTGTTGTGTTTTAGATCAATTATGTGTCCTGTTGCAGCCTGTGCCTCCAGTAACAAATCTGCACACTCAGGTGATAAAAACGCATTCTTCTTGCCATCTACAAAAGAAACCTTTTCTTCATTTTCAGCAATTAATCCAGCGATTGGGCCAGTTCCTTTAAGATGTATTTTTGTGTGTTCAGCCACCTCTGGAACAGACTTTTTCCCTGTTTGAAGATCTTTCAACATAGGCTTGTCTACGACTTTGCAATCATGTAACTGTTTTGCTGTGACCGGTTTGCGAATACCATCAAAAAGGAGTTCAGATGGATCCAGTTTCTCAGTCACTGGTAAAAGTAGCAAGCCTGTTTTTGGCTCTGTCTTACAGGTTTTCTTTAAGTCATTGTAACTTATAGGTTTTTCTGTTTCTGGGTCAATGTAACACTTGGGATTATTGTTCAGGAAACGTTTAGTGTTTTCATCCAGTATTTTACGTTTAATAGCAGTGTCTTTTGGGAGGAACACACTTAGATTTGGATCTAAAATACCTCCAACAGAGTCTTGTGCTTGTAGCAGACGAAGTCCTGTTTTATCATCAACAAGCCCTTTCTTCATGGCCTCAAATATAGACAGAGATTTGGCTGAATATGGATCTTTGTAGCCCACGGCAGCTTTCTCTGCAGCCAATAATCTGTCTCGATCACCACTGTCAACTGTTTTATTGTTACAAGCTTCATCCACAGTCCACTTATTGTTTTCAGGGTCAATGATATGGCCTGTTGCAGCCTGCGCTTCAAGCAGCAAATCAGCACAATCGGGAGGCAAAAGCATTTTCTCTTTTGCTTCATTTAATGGAACTATTCTGTTTTTGTCAGTTATAACTGCAGCAATTGACCCAGTTCCCTTGAGGTACACTTTTCTGTCTTCAGACACCTCTTTGACAGACTTTATGGTCTTCTCAAGTTCTTTAAATGTGGGCTCATCAATGACTTCACATTCGTGTAGTTTCTTGGCAGTGACAGGTTTACAGACACCATCAAAAATCAGTTGAGATTCATCCAGTTTCTTTGTCACTGGCAAAAGGAGCAGGCCTGTTTTAGGCTCTATCTTACATCTTTTCTTTAAATCATTATAACTTACAGCGTTATCTTTCTCTGGATCAATGTAACACTTGGGATTCTGTGTCAGAGAACGGTTAGTGTTTTCATCCAGTATTTTACGTTCAATAGCTGTGTCTTTTGGGAGAAACACACTTAGATTTGGATCTAAAATACCTCCAACAGAGTCTTGTGCTTGCAGCAGACGAATTCCTGTCTTATCATCAACAAGTCTCTTCTTCATGGCCTCAAATACAGACAGAAGTTTGGCTGAATATGGATCTTTGTAGCCCACGGCAGCTTTCTCTGCAGCCAGTAGTCGGTCTCGATCACAGATGTCCACCACTTTTTTGTCACAAGCTTCATCTACTGTCAATTTCTTATTGTATTTTGGATCAATTATGTGTCCTGTTGCAGCCTGTGCCTCGAGCAACAAATCTGCACACTCAGGTGATAAAAATGCATTCTTCTTGCCATCTACAAAAGAAATCTTTTCTTTGTTTTCTGCAATTAATCCAGCAATCGGCCCAATACCTTTAAGATTATCTTTTTTGTCTTCAGCTACCTCTGGAACAGACTTTTTCCCTGTTTGAAGATCTTTCAGCAAAGCCTTGTCTACGACTTTGGAATCATGTAACTGTTTTGCTGTGACTGGTTTGCGAATACCATCAAAAATGAGTTCAGATGGATCCAGTTTCTCAGTCACTGGTAAAAGTAACAAGCCTGTTTTTGGCTCTGGTTTACATCTTTTCTTTAAGTCATTATAACTTACATGTTCTTCTGTTTCTGGGTCAATGTAACACTTGGGATTATTGTTCAGGAAACGTTTAGTGTTTTCATCCAGTATTTTACGTTTAATAGCAGTGTCTTTTGGGAGGAACACACTTAGATTTGGATCTAAAATACCTCCAACAGAGTCTTGTGCTTGTAGCAGACGAAGTCCTGTTTTATCATCAACAAGCCCTTTCTTCATGGCCTCAAATACAGACAGAGGTCTGGCTGAATATGGATCTTTGTAGCCCACGGCAGCTTTCTCTGCAGCCAATAATCTGTCTCGATCACCACTGTCAACTGTTTTATTGTTACAAGCTTCATCCACAGTCCACTTCTTATTGTTTTCAGGGTCAATGATATGGCCTGTTGCAGCCTGCGCTTCAAGCAGCAAATCAGCACAATCGGGAGGCAAAAGCATTTTCTCTTTTGCTTCATTTAATGGAACTATTCTGTTTTTGTCAGTGATAACTGCAGCAATTAACCCAGTTCCCTTGAGGTACACTTTTTTGTCTTCAGACACCTCTTTGACAGACTTTTTGGTCTTCTCAAGTTCTTTAAATGTGGTCTTATCAATGACTTCACATTCTTGTAGTTGCTTGGCTGTGACAGGCTTACGGACACCATCAAAAATCAGTTGAGATTCATCCAGTTTCTTTGTCACTGGCAAAAGGAGCAGGCCTGTTTTAGGCTCTGTCTTACATCTTTTCTTTAAATCATTATAACTTACAGCTTCCTCTGTCTCTGGGTCAATGTAACACTTGGGATTCTGTGTCAGAGAACGTTTAGTGTTTTCATCCAGTATTTTACGTTCAATAGCTGTGTCTTTTGGGAGGAACACACTCAGATTTGGATCTAAAATACCTCCAACAGAGTCTTGTGCTTGTAGAAGACGAATTCCTGTCTTATCATCAACAAGTCGCTTCTTCATCGCCTCAAATACAGACAGAGGTTTGGCTGAATATGAATCTTTGTAGCCCAAAGCAGCTTTCTCTGCAGCCAATAGTCGGCCTTGATCACTTGTGTCCACCACTTTTTTGTTACAAGCCTCTTCCACTGTCAGTTTCTTGTTGTGTTTCAGATCAATTATGTGTCCTGTTGCAGCCTGTGCCTCCAGTAACAAATCTGCACACTCAGGTGATAAAAACGCATTCTTCTTGCCTTCTACAAAAGAAACCTTTTCTTCATTTTCAGCAATTAATCCAGCAATTGGCCCAGTTCCTTTAAGATGTATTTTTGTGTGTTCAGCCACCTCTGGAACAGACTTTTTCCCTGTTTGAAGATCTTTCAACATAGGCTTGTCTACGACTTTGCAATCATGTAACTGTTTTGCTGTGACTGGTTTGCGAATACCATCAAAAATCAGTTCAGATGGATCCAGTTTCTCAGTAACTGGTAAAAGAAGCAGGCCTGTTTTAGGCTCTGTCTTACAGCTTTTCTTTAAGTCATTATAACTTACAAGTTCTTCTGTCTCTGGGTCAATGTAACACTTGGGATTCTTGTTTAGAGCGCGTTTAGTGTTTTCATCCAGTATTTTATGTTCAATAGCTGTGTCTTTTGGAAGGAACACACTTAGCTTTGGATCTAAAATACCTCCAACAGAGTCTTGTGCTTGTAGCAGACGAAGTCCTCTTTTATCATCAACAAGACCCTTCTTCATGGCCTCAAATACAGACAGAGGTTCAGCTGAATAAGGATCTTTGTAGCCCACAGCAGCTTTCTCTGCTTCCAATAATCTGTCTCGATCACCACTGTCAACTATTTTATTGTTACAAGCTTCATCCACAGTCAGCTTCTTATTGTTTTCAGGGTCAATGATATGGCCTGTTGCAGCCTGCGCTTCGAGCAGCAAATCAGCACAATCAGGAGACAAAAGCATTTTCTCTTTTGCTTCATTTAATGGAACTATTCTGTTTTTGTCAGTGATAACTGCAGCAATTGACCCAGTTCCCTTGAGGTACACTTTTTTGTCTTCAGACACCTCTTTGACAGACTTTATGGTCTTCTCAAGTTCTTTAAATGTGGGCTCATCAATGACTTCACATTCTTGTAGTTGCTTGGCAGTGACAGGTTTACGGACACCATCAAAAATCACTTGAGATTCATCCAGTTTCTTTGTCACTGGAAAAAGGAGCAGGCCTGTTTTAGGCTCTATCTTACATCTTTTCTTTAAATCATTATAACTTACAGCTTCCTCTGTCTCTGGATCAATGTAACACTTGGGATTCTGTGTCAGAGAACGGTTAGTGTTTTCATCCAGTATTTTACGTTCAATAGCTGTGTCTTTTGGGAGAAACACACTTAGCTTTGGATCCAAAATACCTCCAACAGAGTCTTGTGCTTGCAGCAGACGAATTCCTGTCTTATCATCAACAAGTCGCTTCTTCATGGCCTCAAATACAGACAGAGGTTTGGCCGAATATGGATCTTTGTAGCCCACAGCAGCTTTCTCTGCAGCCAATAGTCGGTCTCTATCACTGATGTCCACCACTTTTTTGTTACAAGCTTCATCTACTGTCAATTTCTTATTGTATTTTGGATCAATTATGTGTCCTGTTGCAGCCTGTGCCTCTAGCAACAAATCTGCACACTCAGGTGATAAAAACGCATTCTTCTTGCCATCTACAAAAGAAACCTTTTCTTCATTTTCAGCAATTAATCCAGCAATTGGCCCAGTTCCTTTAAGATTCACTTTTTTGTCTTCAGACACCTCTGGTACAAACTTTTTCCCTGTTTGAAGATCTTTCAATGTAGGCTTGTCTACGACTTTGCAATCATGTAATTGTTTTGCTGTGACTGGTTTGCGAATACCATCAAAAATGAGTTCAGATGGATCCAGTTTCTCAGTAACTGGTAAAAGAAGCAGGCCTGTTTTAGGCTCTGTCTTACAGCTTTGCTTTAAGTCATTATAACTTACAGCTTCTTCTGTCTCTGGGTCAATGTAACACTTGGGATTCCTGTTTAGAGCGCGTTTAGTGTTTTCATCCAGTATTTTATGTTCAATAGCTGTGTCTTTTGGAAGGAACACACTTAGCTTTGGATGTAAAATACCTCCAACAGAGTCTTGTGCTTGTAGCAGACGAAGTCCTGTTTTATCATCAACAAGACCCTTCTTCATGGCCTCAAATACAGACAGAGGTTCAGCTGAATAAGAATCTTTGTAGCCCACAGCAGCTTTCTCTGCTTCCAATAATCTGTCTCGATCACCACTGTCAACTGTTTTATTGTTACAAGCTTCATCCACAGTCAACTTCTTATTGTTTTCAGGGTCAATGATATGGCCTGTTGCAGCCTGAGCTTCAAGCAGTAAATCAGCACAATCAGAAGGCAAAAGCATTTTCTCTTTTGCTTCATTTAATGGAACTATTCTGTTTTTGTCAGTTATAACTGCAGCAATTGACCCAGTTCCCTTGAGGTACACTTTTTTGTCTTCAGACACCTCTTTGACAGACTTTATGGTCTTCTCAAGTTCTTTGAATGTGGGCTCATCAATGACTTCACATTCTTGTAGTTGCTTGGCAGTGACAGGTTTACGGACACCATCAAAAATCAGTTGAGATTCATCCAGTTTCTTTGTCACTGGCAAAAGGAGCAGGCCTGTTTTAGGCTCTGTCTTACATCTTTTCTTTAAATCATTATAACTGACAGCTTCCTCTGTCTCTGGATCAATGTAACACCTGGGATTTTGTGTCAAGGAACTGTCAGTGTTTTCATCCAGTATTTTACGTTCAATAGCTGTGTCTTTTGGGAGAAACACACTTAGATTTGGGTCTAAAATACCCCCAACAGACTCTTGTGCTTGTAGCAGACGAAGTCCTGTTTCATTGTCAACAAGTCTCTTCTTCATGGCCTCAAATACAGACAGAGGTTTGGCTGAATATGGATCTTTGTAGCCCACAGCAGCTTTCTCTGCAGCCAATAGTCGGTCTCGATCACTGATGTCCACCACTTTTTTGTTACAAGCCTCTTCTACTGTCAGTTTCTTATTGTGTTTTGGATCAATTATGTGTCCTGTTGCCGCCTGTGCCTCCAGCAACAAATCTGCACACTCAGGTGATAAAAACACATTCTTCTTGCCTTCTACAAAAGAAACCTTTTCTTCATTTCCAGCAATTAATCCAGCAATTGGCCCAGTTCCTTTGAGATTAACTTTTTTGTCTTCAGACACCTCTGGAACAGACATTTTCCCTGTTTGAAGATCTTTCAGCGTAGGCTTGTCTATGACTTTGCAGTCATGTAACTGCTTTGCTGTGACTGACTTACGAACACCATCAAAAGTCAGTTTAGATGGATCCAGTTTGTCAGTAACTGGTAAAAGAAGCAGACCTGTGTGAGGCTCAGTCTTACATCTTTTCTTTAAGTCATTATAACTTACAGCTTCATCTGTTTCTGGGTCAATGTAACACTTGGGATTCTGGTTTAGGGAACGTTCAGTGTTTTGATCCAATATTTTACGTTTAATAGCTATGTCTTTTGGGAGAAACACGCTCAGATTTGGATCTAAAATACCTCCAACAGAGTCTTGTGCTTGTAGGAGACGAAGGCCTGTCTCATCGTCAACAAACCCCTTCTTCATGGCCTCAAATACAGACAGAGGTTTGGATGAATATGGATCTTTGTAGCCCACAGCAGCTTCCTCAGCTTCCAGTAATCTTTCTTGATCACTGTTGTCCACCACTTCTTTGGAACAGGCTTCTTCTACAGTCAGCTTCTTATTCTTTTTAAGGTCAATGATATGACCTGTTGCAGCCTGCGCTTCCAAGAGCAAATCAGCACATTCTAGGGGTAAGAGCATGTTCTTCTTAGCTTCCATTAAAGACATTTTTTTGTTTTTACCTGTCACGATCCCAGCAATAGGCCCTGTGCCCTTAAGGTAAACTCTTTTGTCAGCAGACACGTCTGGGATGGACTTTTTTTCTGTCTGCAAATCTTTAAGTGTTTCTTTGTCCACGACTTCACATTCAAGCAATTGTTTTGCTGTGACTGGTTTACGTACACCATCAAATATCAGTTCAGATGGATCCAACTTCTTTGCAACTGGCAAAAGTAGCAGGCCTGTATGAGGCTCTATTTTACACCTTTTCTTCAAGTCATTATAAGTCACAGCTTCTTCTGTCTCTGGATCAATGTAACACTTTGGACTTTGGTTCAAGGAATGTTTAGCATTTTCATCCAGTATTTTACGTTCAATGGCCGTGTCTTTTGGGAGAAACACACTTAGATTTGGGTCTAAAATTCCTCCAACTGAGTCTTGTGCTTGTAGCAGACGAAGTCCTGTCTCATCATCAACAAGCCCCTTCTTCATGGCCTCAAATACAGATAGAGGTTTGGCTGAGTATGGATCTTTGTAGCCCAGAGCGGCTGCCTCAGCTTCCAATAATCTGTCTTCATCCCCACTGTCAACTGTTTCATTGGTATGTGCTTCTTCCACAGTCAACTTCTTATTGTTTTTAGGGTCAATAATATGGCCTGTGGCAGCCTGCGCTTCTAGAAGTAAATCAGCACACTCTGGTGACAATAGCATTTTCTTCTTTGCTTCAGATAAAGACATTTTCCCCCTTTTTTCCACAATGATTCCCGCAATTGATCCATTTCCCTTTAAATGTACTCTTTTGTCCACTGATACCTCTGGTATGGATTTTTTGCCTGTCCTCAAGTCATTAAGTGTTGGCTTATCTATGACATCACATTCACATAATTGTTTTGCTGTAACAGGCTTACGGACACCATCAAAAATCAGTTTAGATGGATCCAGTTTTTCAGTCACTGGTAAAAGTAGCAGGCCTGTTTGAGGATCTCTCTTACATCTTTTCTTTAAGTCATTATAACTCACAGTTTTCTCTGTTTCTGGATCAATGTAACACTTTGGACTCTTATTCAGAGAATGCCTAATGTTTTCATCCAATATTTTACGTTCAATAGCTGTGTCTTTTGGGAGGAAAACACTGACATTTGGATCTAAAATACCTCCAACAGAGTCTTGGGCTTGTAGCAGACGAAGTCCTGTCTCATCATCAACAAGCCCTTTCTTCATGGCTTCAAATACAGACAGAGGTTTGGCTGAATATGGATCTTTGTAACCTATAGCAGCAGCTTCTGCAGCTAATAATTTGTCTTGATCAGTGTGGTTCACCACTTCATTCTTACATGCCTCTTCTACAGTCAGTTTCTTGTTGTTTTTTGGGTCAATAATGTGGCCTGTAGCAGCCTGTGCTTCCAGCAGTAAATCTGCACTGTCTGGCGACATAAGGTTCTCTTCTTTGGCTTCATTAAAAGTAAAAAGGCCTTTACTTCCAGCTACTACCCCAGCAATTGGCCCAGTGCCCTTTAAACAAACTTTTTTCTCTTCTGACACATCAGGAACAGACTTTTTCCCTGTTTGAAGATCTTTCAGTATAAGTTTATCAATGACTTTGCAATCATGTAACTCTTTTGCTGTTACTGGTTTACGGATACCATCAAAAATCATTTTAGATTCATCTAGTTTCTCAGTAACTGGCAAAAGGAGCAGGCCTGTTTGAGGATCTGTCTTACATCTTTTCTTTAAGTCATTATAACTTACAGCTTCCTCCGTCTCTGGGTCGATGTAACACTTTGGACTCTTATTCAAAGAACGTTTAGTGTTTTCATCCAGTATTTTATGTTCAATAGCTGTGTCTTTTGGAAGGAACACACTTAGATTTGGATCTAAAATACCTCCAACAGAGTCTTGTGCTTGTAGCAGACGAAGGCCTGTCTCATCGTCAACAAGGCCCCTTTTCATGGCCTCAAATACAGACAGAAGTTTGCCTGAATATTGATCTTTGGAGCCCACAGCAGCTTCCTCAGCTTCCAATAATCTGTCCCGATCACCATTGTCAACTGTTTTATTGTTACATGCTTCATCCACAGTCAACTTCTTATTGTTTATAGGGTCAATGATGTGACCTGTTGCAGCCTGTGCTTCCAGGAGCAAATCAGCACAATGAGGTTTCACCAGCATTTGTTTCTTAGCCTCTGTTAAGGACATTTTAATGTTTTTACCAACAGTAATCCCAGCAATTGCCCCAGTTCCCTTCAAGTGAACAATTTTCTCTTCAGAAACCTGTTGAACCGTTTTCTTTGTTGTCTGTAGATCTTTAAGTGTTGGCTTGTCTATGACATCACATTCACGCAATTGTTTTGCTGTGACTGGCTTACGGACACCCTCAAAAATCAGTTTAGATGCACCCAGTTTCTCAGTCACTGGTAAAAGAAGCAGACCTGTTTGAGGATCTGTCTTACAAATTTTCTTTAAGTCATTATAGCTTACAGGTTCTTCCGTTTCTGGGTCAAGGTAACACTTTGGATTCTTGTTCAGAGAATAGTTAGTGTTTTCATCTAATAGTTTACGTTCAATAGCTGTGTCTTTTGGAAGGAATACACTTAGATTTGGATCTAAAATACCTCCAACAGAGTCTTGTGCTTGTAGCAGACGAAGTCCTGTCTTATCGTCAACAAGACCCTTCTTCATGGCCTCAAATACAGACAGAGGTTTGGCTGAAGATGGATCTTTGTAGCCCACAGCAGCTTTCTCTGCTTCCAGTAATCTGTCTTGATCACCACTGTCAATTGTTTCATTGGTATATGCTTCATCCACAGTCAACTTCTTATTGTTTTTAGGGTCAATAATATGGCCTGTGGCAGCCTGCGCTTCCAAGAGCAAATCAGCACAATCTGGTGACAAAAGCATTTCCTTCTTTGCTTCAGATAAAGACAATTTCCCCCTTTTATCCATAATGATTCCTGCAATTGGTCCAGTTCCCTTTAAGTTAACTTTTTTCTCATGTGATATCTCTGGGATGGATTTTTTTGCTTCTTGTAGATCTTTAAGTGTTGGCTTGTCTACAACATCACAATTGTGTAGCTGCTGTGCTGTGACTGGTTTACGAACACCATCAAAAATCATTTTGGAAAGGTCAATTTTTTTAGTCACTGGCAAAAGGAGCAGGCCTGTTTTAGGCTCTGTCTTACATCTTTTCCTTAAGTCATTATAACTTACAGCTTCCTCTGTGTCTGGGTCAATATAACACTTGGGATTCTTTGTCAGAGAACAGTTAGTGTTTTCGTCCAGTATTTTACGTTCAATAGCTATGTCTTTTGGGAGGAATACACTTAGATTTGGGTCTAAAATACCTCCAACAGAGTCTTGTGCTTGTAGCAAACGAAGACCTGTCTTATCATCAACAAGTCTCTTCTTCATGGCCTCAAATACAGACAGAGGTTTGGCTGAATATGGATCTTTGTAGCCCACAGCAGCTGCTTCTGCAACCAGTAAGAGCCTTCGGTCAGTCATGTCCACCACATTTTTGTTACAAGCCTCTTCTACTGTCAGTTTCTTATTGTGTTTTGGGTCAATTATGTGTCCTGTTGCAGCTTGGGCCTCCAACAACAAATCTGCACACTCAGGTGATAAAAATGCATTCTTCTTGCCATCCACAAAAGAGACCTTTTCTTCATCTTTTGCAATTAATCCAGCAATTGGGCCAGTGCCTTTAAGATGAACTTTTTTGTCTTCAGACACCTCCGGGACAGTCTTTTTCCCTGTTTGAAGATCTTTGAATGTAGGCTTGTCAATGACTTTGCAATCATGTAATTGTTTTGCTGTGACTGGTTTGCGAACACCCTCAAAAATCAGTTTAGCTGGATCCACTTTCTCAGACACTGGCAAAAGGAGCAAGCCTGTATGAGGCTCGGTCTTGCATCTTTGCTTCAAGCCATTATAACTTACTGCTTCTTCTGTTTCTGGGTCAATGTAACATTTTGGATTTTGGTTTAGGAGATTATTTGTATGATCATCAAACAATTTGCGCTTTATAGCAGTGTCCACGGGGAGGAACACACTCAAATTTGGGTCTAAAATACCCCCAACAGACTCTTGTGCTTGTAGCAGACGAAGTCCTGTCTCATCGTCAACAAGCCCTTTCTTCATGGCCTCAAATACACATAGATGATTGACTGAATATGGATCTTTGTAGCCCACAGCAGCTGCCTCTGCGGCCAATAATAGGTCTCGATCACTAATGTCCACCACTTCTTTACTACAAGCCTCTTCCACAGTCAGCTTCTTGTTGTTCTTAGGGTCAATTATGTGGCCTGTAGCGGCTTGAGCTTCCAGTAGTAGATCTGCACAATCTGAGGGCAAAAAGCCTTTTTTCTTGGCCTCGTTTAGTGTGAATGTTCCTTTTTTTCCAGCTATTATACCAGCAATTGGCCCTGTCCCCTTTAAGTTAATTTTCTTATCAGCCGAAACCTCTGGGATGGACTTTTTTTCTGTCTGCAGATCTTTCAGTGTTGGCCTGTCTATCACCTCACAATCATGCAACTGCTGTGCTGTGACTGGCTTACGGACACCATCAAAAATCAATTTAGATGGATCCAGCCTTTCAGTCACTGGCAATAGTAGCAGGCCTGTGTGAGGCTCTGTCTTACATCTTTTCTTTAAGTCATTATAACTTACAGCTTCCTCTGTTTCTGGATCAGTGTAACATTTTGGACTCTGCTTCAGAGAACAGCTAGTGTTTTCATCTATAATGTTATGTTTAATTGCAGTGTCTTCAGGGAGGAAGACGCTCAGATTTGGATCTAAAATACCTCCAACGGAGTCTTGTGCTTGTAGCAGACGAAGTCCTGTCTCATTGTCAACAAGCCCCTTCTTCATGGCCTCAAATACAGACAGAGGTTTGGTTGAATATGGATCCATGTAACCCACAGCAGCTGCCTCTACAGCCAGAAGTTCCTCTCTATCGTTTATGTCTATAACATCTTTGATGCACGCCTCATCCACAGTCAGTTTCTGGTTGTTTTTAGGATCAATAATATGGCCTGTTGCAGCCTGAGCTTCCAGGAGTAAATCAGCACACTCTGGTGGTATAATCACTTGTTTCTTTGCTTCAGTCAAAGACATTTTCCCTTTCTTTCCAGCTAAAATCCCAGCAATTGGCCCTGTTCCTTTGAGTGGTATTCGTTTATCTGCAGACACTTCTGGCACAGTTTTTGTTCCTCTTTCAAGAGCTTTAAAAGTGGGTTTGTCTATGACACCACAATCAAGAAGCTGTTTTGAAGTCACTGGTTTACGGACACCATCAAAGATCAGGTTGGATGGGTCCATTTTCTCAGGGACAGGAAGAAGAAGGAGGCCAGTGTGTGGCTCCACTTTGCATTTCTTTTTCAGAGAGATGTAGGTTGTTCCTTCTTCACTTTCTGGATCCAAATAGAGTTCAGGTTTTTGATACAAAGCATGATAAATATCTTCATCAATAAGATCACGTTCAATAGCTGTATCTTTTGGAAGAAACACACTTAGAATTGGGTCTAAAATCCCCCCAACTGCTTCCTGGGCTTGTAATAGGCGGAGGGCTGTGTTCCTGTCAATTTGTCCTCTTTTCATTGCTTCAAATGCTGAAATTGGTTTGTTTGTGCCAGGACTACCATATCCAACTGCAGCCGCCTCAGCAGCTAGTAGTCTTTCTTCATCTTTTTTATCAACTACACCTTGGTCACAAGCTTCATCAACTGTAAACTTTTTATTTATTTTGGGGTCAATGATGTGTCCTGTAGCTGCTTGGGCATCAAGCAACAAATCCACACATTTTGCAGGCAGAATGCTCATCTTTTTGGCTTCAGTGAATGACATTTTTTTGGCTGAACCTTTAATAGAACCAGGTCCTTTGGGGCGCTCAATAATTACACCAGCTATTGGGCCTGTACCTTTGAGATTAATTCTTTTATCTTCAGAAACTTCAGGTATCGTACATTGTCCATCAACAAGATCATCATATGTTGTTTTATCTAATACACCACATTCAACTAAATCGTGTGCAGTTACTGGCTTACGAACACCTTCAAAAACCAACATGGATGTTGAAGGTTTAGGTTCAGGGGCCTTGGTTGGCTTAACCATGGTGTGCACCTGTATTTGTTGTTGCACCTGTGTCTCTTGCTTCACTTTGACAAGTCTGAGCTCTTCTTCTAGTTTGTGGATATGATCCCTCTCCTTTTCAGCCATCTGTAGAAGAGCAACAAGACAAAAAAAATAGTCAGATATCTTATATGAAATGTACAATAACAATATCTAAAAAAAAAAAAAAAAAACTTCATAAAATAAAAACAATTCCACACTTGCAAAATATTTGGCATACCTTAGGTTAGTTATGTACCTGTAAGACAATACCCAAATTATTGGTTGCAACTTATATGTAAATATTGTGAACGTATTATTAATATTTTAGCAAGTGTATTTTGAGAGCAATTTACTGCTAATTGACGCAAATAACATTCTAGCATTTTAACAGGATGAAAATAAGATAAAAAGTAAAACAAAAACTACTACCCATGTATGGTAGTTACTATAATTACCATGGTGTTTATTCGTGCTGTTTCATTAACTAAACAGTTCCTGTCGTAGGGCCATATGTCATTTTACCCATTATTATTTTAATTTCTTGCATTTTGTGTCCATCCTATTATCATGCTAAAATGTTGAAAGGTACCACAATTACTGCTACATATTTACGACTGATGCAGTGCATGCAGAAAATGTCATTCATCTTACTACCATGCATAAATTTTAAAAAACAATCAAACACTACTACAGCACAGTACTACAGAATATATGATGAAATAATATTTCCAGACAATCAGTTCAATATAAAGAGATACCACAAAAGAGCAAGCTCACAGTATATTGGGGATGAAGAACAGATTGTGTTCCAACAGAGGAGCAAGCATGCAAGGACTTCAAACACATACTTATACTTCTATGTGTTTATCAGGACGGGGAAACCTATGGTTGTTTAAAGCATGCAGCTACTTCATTGTGTTGGAAAAACAAGAACAGTCCAGGGCTAAGAGGCCTAAGAGTACCTCAAGGGCCTCCTTTTGTATTTTCTCAGTCTCCAACTTCAGTTTTTCCCTCTCTGATGTCAGTTCAGACACCAGGTTACAGTAGTCTAGATTGCTGCCCTCACTGGCTTGCAGCTGATGCTCCAGTGCAGCTATTTGAGAAGAAAGTTCATCAGGATTTCCCTCCTTGGTCCTTTTCAGCTCATTGTTTTCATGTTGTGCAGCTTGTAGCTCCTCTTCAATCTTCAATTTCTCTTTAGTCTGAATCTCTGTCAGCTCCTTTAACCGCTGAATCTCTGCATTCTTTTCATTTAAATCCACACTCTTCAAATCTATGGTTTTGTTAAGGTTTTCAATTTTTATGTTTGCCTCTTTTACAGTTTTTTGTTCCTGTATCAGCTGTTGCTTTACAGTTTCCAGCTCAGTACTCACTTCTGTCAATTTGTCTGTAGTTGTCTGGTTCTGCTTTAAACTAGATTCTAATTTGGCTTGCAACTTGTGAAATTCTCTATCACTCCTCTGTTCTGTGGTGTCTGTTAGTTGCTGTAGATCTGTGATCGTACAAGTGTATTCCATCAAAGTCATAGACGTCTTCTCCATCTCTGATTCAATCTGTTTCCTTTTGGCTAACTCCTCTTGACTACTTTTCCTCAGGTTTTCAACTTGGCTCTCAAGTGAATCGCGTACACCCTGTAAATCCTTTATACGTCCTTGTAATCTATTCAAATTCTGCTCTAACCTCACTCTCTCTTTACCTTCCCTATCCAACTCAAATCGTGCCTTCTCCAGCTCATCCTCACAGTCTCTGAGCCGAGTTGCTACCATGGTTGAATTGGTCAGTTGTTGTTGAAGCTGTGAAATAGTCTGCTCCAACACCACTTCTCCTTCCTCAATGGCTTTCCTTCTACGTGATTCCTCTTCTAAACTGTGAGTGGTGTAGGCCAGTTGATTGCTCTTTTCTTGCAGTCTCTTCATGGCCTCTTCTAATTCCTCCCTGTAGTGGCTACTCTCCTCCTGCCTCTGCGTCATTAATGTCTCTATCTGACTCTCTAACTCTATTCTCTTTTTCCCTTCTTCTTCTATAATAGATTGCTGGCTGTGGACCTCCTTTTCAAGTCTTTTGCATTGCTCATCGGCTTGCTCCTTTGAAACTCGTATCCTCCTAAGTTCCTCCTCCAGATTCCTCTTTTCAGAATCTATGCGCTGACATTGTGCCTGGAACTCTGCAATGTCCTCTTCTCTCTGAGTTGTAATCTTTTGTATTTCGGTTCGGCTCACGTGAATTTGAGATTCAAAGGTTAATTTCAAATTACTGATTTCAGCACCACATTGACTTCTTACCTTTGACATTTCTCTTTGTAGCTCCTTTATGCGCAGTGAATCCTCATTAAGCTGTCGTTTCAGTCTGTCAATCTCACTATTTTTGGCTGCTACAGTTTTCTCCACCTCGATTTTGGACCAACTTAAAGTCTCAAACTCTTTTTGCCTCTTTTTCAATGTAACATCATATTCTTCTTCCTGCTGGGTGTAGCGGTCCTCTGCTAGTCTTCTCTTTCTCTTCTCTTCGTCCAGTAGATAATTGATTCGTGTCAGTTGTTCATTCAGGTCTGCAAGCTGGGACTGAGTACTGTCCAAGTTCTCCTTTGTAGCACTATACTGGAGAGCTGTGTTGTGCTTAATCTCTTCCATAGACAGTAACTCATTTTTAGACTGGGACATCTCCAGCTGGTACCGGTGCATGGCATGTTCTAGTGATTTGTTCTTTGCTGTGTGATCTTTTATTTCTTCATGCAGCAAACGCAGTTTTTCTTCCATCAGATCAATCTTTGTATCACGAATCTGAAGTGAACAATGAGAAATGGGTAGAATATATTTTTTAAAAGAAAATCAACAACCTTAACACCCTGAATAAGACCACAAAATTATGCAAAAACAAAAAGTACCTTCAACTCTTCCATGTTTTTGAGCAGTTCTCCCAGAAACTTGCAGTAGTCAGTAGATAAGATAATTAGCTCCAAATAGCGAGTCTGTATTTGGGTGGCCTGAGAAAATGACACATCAGAACAAGTTAATTTATTCTCCTTTGGCATGTACAGCTCTTAACATTCATTCTGTTGCTTAATTAAGTTGTTTTGGTTACCTCAAGATTCAAGTCCATGGATGGTGACTTCAGCATTGTTCTCTTGATAGGGACATTAAGTATGGTCTCTAAACCTGAGCTGTAGGCTGTGAGGTCTGTCTCATAATCCTATATAAAGAAAGTAAAAATGTGATAAAATGGTTAAGAAGAACCGTTCAAACCCAGTGTGAAGAGCTCCTTACTTTTATTGAGGTGACACAAGCTTCATTGTCCTTAAGAACACTGTCCACTTCACCTCTCTTTGCTATGATTTCAGAGTTTAGAGACTAAAATGGACAAAAAATAATTACTGGTCTTATCCATTAATTAATCATTTTGAAACAATAATGCTGCAAGTAGAAACCTTCTGGTTGTTGATTAGATGTCTCAGTGAGTCAACATTGTTGGTTTTGGTCGCTACAAGAGCATCTTGTTTCTTTCTTGTCGTGTCAATCCAGTCCGTAAGTGATGTACTGGTTTCTTGATAGCTTTTAAGTTGAGGCAGGTAGAACTGGAGATCCTGGAGTCTGAAATTATTAAGTTAATATACTGTCAGTGTGAGATTACTTTATTTTACTGAAATGTGAGAAAGAAAATAAATAACAAAAATTCATCTTACCCAATACTGCTAGTATTATTTCAAATTATTATTATTGTTAGAATAAAATGCTTATAATGATGAAGTTATTAAAAATGTACATAAAGTTAAGAGGCAGTCTCAATGATATAAACCAGGCTCCTTCTGCATGAAAGAGTCTTTGTTAAGAATCTGTGTGGCATGACAGCACTATATCTGCTAAAACCAGATGTTTGAACTTTTGACCTCTGCTAGAGGGGACAAAATCACTCCTCAACCATATATTTGTGCTTATCTGATGAAATGTAAACCTAATGCATGATATACTTTGACCATGCTGTCTATTGTAAACCTAACACATGATGTATACTGACATGATGTATTGTAATGACACAATAAAGATCGTGCCAGAAATGCGGGCTTTGGGAGTCTGGCGTGGACGAGCCTAGACAAGCGCACGTCTCGTCTCCCCCGTGTGCACGTAAAAGAGAACTGGCTCAGGTGATTTAATCCTCAATTAGGTAGGAGACTGGCATTTATATAAAACTGTTGAATATTGTACTGCTTGTAATTTATTCTTTTGACAGCAAATTGGTCCTTCGAGCCGGATCGGTGTGCTTCTGCGTGGAGGGTGGCCAATAGAGATTGACGGTACGCGCGCACCCAGCTTGAGCTGAAAAATCCGTCTTTTCCCGGCGGCAACCTCACTTTGTCATCCTCTCCGTGGAAGGACCCGGTCAACCAGAGCCAGTTTTATCACTTGAGGTCAGAAATTTAACTTCTAAGAGAGAAGTTTTAAAGAACTACATAGAGATGAATCTAGTGTAGAAGTGTGAATCTAGTGTAGAGTGTGAATGAATTGCCGAATGTGTGGAGATTCAAATTGATCATTGTTAAGGTATATCAAGGTTGAATCTCATTAAGGACATAGGTCGATGGTTTGCTGAAAATTGATCCAGTGTCCTTCTCGGTGTGTGAATTAACACCAAGTTTATGACCGCCCATTGTGGTAGAAGCTTGTCATAAAACACAGAGAAGTCTCCCGTCGATCAACAGTAGGCGGAAACTAGACACATATTACATCATGGCACAAGAAACAGACTCAGAGTATATGAGGCGGATATATCCACAGTCTTGCAAATTCCTACGAAAATGGAAAGTAAAATATAATTTTGATGGAACTCATGATGAACCTATCAATTCATGACCAATTTAAAGGAAAAACCAAATATATGCCTGGTAAACAAGTAACGACAGCTTGACTATGGGAAAGTAAAAAACGTAAAAGTGTTAACACAAAAAAGGCAGCAACATTCGCAGTGTCTCGTCCAGAGGACGATGATGGCACAGTGGTGCAAAAGCGCCCTCTACAGGCAGAACAGGCAGGAGCGTACGGTGGGGATCAAAACGAAGCAGAGAAATTTGCTGAAAAAGAAAAGAAGGAGTTTAAGACCCTGGGGCTTTATCCAAAACTTCCAGAATTAGAAGTACCAAAACCACAAGCCAACCAAAACCCGTTTTGGACTCTTCCCACTGCCCCAGTGGCTCAGGGGGGCCCCCCACCCGCATATGATAAAAAAAACTCCACCCCCTGGCAACTCCCATCTCCTATATCAAAACGTACCAGAAGTAAGACAGAGGCGCAAGGCCTAGTCAAATATGCCACAGAACAGACATGGGATCAGATTGATTGTCCCACGAAAGAAGAAGAAATAGCAGAAAGTTATCCCCTAATTTCCCTCCCAGATCCACATACACAAGGGGCAACGATACAAGTATACAGACCGTGGGCTGTAGTTGACATAAAAAAGGTAAAAGATAGGAAGGAGGGCAGATGTTATATATGTCACAAAAAAGGGCATTTTGCAAGAGATTGTAAACAGAAGGGGGGAGATAGCGACAGTGAGAGAAGAAGAGGAAGAGGAAGAAAGCCAGAAGCACAAGTCCCGTAAAGCATGACTAGATAAGAAGTGAAAATATAAGTGTCAGGAAAATAAAGAAAATTGACACACAGGCTTTGCCAGATGTCAAACAGGGGGAAGGGTTAATACAATAGGTTTTAATACATACTAAAAAAATAATAATAATTTTTGTAAACAATGTCTAATCTGCATTAAAAATAATGCACAAGGACAGCTGAGACCTAGAGGAGCTTTCCCTACCCCAGAGCATCCTTTTCACATGCTACACATGGATTTCATTCAATTAACAAAATCTAAAGGTGTAGAGTATTGCTTAGTGATAATTGACGCATTCTCCAAAAGGGTGGAAATATTCCCAACAGCTAAACTGGATCTACAATTGAAGACAAAAGACCAACCAGACTCTGATCAAGATCTTATTGACTATATGAGAAAAACCCTGTTAACAAGAAACGTTGTAAACAGCAATAAACTGCCAGAAGGAACTATTTCTCCACAGGGCAACACGGCAAAACCAGGAGACCACGTGTTCATAAAGACTCTAAAGCGGAAGAACTGGACCAGTCCAAGGTGGGACCACACCAAGTCGTCCTGGCTACATCTACTGCAGTAAAGGTCGAGGGCAGACCAGCCTGGATTCATCAGTCGCACTGTAAGTTGAGGAACCGGTTGGACCTGACAGATCCTGACCCAGTCTCCGAGACCTAGACTCAGGACATCACTGACTCAGGCCTTCAAGACAACCAGACTACAAGAGTGATCAGCAGGTAAACTACTGTTCACTCCACCGGTGTTCTTACGAGGAAGTTACCCTCGGGCACTGAAAAAGATGACAGCTCCATCCATCCCAAGGGGAAAACCATGGTATTCATGGTGTACATAGCAATAATGTTTGTGATACATATCAAACATACACACCCTGACTTGGTAGTGAGTACACAATTCACACAACACAAATGTAATGACTCCACTATCTCTGAGACTGTGGCACACCCTACGACTGCACTGACAAAAGACAAGACAGAACTGACCCTGACGAAGACAACCAGGACTTTGAACGCAAATAGGCAAATGCAAACACAAGTTAAAATGACCAAGAGCCAACATTACCCTCGAGTGTACGATTTTACACATTTTTATGATGGCATGTGCTAAAGTTATTAAAAATAAAGGGCTCATGTTCTGATCTTATATGATGTAATTTTTATAAACAGGGGGAAAATGTTAGAATAAAATGCTTATAATGATGAAGTTATTAAAAATGTACATAAAGCTAAAAGTAGTCTCAGGGAATGAGATACAAACCAGGCTCAGTGCATGAAAGAGCCTTTGTTAAGAGTCTGTGAGGTACCCAGCACTATATCTGCTAAAAACCAGATGTGTGAACTTTTGAACTCTGTTGCTGAGGGTCCAGGGTGACTCCTCAGACCATATATCTGTGCTTATCTGATGAAATGTAAACCTAATGCATGATATACTTTGACCATGCTGTATTGTGTAAACCTAACACATGATGTATCTTGACCATGATGTATTTTGATGACACAATGCCTTCAATAAATAGCTGAGGGAGAGAGAGGATCTGCGAGAGATATTGGTCTGGGACCAGGACGCGCTGAGGCAGCACCACTCTCCCGTGTGCACGTAAAATGAAGCTGGCTCAGGTGATTTAATCCTTAGGTAGGAGATTGGCATTTATAAATTGTTGAGTATTTCACTGCTTGTGATATATTCTTTAACAACCATGTTACCTTTTATTGTTTTAAAAATGCTGTATTTGTCTAAAACTAAGCATCAATCAATCAATCAAACTTTATGTATAGAGCATTTTTCATACAAAAATGCAACACAAAGCGCTTTAACATGTTACTTTCAGTTTCATTTTTGATATTCAAAAGTCACTCCCTTTTCAGAGTGCCATTACATTACAATCAGCATGTATTTCGATGCTAATAACTAACTACTTAAACCTCAGAGAAAGAATATTTTTATGTTAGATTTATACTAATAGATTTATACGTACCTTGTGTCAATTTGAGCTTGAATGCGCCTCCATCGATCAGACAGCTGGTTGACCTGCTCTGTGTATTTGGACAGCATCACTTCACATCTGTGGTAAGGTCCGCTAACCTGGCCGTTCCAGTGGGTTGCCTTTGCCAGCTCTGCCCCCATAGAAGAAACTATGTCCCTTTTATGATCAAGTTCTACTTTAATGTTCTGAAAAAATATAGCAATAACCCACTGACATTAGTTTGGAAATATTCCAATTCCATTAAAAAAGAAAAACAAATACCTTAAGAGTTGAAATGTAACTCTCCACCTCTCGGGGTGTTAGGGATGTTGTCTCCTTCTCTGTTAATCTGGCCTCATGAACTTTCACTATATCCTCTGTGCGAGCCACACTCTCCAACATGTCTCTCAGGGCCCGGAGCCTTAAAATAGTATGGAAATCGAGGTTGAATTTCATGTTATTGTATAGAGAAGGAATTATACATCATTCTTAATAACTAGAGTAGGGGTCTCCAACCTGTAGCTCAGGAGCTACCAGTAGCTCTCCACCCCTTCTTGCCATGGGATTTCTGAATTATACCATTGTGCTGAATTACTAGAATTTGGTTCATGCTTATTACCATTGTAAATGTATCATTTTGCAGCCCAACTTTGTGCACTAATAAATGGACAATGTTTTATGCTTTATAGGCATCTAACTATACCCCGAGGCTCGCCCTCTTTCTTATAATTGTCTCAATTTCTTGCAACTGCCAAAATGAGTAACTCTCTGGCATTTTCATTTTGTAAAGGTAGCTCATTGGAGGATAATGGTTGGAGACCCCTGAACTAGAGCAATATATCAACGCATCTGTCTGAACATTAACATACCTCTGCAGATAGGCAGATGCACTGCTTTCCAAACCGGCCAGTCTTTGGTTAATGACTCCAATCTCATTGCGGAGGAACTGGGCTTTGTCAGAGTCACTCATGCCGTCCAGCTCCTTCATGATGCGTTCCCTCAAGTTCAGATAGACTTCCCTCATCAAGTCCACATCACGCTGCACCATCTGCAGATTTACATGAAAGCATACATACATTAGTGTATTATTTTTCAATACAGGGGCATATGCTTATCATATATAATTGCGATAATACATTGATTTCATTAGGCCTGTCACGATCATTACTTTATTGACTTCAATACATTATAATTTCACTATTTTACAGGCTCAGTATTTATCATTTGTACCATTTCTGTGCATTATAGTGTAGTGCTTTTTCTTTTATTTAGTAGTGTGGCAATACAATAACATGCTGTAGATGGTTGAATAATTAACATCTATGACTCATAATACTCGAACTAACTACTAAGTTTTTCATTGTGCTGTTTATTTATTACTGCTCAAGCCTGCTCATGGTTTTTTGACAATATCATTTACTTAGGGATCATGCTGGGATTGTCCCATTTTAGTGTTAATCCTCTTTTCTGTAACAATATTCTAATTCGTCACTGTGACAGTCCTAGATTAATCATATTTACGTCAAGCATTCCTACCTCTAACTGTTGGATCTTAAGGCTACAGTCCTGCAGCCCTTCATCTCCTAGACAGATGTGAATGTGCTGAGTCAGTGTGCTTTCAGCCGCCTCCATACGCATCCGAAGCGCCTGCAGCTCAGTCAGGCTCAGGAACGATGTAGAGGAAGATGATGATGATGAAGAAAGGATAGTCTTTCTCCTGACCGGCTCCCCTTTGGTCACTTTCACAGTTCTCACCTCCACTTTCCGCTCGGACAGTTTTCTCAGCTCAGCTCTGCGTCTTTCTTCTTCTTTAAGGCGACGTGCTTCCTCCTCTGCTCTGCGAGCTTCTTCTAACTTCCGGGCTTCCTCAGCTCTCTTGGCCTTTTCAGCTCTCCTCACTTCCTCTAGTCTCGCTTCCTCCAACCTTCTGACCTCCTCCAACCTTCTGACCTCCTCCAGCTGTCTCACCTCCTCCAATCTTCTTGTCTCTTCCTCCAGTCTACGAACCTCTTCAAGTCTTCTAATTTGCTCCAGTCTGAATGCTTCTTCATCAGGTTGCTGCTGCTGAATGATAATGAAACGCTGTGGTGCTACTGCTGCTTGCTGTAGGAATTGTATTTGCTGGGTTTGAATCTGGGGCTGCTCAATCACGTGGACCTGCTGCTGCTGATGCTGCTCGACCACTTCTTGCACCTCTGTCGTTTGCTCTTGTACAACTATGTACAAAGAAATTATTATTTATAAGTCAGTTGACAAAATTGTATTATTTTTATTACATTACATTTTATTACATATTTATATAATTATACCTTATTTGACTCCAGTCTCTTGCTATTTTTGCTAATTATTTAATTCATTATTGTGTTTTATAGTTTTGCTAATTATTATAATATATTATGATGTGTGAGCTACTGTGTCCAAATCATTTCCCTTGTGGGTCAAGTTTGTCTAAGTCAAAGAAAAATACAAAAATATCCCATGTTTGGTGTGAACTGTTTTAACATACTGCCACACAAATATTTTATAGTGTTAGTTTGAAAACTAAACTTTGGAAGCACTTTCATTTGCTTGGAGAATAGAAACTTTGTTAAACATTTTGCTGTATTTACTATTGTCATGATTAAACAAGGAGGAATATAGGGATTTTTCTAAGGTATTTTGGTTAAAAAAAATAAAAGATCATCATATTGTGGTATTAGAGGCCATATTTTGTGTAACAAATTGTAGCGTAATCTGTTGTACAGTATTTTCACACCATAGCAATTATCCTATATTGGTGGTTTTGAGAACGTAGAATATGATAATGCCATACTTCCATATGTGGGGGCAAGAGCCATGATTTCCCAATTATTAACATGGTATCCTCATAAAAAATATATATTAAAGGCTGATTCACAGATGTTGATCATTTACATTGGTGACTGGATTCTTGAGTTCACTACACTATATTTAACAATATCCATTTTAACGACCCATTCTGTATTAAATATTACGTTGGCCTAGAATTTTGTGATGTCATTTGAAACCCTGCAATATGAAAAGCAATAAACGGCATCAATTACACTACCATTGTTAAATAACTATCATGTTATTATGCAACTACATGAAAACTAACCATATGAAGGCAGTTGCACCACCAGTTGGTCATAATGGGTCTGGGCGACATTGAACTGTGTTTCGATGTGTTTCTTGTCTTCCTCTGCAAACATCTGTGAGCCCTTAGAGCTGTGCATGAACTCCTCATAGTGAGACTCCAGGCTCTTGATTATCTGACGATACTCTTCAGGACGCATCTTCGCCAGCTGAACACAAACACAAGAGCATGGTACTCAGTGGTAACATGCATGCGACATAAAATGAATCATATTATTTAATTTGGTTACCATGGTGACAGTGAGAGAGTTAATTTTTTGTATATCCAGAAGACAGTACTGCCAAGAGATCAGGCTTTTAACATTGATGAAGAGTTGATTCCAGACAGACATGATGGCTTCATAGTACTGCTCATTCCTTTAAACAACAACATACATTAATCCATCATGTCAATAATACGGAGAGAGACGTAAGCACAGGTCTGAGTGTGTTAATATCTGCTGATTGTTGTTGATACATGTAATAATTGACAAAAGACCTATTATTAAAGCCTCAATAAATACTCATACACCAGTCTGTATTGCTGCCCCGATCAAGTATTGGAAAGTTGGAAAGTACTGTAACATTTGATGCCTGAAGCCAGGGTTGTGCACAGTCACAGATGTGGACTCACCCGCATTAATTAGGGAGTGCTAGTTACCGTAGCTCTTAGCACCATTTCTAAATTGTAGTTTTGTAATGTATTACAAAACAAAGCTGGTATTTATAGGGTCTATATGTTATAATGTTGTTTCCTCATGACAAATATACTGTATGTTTTGAGTTTTTCTCTCATACTGAAGCACTGTTCCAACTTGTGATGGCAGAAAGTGCTCAAGTGTATTTTTAAACTCCATACACCTTCACTAGCATCATTTGGATAATTTCAGCTCTGGAATTGCCAATCTCTACTGAACTAAAGCTGTTAACCTGAAAATGACAGCTTCATGACATCACGAGGTGGAACAGAGCATTTTGAGATTTGGAGATATAGACAGGCCAATAACGCAGAACTGAGTGTGAATGAAACAAAACACAACTCCAGGTATGTTTTTAAGGAGGTAACATCATTATAACATGGGTTAAAGTTCATACAAGTCATTTTGCGTAATACAGGACCTTTAAAATGTACTTCCACAGCAAAAAAACAAAAAGATACGGAAAATATATAACCTCCTGAGACCCGAGCTTTTGTCTGGTGTGCATTTTTCATTTCTTCTTGCTATTTGGGATAAGTAGGACCTACTAAGTAAGTCTTCTGTATGACACCATTGGTTAAAAAATGTAAAAACTTTAAAATGTATAAATAAATTACAAAAGACAAACAAACAGCAATTAGCTGTTTATTTCAAGCCCTAAACCTGCCAAATGTGACGTAGGTCGACCGTGAGCGGGTTGGGGTTCAGTGAGTGAGGTTAAAAACACACAAAAAGGCCTGAAAATGTAGTCCACAGTTTAAATTTTTTCTGGTTTTCAATCGTTACAAAAAAAAGTAGAGGTGCAAAAAGTGGAGACAGGCAGCAGTTTCCTATAGCAGCAGAAACGTCCAGCAATTTATAACTGGAAACTCATCTAAATATTCCCAAGTTTACCTAACAACATGTACAATCAATAATATAACATAGTCCCAATGTCTTCAAACGAGGACAAGACATTTCCTGAGGCTCTCGTCTGCTGTGGTCAATAAAATGTGTCAAATTTTAATGCCAAATGAAGAGACATTAAGATACATGAAGAGACATTATTGTACATAAATACATTGGTTTTATTCATAAATTTTGCATCTAAACTTTACCAGGCAGTTTTTTTTTTACTTTCGGGAGCTGCTGTAGAGGTTTTTAGTTGATTACAGGTGAAAGTTTAAAATAATTGAAAATCATGGTGCTAAGAGGCAAAAATGTAATGTCCTCGTATGAGGCCACAGGGTCTCAAGAGGTTAAGATGTGAAATGTAAAATATAAGTAAAACTATAGTATGCAATAATACCAACACATATTAATACTGGTGGTATGTGTCCCTTACTTGTTGGCCAGGCTGATGCTTATAGGATTTGGTGGAGGGATGATCAGACACACAGAGGGCACCATCATGTCCAGTCCTCCTGGTCCGGTCACCTGCCACTTACTGCGCTGACTGTTGTCCTTCAGGATGGCCTCATTATCCTTTAAGATCACCTTCTGCAAATTTGAAATATTACAAATAATGGTAACCTTTCTATACAAGCTACATATCTTTAGATTTGAGTGAAAATAATTTTGGGTAACCTGACCTGGTCCTGTTTGAAGTCACAGAGGGCTTTCACAATGACGGGGTTGCTACTTTTGGGCTCCTCTGGATTTCGAGGTTTCAGTCTCACGATGCTCTTTGACATGATTGCCAGATGCTGGACCTGTCTTTTGTGGTCCTTGATCTTCTCTCGTTCCCTCTTAATATTCAGGCAAAAAAGTAAGATTAAAATAAATGCAATACAAAAGAGAGAATTGTAACTAGAGATGTTACAGTAACACTTTTAGTGAGTTTTGAAAATTGTGACAGCTATTATTTTGTTTTGTTTAGTTCTTACATTATATGGTGACTTGAGTAATTCATTACTTTTAAATGATTCATCCTGATAACTCAGATTTGATCACCATGATAACCTTACCTCCAGGGCTTTAAGAAGCTCTTGGAGTTTTTCCAGAGGAGTTTCTTTGTCACAGGTGAACCTTTTCCGCACATTCTCATGCTCCTTTTGCAGAGATGTGTATGTCTCATTGGCCTCTTTAAAGAACTGTTACAACAACAGATGTGGTGAGATTGTATACATTTGCCTTGTTTTAGCTTTTAACCAATATTTGCAAATATCATATATTTTATAATCTATGGTAAGGCTCACAGTTATAAGTAAACTTGTAGTTAAGTTACCAAAAAAAATTCTCTTTTGTAGCAAATTATTTATTGTAATTTTCATGATGATTGCTCCTAGTTAGAAATTGAAAAAACTTGTAGAAATTGTATGGAATGAAATGGAACGAAGGAATGAATGAAAACATCCTCCATTACCAATCTTACCACCAATATGACCCATCCCCAAGTACTGTGTGTGAATGGAAACCCATTCTAAAGCTTGTTGTTCACTACTAATTGTTTACATTACCTGGCTATAGGCAGCATTTTCCTTCAGGTGTGTATCAATGCACTTTGTAATTTGAAGAAGCCAACTCCACTGAGTTTGCAGCGTGTCTCTGTAAGCCTGGATATATAAATGACAAATGATAAATGTCAAATTGCATTAATAAACTGTTGGAATTAATGGCACATAGTTGTAGAAAGCCAAATTCACACCTCGATTTTGTCAGAAGCAGGATGGTTGTTTTTAAGAAGGATATCACCTTTAGTTTTAAGTTTATTCAGATCCTTTTCCTTCTCCTCCAATTCTCTCATCAGTTTCTGTTGAAAACATTGACACACATTAGCTGGGTGCAGTTACATGAACACGTTTTGTAATCTCTACAAGTAGATGACTGACTGCATCTGCCAAAAACCCAAGAGACAGTTGATTGCTCTCTTGTGTTATGAGAGCAGATTATCCATGCAAAAGGTATTTATAGCATTCTGTCTTGCCAATTATTGTCTGTAACTGTATAAATGTTGTGTACATTGTGTAAGAATGAAGAGATTTGACAAACCGAGTAGCTCTCCTGTTTTTTGGGAATGTACTGGTCAATGTTTTTGTCTCCCCAGTCAAACACCAGCTCCTCCTCCTCTCTGTCGTTCACCCACATAATCTCTTTGGAAATTTCCTGGATAATTTGCAGAAGGTCTCTCAACTGCTGGATCCTTGCAAAAGACATTTGCTGAAAGTAAAGAGGAACAAAAGTGTTATATACCTTCTGTGTTATATACAGTGTTTCCCATTAACTATGGTGCCTCCCCCATAGTCTAAAATTAGACTTTGTCTCCAATTGTATTATCATAAACTTATAAAAGAGACTACACTAACTGCTTAAAAATTAAATGTAGGCAGTAAATGACATTTATGCTCAAGAAACTGAATTAAATGAAATTATAGTCTTAACAAAATCTCGGAAACGCTTATATATGTTCATTATTTGGACCATAATAGACATGAACAATGCATAGACATGGGCGAAATCATACAATTTCTTGGAAAGATCACAATTTCTATTTTATCACAATTCATGTACAACCCTGGTGTAAATAGAGAAATAGTGAATCACCAAAATATTAGATCATTACAGGCATGAGATAACAATTGGATTTTCATCATCATATTGCCCAGCCCAAACTATCCATGTAACATGATTTACCTGCAGATTGTCCCACTCTTGATCTAGCGCATGAAGATTCGGTCTGTCACCTTTTTTCATCTAGAAGTAATGAACAAAATTGGTTTAACTCAAATATTATCAAATATGTGTGTCTTTCCTTTACTTTCAGTGGCACATACTAGTTCATCCCTGGCCTTGTCCACCTCCTGGCTCCTCTGGATGGAGCTGTGAAACTTTTGGTGGCTGATCAGCTGCTGGTCGATGGTTGTTGAGTCATCTCCCCAAGGAGCAGTTTCAATCAAACGCTGGACATTTACAAAACATTAATTACAAGGGCTCAGTGGAACAAAGTGAGTTGCAACAAGTGGTTTAAATGTGTCCTGTGTCAAAACCAAAACCAGACATGTAAATCACTAAAGAATGCAAACCTAAAGCTGCACAGAGATAATATCCCAGTATAAGTCTGTGCGGTTGGCAGTGTCACTGACAGCGCATCGCAGAAAAATGCTTTTATCTACAAGTTCTTCTACAAAGCTTTTAATGAGATTTCTGTCATTTCTGTCATTTTTTACACCCTCAAATGTTCATGTTAAATTCCTCAGCACAGTATAAGAAGAATAAAGTATGTTGGATGTTATATGCCAAACACTACATCATTTTAATTGTATTTTATCGTGTAATCAAGCAGCAATAGTTTAATACACCAAATAGTCTGTACTGACCTTGTGCTGTCCTATCCATGCCATAGCATCCTTGTAGCTCCGTGGGGGCTCCTCCCAGGCCCCTCCTCCTGCTGCATTCCCAGAGGTGCTGGCTGCTCTGGTGCTTTTTCTCCGGCGCATGGAGCCAGTTAAAGCCTTGTGGACCCCCTTCAGCTGATCCCTATATATCTCCATTCTGTTTTCAGGACAAGAACAAAGTTAACACTGGATCTACTGCAGCAGAACAAAGGTAAACAGAAGAATACTTACGTCCTCATGACATTTTCACTGGGCTGACCCAACTGCCGCAGGTCCACAGCACAGCTCTTCAGCTTCTCGATAGAATCTCTGGCGTTGTTCATGAAATGCTCTGCCTCCCCAGAATTACCCTATAACACAAAAAAATACTTTCAGAGTGTAGCAATATACTGTACAACTGCATGGTGAAGTTTGGTTATACTTTTTAACAAAAAGTAAAAACAGCCTTTATAATGTGCTAGTCTGAAAAATTAAGAAAGATTTCACACAAATAAATCAGGTGAGTATATTCATAAAATAGCAGGGAAATCATTAGAAGTTGAAACACCAAACAGCTATTGATATTATTTAAATCACTGTATGACACTAAGATTACTTTAACAGCCCACTCTATGTTATGTCCAATAGAGATTTACACCAGAGCTCATTGTCAACTTATCGACATAACTGGACGGCTGCCACTCTTCGCAGATGCCAGTAAACGTGAAAACATAGGATGATCAGGAGCTCACACACGGTTTATTAACACTGAGATGTGCAAAGTAATAAAAGTCTTATCATGGTTTGTGACTCACAATTTGAAGGGCGTATTCAGCTTGCTTCAGGTATTCTTGGCAGTTGCCCTGAAGCATCATGGCTCTCTGGTGGACATTTTGAGTGCTAGAACTGTAAACAGCAAGGATAATATCATTGAAAAGCTCCAAAAAGGGTAAATAAGTGTGAAGCAGTGTAATCTTCTTTAAAAAGGGTAAAAAGATTTTTTTTTTTTTTGCCATTTCTGTTTTCAGTGTTATTGTTCATTCACATATTTGAATCTCAATGAAGCCATTGACAGGTATACTGTAGCACAATATTTTATGTAGCATCATCAGGATAACCCCCCAAAACAGTTCATTTTTGTCAATATTGCCCACTTCAAATAAACGCCTGATAGGCTTGTCAAAATAGACAGAACTGCATGGTGGTTTTCGATAACTGAAATATAAATACAACTAAAGGAGACTATTAGGTATTGTATAGCATTTCTGGTGGAGGATCAGCCAAATGCCTTTCTCCATGGAGATGTCATTGCTTTGTATGGAAAGTTTCACAGTATGGCATTAATCTGTTCTGTTTTCATGGAGATCAAATGAGACCAAGTTACAGGTCAGATCTGTTGAGAGGCAACCCCGCTCATAGTCAGAAAGCCTGTTTTTCTAAGTATTTTTGAGCTATAAAACCACTATAAAACCACCTAAATTAATACATGTAATATAGAGCTGTTTAATGTCATATTGTGGAACATTCCAGGCAGAGCAATAACGTAATCCATAAAAACAACCAGGTGAAGGACGACTAGAAAAGTTGCACAATGCACCCTTAACATAACTTTTATCAACTCAATTCAAATTTTGTAGGAGCAGGTTTGTGGCCTGGCAAAAAATAATTGTTGCCAAATAATTTGCATATTAGGATCCTACATTTTCGCTCTTCATGTCTCAACAAAACCATGAAGGGGTGAAAGTGGGAGCTTCATTATAATGCCCATTACCTGTCACCAGCTCACACACTAGATGGTACAGACCTTTCTTAACAGGGGAGCAGTCATACATTTCTGCTAAAACTGACAAGAGCGTCTCTGTAATAGCAAGTGAGTGTCCAGTCACTACAGCAGAAGGAACTTGACACTTCGTTGTGACTCATAAATCAATACAAAGTTACCTCTAAAGCTGGAACAGGGTGAGCAACTACAGGGCAACAAGGGCAAAATGGTCATTACACTGTGGCCATGCTCAAATCTCTATCATTGGGGTAGTTTGTTAACATGACAGGTTTATTCACAATGTTAAGTACTAGATTTGGGTGATAGTGACAAAAATGTATAACTTTATATTAGATCTTTATATGTATTATTATTTATTATTATTGTATTATTACAATTAGTCAGCAGTGCTAAAACATGCCAGTATACTTAATAACCAAACCTAATAGAAAAAGTGTCTGTGTTTGAAAAATGATGCTGCAGGGTTTGGGTCTGTTATGTTTACGGTGCTCTGTTAGAAGGTCTGCCATCTGCTTGTTTCATGGAAATGTTCTATAAAACATCTATCTTGCATTTATTCAGTAAGCAGTGTTTTTTATTTTAATACCTTAACAACCATGTATTCTTACTCTGAGCAGGGTCGCCTCTCCCATGATCTGACCTGTAAGTTGGCCTTTTTACAACACCTACTTGTCTCCATAGATCTCGACTTTATATTTCAGGCAAAGCAATAACAGGGTTGCAGGTGGCGGACTCTCCATGAGAAAGGCACCTTAAATCACCTCTTTTCGTACATTTTTTTTAAAGTTGTTCTTCAGAATGACAATCGGGATTATTTTTTTCCAATATATTTCCCCACCTAACCCTAACTCTAACCTAGGGGTGGGCGATATCTCGATATTTAAAATATATATATATTTTTGAAACTCGATATGAATTCTGACATATCCGGCAGCAGGACACACACCTGTCCCACTCATTAGACAGCCCCATGCTGCTGGGCATCCCTCTCTAAAGCGAGAGCTTTGTCTTGGTCTTGTCACGGACTCAAGGTCTGAATACTGAGTGCGATCATATTTGTCACAATGTGCGTTTGGTTTGGTAAATGTGCAGAGACTAAACATCACTTTAAAACAAGAGAATGCAACTCCAGTTAGGAATGTCAAAATACAGGTTTAAAAATCCTGCACACTTTTTTCACTTTGAAGCAGTTTTGTGTAAAGTGCCAGTGGAAGTTCTCTTAAAGAAGAGGGTTTTAAACTGTGGGTGAGGGTCCAAAAAGGGGCACAGAGTGTTTAAGTGCAGTACTAAATGAATATTATTCAGATAAAATGTGTTTGTTGTTTTTGGAGTAGTGTGGGAAGGGATTATTTTTCCTGTAAAGATATCGAGATATATATCGTATATCGAGATATAGCAAAATATATCGAGATATATTTTTTGGTCCATATCGCCCAGCCCTACTCTAACCCAACAGACACATTATCTATGGGTTTCATCTCAGGGCTGTTTAGCAATAAACTATTTCAAATAAACATATAATTACAGGCAAAAGTCCTTAAAAAGTCAAACAGTTCAAAACAAAAAGAAGTGATGTGACTGAAAAGCAATGAATAAAAGCACCAGGGGATTCCTCTGTTACAACACTGACAGCAGTAAGCCAAGACCTTTTGTTGAACTTTAACAACAAAGAGCACCTTCATATAGACACACGGTTTTGTAAATAGTGTTATCCAACAGGCCCTGATGGTTACTGTCAGTAACAATATATATCAGATATATATGATATATGATAAATGCTTCATGATGTAATTTCAAAATTCAGAAACACCTGATCAATAATCTATAGCCTATAAATACAATAAGTGCAATGGAGCAGTCATTCATTCTCCATAATAAATACACTTTATTTTGTTTTTTGATTGGACAGCAGCAATGCAAACTGACCCAGTCAAGTGTCTAAAGGCTCTGTTGCCATCAGGGCACTATCAATTTCCCCTCTGTGCATAATAAGACTGGTGTTTTCTACTTCTACATATAGTAACCTAGCAGCAAAATCCTTGCAGCAAAGAGGTTGTTAAACTATAGCCGTGTTGACAAAAGAGGTGGGGGGACGACAAAATTATAAAAAAAAATGTCTGTGCTTAACTAACAGGGCTCTATTATCTTAATCTGAAGCTCTGAAGACTTTAATTTGACTTTCGTCCGTGGTTAAATGAAACTACAAACCAAGTAATGCATGCAGTATGCATTGGGTAGGCCTATATTAATTATTAATAGCTGCTTCAGCAGGACGAATAAACTCACCAACTCGCCTTTAGTCTAGCAAAAAATAATGCTAGAGACTTGTCTAGCCTTGTATTTTTGTTTCGTGAATGCAGTTTACATTTCGGACATGCCTGGGATGCAATTGCCATAAAATAGTCTCAAGTTTGTCACAGCAAAAAGTTGCAGGAGACGTACCTCATCCCGCTCCCCAGGGTCTTGGTGAAGCTGTACGTGTTGTATCCGTCCACGTAGGGGTCGTATCCATTGCCCCCTCCCTGCACCACCTCACTGCGCGCGTAGCCGTACGTTCCTCCACCGCCGATGTCGCTCTTGGAGCTGACCCTCCTGTTCAGACCCTTCTGGGAGCCGTACAGACTCATGTTTATCCGCTGGCCCCGTGAGCAGCTTCCAGCGTGGAAAAGTCCTTACGTGTCCCGCGGAGGACTGTGCACACCGGTCTGTGCACACCTGTCCACCCGGTCCCTCTGCCTGCCCCTCTGCACAGTGCACACTCTGTCCGGGGACTGGGGAGGATCACTTCAGCAGAGGAATAACCACACCTCTCCAAAGCGCTGAGTGGGAACTTTCGCCTTTCTTTGGAGACACACCCCTCCATAAGATTGTCTCCGCTGGAGGTTGGGACATTGACAAAGCTCTGGTAAGTGTTACGAGCTGTTAATAGGAGAAAGTTGTCCTGAAACTTTGTGTAACAGCAGCCATTTTGAAAGATGTTGAGCTGCAATGGTTTTAGCTTACAATAAACAGAGGTTAACGATTTGTTAAGTGCGATGCACAATGGCATTTAATAGTGTTCAGTGTCGCCAATGAAACAACAATGACGCAAGGATGAAAAATAGGCCTATAAAAGGATATACAAGATTGAAACCTATTATGCACCTTTTTGTTCAAGGTAGGACTTAAAGATACACTAAGTAGCTTTTCTGGTGGAGGAGCCGCCTGTTGCTTTTGTCCCTGCATGTCATTGCTTTGCCTGGTATGTTCCACAATATAGCATTAAACATACCTATCTATAGTATGTATAATATAGATAAATGTGACATACAAATTTGACTTGTAACTTGGTCTGCATGGTGGTGTCATCTGATTGTCTCCATTAAAATAGATCATTCATAAGCCAAACTGCGGAACATTACAGGCAAAGCAGTAGCAGCTCCATGGAGACAAGCTGTTGGCCAACCCTCCACTCAAAGCTTACACAGTGCACCTTTAAGTGTGGTGCAAAACATATATATGGCTCCTCACTTGTGGAGGGACAAGAAAAGCCAGATGCAAGTGAGAATGACTAATAACCTTTTAAGTGTTGGTGGTCGAAATGGAGACAAAGAGGTGGTGATTGTCAATAATATCTCAGTTACTATCTTCAACCTTTGTTCCTCTCTCATCTCAGACCAGCCATCTTTCCAAAGACAGCACATATCTAATCTAATCTATATCTCAGCTTTAGCACTTGCCTGGAGTCATAGGTGGGACTTGCAGGAAAAACTAGTTTGACAGCTGTAAATAAAATGACAGTGAATTTGCTCTGCACAGCAATGGTGAGATTCAACAAGTGCATCTACAGTGTGTCCACATTTGAAATAAGTGAGGATATTGACACTGCAATGCTCAATAACAACAACAATAAGAATCTTAAATGCAACTACTTAAAATGCACAAGACAGAGTACATTTGATAGAGTTTTAAGGTTTAAGGCCAGGCAGCAGGAAGAGAGAGAGCATTTTTCAATGTTATCTTGACCTAGTTCGGGATTTTTGGACATTAGGTGTTCAGGAATAGCTATCCTTGGTCAAAAGAGACAGGGAATTTAAAGGTCTGCAGATTTAGAATGACTCAATCAAGACAATAGCAGGCAGGCATGTTACATCACACGTCACATAGATACAAAAGTGAAATTATTATTGCTTGAATACAAAAGAATATAGACTTAGACTTTGACAAACTTTACTGATCCACAAGGGAAATTATTAGGACACAGTAGCTCACACATCAAAATATTTATAAGAACAGAGAGAACAAATATAAATGGTCATGACAAATTAAAAATAAGTGACAAAAATAACAAGAGACTGACATCAAATAAGGCATATAAATAAATGTACAAGTAAAAATATAAAATATAGAAATATATATATCTCAGCTATACACAAGAGACCCTAAGTAGAAACAGAGCAAAGATGAAATAGCGACTGACATGACAGAAAGTTATCGATTACATGGTGAATTACAGGTTGAATTGTTGTACAGTTGTATGGAGTATGGTATAAACGTAGTCTGGTTTTTGAGTACCGGTAGTTGTAAATGGTGGTGAAGAAGACAAGGCTATGCAATTTGACAAGGATTTAGGACAATACATAATAGACATATTTAGCCTTTAGTTATCTTTTAAAATGCAGAGTAGGAAAAGTTTAATTTTTTACAATTTGTGACTGATACCATCTCCAGGTTTACAAGCATACTTCTGCAGAGAGGCTGTTCTGAGGATAAACAAGGGATATGGCAACTTCGGTCAAATTGAACTTTAACTGTCCAAATGTTTCTTTCTGCAGGAATGTTGCATGTATTTGCAATCAGTGGTGATATAATATGATATCTGACAAGAAATTGGGACAACTCATTACAGAAATATTTAGTCACCTTTTGAAAACTGAGTGTGAAAATTTTGTAAAATGTATGACTTATCCTGCCTCCAGCTTTACAAGCGTACCTCTGCACACTCTGTAGCTCTGCAGTGGGCTTAAAAGTGTCAACTACTGTCAAACTGAGCCCCAACTGTCAGATTCACTGTCCATGTGTTTCTTTCTGCAGGAATGTTGCATGTATTTGGAATCAGTGGTGTATGAATAGGGAATATGAGTGGTACAAGTGTAGGGAAAATGTCATTATAATTATAAGATAAAATTAAAAAATTAAAATGGAAATAATCCAGAGCACATTTGTAGAAATCTAAACTTCAAAATGCACAAGCCTATACCTGTTTAAATCCTGTAGAGCAGAGGTCTCAGACCTTTGTCCTCCAATGAGCTACCTTTACAAAATGAAAATGCCAGAGAGCTACTCATTTTAGCATTTGCAAGAAGTTGAGACGATTATAAGAAAGAGGGCAAGCCAGGGCAATCCATTTATTAGTGCACAAAGTTGGGCTGCAAAATTAAGCTACTTGTTCAAACAAAGCTTTGTGTCTATCCTTCAGTCAGGTGCTTGACCAAAACAAAATACTGGCTTATTTTGAAGCTTAAAAGTTGATAGCCGGTATGTGAAAATGGGCAAATATATATTGAAGGTGCATTATGTAACAGCTGGCTGAGGATCCACTACCTGCTTGCCTCCAAGGAAACCTTTTTTACTATATTTTAAACTTTTCGACCTCTATGCAGTCAAGTAGGTGACAGTACCAAGTCAGAACTGTGGAAAGGCAAATAAAGAGTTTTTCAAAGTATTGAAAACACCAGTAATTTAATAAATGCAAGATAGATAACTTCAATGTCATACTGTGGACGCTTTCACCTTTATTTCACCTTTAATAACTGTAGTAGATCCTGCTGGGACATCTTTAGGTTTGTTCAAGTGACAAGTTTAAGTGTTTTTTGTGGTTCAAAAATATAATTAACAGCTTTCAAAAGTTCTCAGGATAAAAAAGTTCCAACTTAACACTGTGCTGTTCCCTGTGGCAAAAGACATTTATGAACACGCCTTTACCTGCACATAAAAAGCACAGATATGCAGCCTGAGCCAAACAACATTCCTCTGTGAGAGAAACCATTGCTTATTACTGCTTGTACACTCCAATTTGCTCTTTTAGAGCCCTGTTGTCACTAGTAATAATCTACAAATCCTGGAAAAATAGCACTTCTCTAATTGTACAAGCACGCCTAACGTTTTAATTTTTAAAATTTCAGGATTCAAAGGTGTCTTTCGCCCCTCCCAACCCTGTGTTTCTCTCATTCTTGATCACCACAGACACAATAAGGCTTGTACATGGAAATAGGACTCCTGCGGTTACCCTGTCGATGCTTTTAGTGAATTATAGTCAATACAAATACATACTTTTAATGACAAAGATTTTGATTCTTTCAACAGTTGTCTTTTGGTTTTTGTACACTCCCTTTTGTCAAATACATATTAGGCATTTTATTTGCATGTATTTTTCTTTCAGCTATTAGTTTCAGTGCATTAACTTAAAAGGTCACAGGTTACTCGAAATGGACTCTTCTGAGCTTTGAGCTATGTTAGAATGTTGTTACCTCTACAACCACTGTTCCACCTTGTGAAGTGCCAGCTACCTTTTACCTATATTTCAGTAAAGATGGATAATTCCAGAGCTGAAATTATCCAGAGGTTTTAAATGTAGGGAGTTTAAAAACACAGTGGAGCACTTACTGTCTTACCACATGACATAACAAGGTGGAACAGTGTTTTTTTCTGTTTGAGAGAAGAACTGAGCCTAAATATACAGAGTTTGTGTGTTAAACATTTGTGAATGAAACAAAACAAAACTCCAGGTATCTTTTGGACAAAGAAACATTATAACATGTAGAGTATCTGAAAATAGTGTAATATGAGCCCTTTAAAAGACTCCAGTTATATGTATGCTCAGTCCTGTAATTGTGCACCAGGAAATAGACTGCTCTTGTCCCAGAGAGAAGCAGATTTATGTGAAACTATGCTGCTACAAGGCACACTTAAACCTCCTTAACCCACTTGGATGTCGTATTTGCTTCAGTTCATTCTTTTGTTACTGTAACTCATCCTACCAGCCTCTCCAGTGTATATCCCAGGACAAACATGTACAACCATTACTCAAAAAAGTTGAATCATACAAGAGAGTGTTGACTTTGTCATAATCTTTGAGGCTTTCTACTGCAAATCCTCCTTTCATGAATGTTTGTCTAAGAATTAAAAAATATGGTTCCCCAGTCAAAACAATGAAACAAAGATACTATTTTGATTGGTTAGTGGTTGTGTCTAGGGCTGCACAGTATTTTAAAATCAAATTAAAATCTAAATTTGGACTGGCTCAATCATCAAATCACAAAGGCTGCAATTATTTAGATATTAGAATGTCATTTGCAAAGAACAAAACATCTAGTCTTTTAAAAGAAAGAGTTTTGTTGCAACTGTAGTTTAGAGTTTCACAAACATGGAGGCATCCAAGAGGCTTGTTATGGTGATAGATCTTGACATCTGATATGCTACAGGCTTTCTACACCATATGTGGCAGCAAATGTGACAGACACCCTTCTAGAGGAAATACCCTAACACCTTCCAGAGGAAACTGTGAGGGAATGGCTTATTTTATCATCAATCGAAACACCAGAGCGGAGTAAGGTCACTGGACACTGCTGTGATGCTGCAGGACTCAGAGGAGCAACACTTTTTGGCTCTTCCACAGGATCCACAGGATCTGCTGATCAGTCCACCTGTTAAACCTCGCCTGGCTCCTCCTCCTCGCCCAGCTTCCCCTCCTCGCCTGGCTCCTCCTCCTCGCCCGGCTTCCCCTCCTCGCCTGGCTCCTCCTCCTCGCCTGGCCTCCTCCTCCTCGTCTGGCTCCTCCCCGGCTCCTTCCCCACCTGGGTAGATGTGGCCATACCAAACTGGCCCACGGGCCTGGACATCTATAGCCTGTCCGTCCATGGGAGTGGATCTCTCCTTCACTGTAGTTCTACCCGATGTTTCTTCTTTTTCCCAGGTTCCTGGGTTTTTTGGAGTTTTTCCTTGCTGAGAAGGAGGGTCTAAGGACAGGGGATGACTGGATGCTGTTTCATTTGCTGCTTTACATGAATGTTGTTTATTCTTGTTTTGATATGTCTGTGTGTTTGTTTTATTCATCCAAATCTTGGAACTGTTGTTGCGATTTTGGGCGCTACAAAAATAAATTGAATTGAATTGAATTAAACTGCTCATTGACTGACACAAAGGCCACTGAGAAGCACAGTGTTGTAAATGTTGCTGCAGCAAAACTAGAAATTCCCTTGGGATCAATGAAGTATCTCATGTTACAAAATTCATTGGATTCTTGTAGTTAAGCTGTTCATATTTCAGTCTTTTGTCAAATGCTCCTGGAGTTGTTTACAATCAGCACAACAAAACAAAATCATACTTTTAAAAAACATATAATACAAATCTATTTGCAACCACAATACTTTTCTTCTCCCCAAATCGTGCAACCCTGTATCCCTGTTTTTATGCAACTCTGCATCCCTATTTTTATTGGTTTACACTTATTTGCCAAATTAAAGGTGCATTATATAACTTGTCTGTCACCTGGTTGTCTCTGTGGAGATGCGCCTAAAATGTTGCACAGTATGGCCATAAATGTATGAATCTCCATGGAGACTTGTAAGCCAAATTCCAGGTTAGATTTGTGGAGAGATGACCCGGCTACTGTATTTTAAGATATTTTTGAACAAAAATGACATCTGTTGTTTAAGAAATGCAAGACAGATTAGTTTAATACCATAATGTGGACAATTTAAACCAAAGGATTAAGATGGAAACAAACAGGTTGTGGACCCCCTCCAGAAAAGTTACACAGTGCACCTTTAATATAATTTGAATGCTTTTATGTTTAATTTACTTTCAGCACACTTTCAGCATGACTAAAAATATCTGTTGTCAGTTTTAGTTATAACTTGTGCACTGTTTTTCACCATTTTAGTTTGTTCCGATTCATAATCTATCCCATATGATGTGTGGGTGTATTAACATCTTCTGGCATGCACTAAAATGCCATTTAGAAACATTTTATTCAGTACCATTAAGGCATGACATTATCTCCTCTTTCTTTGAAGCCTTCTAGGGTCTTTCTCTTCTGGGATTTGCTACCAGCTGTACTTTACTCTTTCACTCTGTCCTGACACAATCCCTGTGAAAACTGCGAGTAATTAAAAACAATTATCTGTATTGCATTTTAACTGGCGTCAATGGTCTTGGCAATGGAAGTCACTATACCCCATTTGGAAGATTGAGCTCAACAAAATGATAGATTTCACTCCACAGACAGAAAAAGTACACGGTTACATAAGACTGCCCTGCCCCGCCCCATAAAACATGAAATAAAAAAGTTCATTCAAAATGTTTGGCCATAAACTTTTCAATCTCCATGAGAGTTGCAGGCCAAATTACAGGTTAGATTTGTGCACTTAAACCCCTGTAGTTGAATAAATGCAAGACAGATTAACAACAGCATTAATATTTAACAAAAATAAAATTAAAGATAAAAAATAAGAATATCAAGCATTTCAGCTTGTTCAATATATTCCTGAGGGTAAACTTAAAGGATTAGGTAAGTACTTACAAGTTTATTTAATAAAACATTACATTTGTATTTGTTTGCAGATGAAAAGTGTGTTACTTAAAGATGCAATGCATAACATTTATAGAGGAGGGTCACCACCTACTGTCTCCATGAAAATATAATTTCCATAGAGTCAAGTACTTTAATTTGGATGCCACTCAACTGTCAAATGAAAATTCACTTGTAAATGTCTTGTAGTAGAGGTAAGATCTTAAGCCCGAGTCCGAGCCCAACCCGACCCGACCCGAATTGGCCTAAAATGTCAATCATTGCTTCGGGTCGGGTCGGGCCGGGCTTCTCTCTCGCTGACTTTTTTAAAAATAAATAAACAGTTAAATTCGTGCGCAGAGCATGAGCCAGAGCAGAGCATGCTCTGGCTCTGCGGCTCCTGAGCCAGAGCATGCTCTGCGCACGTGAACGACGCCCTATTAATAATCTTCCCTTCCGCAGGTCCGCATGAAATTTCGGGTTTGCTTCGGGCTCGGGCCTGCAAATCAAGTTAATTGGTCGGGCTCGGGTCGGGTCGGGCTTTAATACCCGCGGGTCGGGTCGGGTCGGGCTGGATTTTTTAGGCCCGATCTTACCTCTATCTTGTAGCCCTATGTCACCATGTAATTAGTAATAAATTTGAACATACTTTGTTTTAATGAAATTAGTTCAACCTATTATATCACACAGTGAAATGACACGTTTTATGTGTTTGTAACTGTAGAATCACTATAATCATGAGTAAATATTGGCGCTGTGGCACATAATATTTAGCTTTCACTTTTCTGTGCACTGAAAGGTAATTACACAGAACAAAGGACAACACTTTCTCCCAGTGATCCTCAGCTGTACCCAGGTCCCACAGGTGAGCAGAGGAAAGCTCTAGAGGCAATTTTACCGCACCCATGAACACACCCAAGTCTCAGTATTAGAATCCCACTCCTGTCCAATGAACCCCAGTCTAGTGCTCCAAGTTTAACTGTATTTATGGCATGGAGAGGCTGCATGTTCAGACACATCTATTCCTTAGTGTAGACATTTCATCATTGCAGTCATGGTCTGATGGGCTTGTGTCAAATCCCTTTTTTAAGTACCCAAAGGTACTTACTAATGAGAAAGCACATTACACATTGCAGTACACAGACTCAAATCATAATATTCTTGCTTTTTCATTTTTACTTATTCAAACTTTTTAAATTATAAATTATTATATAGTTATATATAATTATAATAAGTTTATAGTATTATAAACTTTTGAATTATAAAACACTTCCATAATTAGATGCAGGCAGAATAGCTGACTTATTTTGACATGAAGAGCTGCTTATACAATATATCTGTACTGGGGCAAGACACATGCTACATACATGGCTATAAATTGGGTACAGGCCCTTTAACAGTTTGCCGGCAAGGGAACCTCTTTCTCTTTCTTGTTTCCACTTTATAAATCTCTTATACAATGTCAGTTCACAGTTGTTGAGGCAGGTATCCATTTCTATGAGTTTTATGTTTGTGAACCAGTAAAAGTTCACTAGTGTCAGTGGAAGGTTCAAATGCTGTTGAGTGAGTGTAACAGCTGGGGCATGGGTGTGGTTGCCTGCTTTCATGATTTATACTTCTTTAATAAGCAATAATATTAATGGTAATGATAGGAATTAACTGACATTATTAAAGAAAGATGTTATATTAGCACTTTGCAATGGTATACCAGTTTATTTTAAAGTTTATTTTAAGTTAGAACATTTTAGACTATTTGAACTTGTGTTGGAACTTGGAATTGATGATTCACTATTTAAGTGATTAATAAATAAAAATATATATGTAAAGCATTAACTGAACTTCTCTAGTACGTGCTTGTGTCTGTGGAGATTTTTTTTTTTTTTTTTTTTGCTTTACCTGGAATGCTCCAAGGAATGGCATTTAAAAAATATCTATCTTGCATTTATTCAGTTTCAGTGCTCTCTCATCTCTCCACAGATCTGACCTGGTGGCATCTCCTGCTTATCTCCATGGATAAGATATGTTAATACTGTGGCACACTGTGAGTACCGCCGTTGCAATTCATTCATCTTACTTCTATTTAATAGCTGATGTTCTAATATAAATTGAAGCTTTATAATGTGTGTGACTCCATTACAAACTAGAACATACTAACTGTTCATCAAGTTTATGTTTGTGCATATTTAATTCCAGGCATCTGTTCAAAACTACAGTTCACACGAGAGAACTTGGGGCTCTGGGTGTGGCTCTGTGCACTATTTCAGCTCAAACGCTGCAGGCACGAAAAGGTAACATCCATGTCTGCACCTGTCAGAGCAGAGAGGGCGGGAGCCTATAATAATAAAAAAAAAATTCAATAAAAGCAATGATTAGCTTATTACTCATTCAGCAAATATATTCTTAAAGGTGCACTGTGTTCATTTTGTGGTAGATTTGCTGCTACCAGCTCCATAGAGACAAGCAGGTGACACCATATGTGTAATACATATTTTTCATGGCATATTTTAGTAATACCTGTAACTGATTAAATGCTAAATGGATATGTTTAACTAATGTCATACTGTGGGACATTCTAGACAAAGCAATAACATCTCCATAGAGACATGCACATTGTCCCACCATAAATGTTACATAGTGCACCTTTAAATGAGAATTTGTGAGAATAATATAGATAAATTATTTTAAAAATTACATTTGCATTTCTTACAAACAGGTTTCAAACACAAAATTTTACATTATAACATCCTTAAGTCAGTCAGCTGTTTTCATTGGCAATCAGACAAAGATAACCAGTATGCAAAGGTTGACATAAGACATCATATTCTGTCAGCTTAAATCCTTGTTATTATAAGATTTAGGTGGATGACATGAACACATGTCACTCAAATTGTGTCCGCCATGTTGGAACTGGACTCTTTGTCGTCTTATGTTTCTTCAGTCACATCATTCAATATTGATGCAGTGAACGCCTCTCCTCTCTGCAGCATGTACAGGTGTGTGTTCAGGTGTAAAGATAGGCAGTGTGAGATCAGTCTTATTTCACCGGGGGGAATGTGAGTAGTTACATATCTGTGTATTGAGCTTCCAAGCCTCAACGTAATAATACTTAATGCCAGCTCGATTCTTCTAACCTGGAGCTTTATGATTTTACAAGCTGCACTATGCTCAAGGGTATTTTTACGCATATTATTTCATGGAGATACTATTGCTTTGCAATAGTTTCACAGTGCATAAAATGTATCTACATCCATTAGGCCTGTCACAATAACAAGAAGTGTGATACAATAAACAATAATATTGAAACTACTTTGTGTCATTGACAGAAATCAGAATAATTACAGTACCGTAAATCATTTTTAAATAATATAATTAAAAAGCCTAAGCTGCAACAAATAAATAAACCAATTATTAGAGAGAGAGAGAAACTTTAGTGATTATTATTATTATTTACTGATTTACTTAGTCCTCTAAGAAGTGGCAAAAATTTCATCATTATTGCAAAGCAAAAGATGATAAATAGTGAGCCACAAAATATTTTATTCCAGGTTTCATATATTGAATGATATGTTGATATTGTAATTATTGTGACAGGCCTAATATCTATGGACATATGCAGGTTACACCACCAGCTTACAGGTTAGATCTGTGAAGGGGCCAACCCGCTCACTCTAATAAATGCAACATATGTTTCATACAATGCAATTCAGTGCAATCACATCTCCATGGAAACAAGACCTGAAATCATAGTGTATCTCGAAAATTTATGAAATTTGAGTGTGATATTTCCTCATGGTCTACACATGGACTTTTTAACAATGACACCTGATTGTAAATAAAAAATAATATAATTCCATAATAAAATGTAATGTCTTAATAAAATGTAAAGAAACGCACATTGCAATTAACGGATGCACAAGTAGAATTTTAAAAACTGTTGTAATTTGAAGTGGCTGAAGAGCGCTCAAACTGCAAATGGTCCAGAGCTCTGAGCCGACAGCTTGTGGTCTGTGACAGTGGTGTACCTGTGCATTGGATGACATGGATATGCCTCTTGGGTGGGCACTGAAGCAGGGCCTTTGATGAGAGAGTGGGGGAGGGGAGAATGGGAGGGAGGGGCTGTTAAAGGATTGTCACAAGACACCAAAACACCTGAATGTGGGTCAGTACTTCCATTGAGATAGAGACTGCTCCACTGCCTCTTTACACAGGAAACCTTTCTCCTCATGACCATTAGAAGAAATTATGTAACTATTACAAATGACTTACAATGCAGTGGCTTCTGATTGGATACTGCGTCAGTGCCTTTATGTTCTCTAGTAGTTTGGCTTGGTACATTTTTTAAACATATTTTATACATGGTTCATTTAGCTTTTGCTTGATTTATGCATTTACTTAGGGGCACGATATAACTTCCCATCTGTCTTGTATTTATTCAATTACTGGCGTTTTTATTTTTCAAAAGTACCTACATTATACTTACATTGAGTTAGCTGTTGAGTTTAATGCAAAACAGTTGGATCTCTATGCTAACAACCAGGTGCTTATCTTTCCACCAGAAAAGTTAGTCCATCTTTATTTTAAAATATACTTGGTCTACTACTACTCCTACTAGTTTAAGTATAAGTATTAATGAAGATTTTGTTGAAGAATTTGGCACCCTAATGCAATTCTTACTACTCAGTCTGCATAACTTCACTCAAAATGGTAAAAGTGAGGCTGCTGATCTGCACCATCCGCACCTTCAATCACTATTAATAACTCACTCAAACACCACATTTATTGCATAGGCAATGTAGGTAAAGTGTTTTGCCTACTGACACAACAACAATGTGCACTTGCAGGACTAGTTACTACTTGTTTGTCATTTTAATGAAGAGGATTGTTGTGATGGAGCTTATCAAGCTGACTGTGCTTGTATTTGGATGAGTGCTCAGCTGTGGTATTTGATTTAAGGGTGTGGCGTTTGGCACTGGAACAGATGACACACAAACACGGCCTCCCTCCATCTTAAACCTTTAGGAGGAGGAAGGATGTGAATGTGCGAGCCGAGTGAGAAATGTGCTTAAGCTGTCACCTAAATGTTACACCACGAGCCGCGCCCAGAACAGCAGCCCCCCACTCAGGGAATCTCCAAACTGCTCAGTCACTGCCATCACCTGTCTGTGGTGGACTGTGTTCTCCCAAAGAGGAAAAATGTGTCACTCACTTGTGTCTCAAGGTCAGTGACAGGAGCAGGATGCAGCTGTCATCACTTCTACACAGCATCTGTGCAGGCTAAATTCAGCAGCCAGAATATCCAACTAAGGTTTTTATAACCTTCAGGACTAAACACTGAAACGCTTACACTTTAGTTTGTGATGTTAGTTAAACTGGGTCATTATTTTTTCATAACGTTCCTAATGCGAAGACCAATAGATGGCCACTTGACGCCCCCTTGTGGTATACACACGGCATTGCATATGCACAGTTTTCATTGTGTCCATCATGTTGTATCCATGATCGCTATCTCCAGCACAGTACGCTGGACTGCAGCAGCGCTGATTCAGACACGATTTTCTCTCTTCATTTTTCAGAATCACAAATGAATCGATGAGAAGGCGGGATGCGCTTGGTGTAAAGTGGAGGGAGAGCCGCACAAAGGGGATCATTGTCGGCTGCAGATGCCGCTCTGTGGTGCAGTCGCCTTTTGAACAAGCTCCAATCGCAGCCCATAACGCGACCGGCTGAGGGCGGGGTTAGCCCCCCTCCTTCCCTCATCCCTCCGATCCCTGCTGTGGCACAGCGTCCCATTGACAGAGCAACAACGACCCTGTGCGTCTTTGTGGTGGTCCACGGCTTCACGCGCGGAGTTTTTGTTTTTTTTTAAAGAACCGGACCTGACAGAACCATGCGCATCTCTAAGAGGTCACCTGGGGGACAGGTATGAGACCTGTGGCACGCGTAAATGTTGGAGCAGCTGATGGCTAAACCGTGTGGATACTACATGCCCCCCTCCCAGGCCCGGCTCTGGTTCAGCTGCACATGGCCCGCTGGAGCTGCACCCATGGGAGATGCTGATGTCTGCTACTTGTCCCCTGTTCTGTGTGCACCCATTTTTTCACTCGTCCTGACACACGCGGACACCCCATGGGCTTTACGAGCGCCTTCACCATGAGGGAGATTTCACCCTGATTGAACGGGATCTGTGCACGCTGGACATCTGTGTTTCTTTGGGTTTATTTGGTTTTGTTCGGTCATTTGTTTCTTCACGCGGGAGGGTTTGTCCATTTGCTTCCTTTGTGTCAAAGGACTGATAGCGGCATCAGGGGCTGCTCAGTGTAGAAGTCTGGACCGCTATGGCAGGCGGCCGGACCGAGGACCACGGTGCGGAGAACGGCTTTACGCCGCTGGATCGATCCGTTCCCCGACTCCTGCCGCACATTGACGCCTCGGTGTTGCCATCTCTGGGGGGGTTCGGCAAACACCAGAAGCAGCTCGTGCTCCTGACCTGGATACCAGCATTGTTCATCGGCTTCAGCCAGTTTTCGGATTACTTTCTTTTGGCACAGCCCAATGGCACGTGCGTGCAGCCGCCTGGTGCTAACGACAGTAACTGGACCCTACCGTCCACTGCCCCTCCGCTCCTGCTCTGGGCCAACAGCACCTTGGACGCGGACAGCGCGCTGTGCGCCTGTAAGGAGTGGAGACTGGAGCTGCACACGGGGCTCAGCCAGAATGTGGTTACCAAGGTAACAAGATAGACCCACAGTGAGATGTTCATCATCCTCTTCCTCACTGTACTCTTCATCTGTGGTTAAGCACCGCTGAGTGACAGCTCACCCACTGACCTCAATATGAGCCGCGCTCCCTCACATCTGCCACCACGTGCAGATTATAACTCATGGATGAGGCTTTAAACAGCCGAGCGCATTCATAGTCTGTGTGTAGTTTATTTACCCCAAAACTACGGAGGCTACTTGGAAATTATGGACTTAAACAACGCTGATGCCTGTGTATTTTAGCATGAATGCTAGAAACAAGTTTAACTTTGTTTCAATTGAAAATGCCTATTATAAAAGATTAAGTTCTACATGCAAAGTGATGCCACATTGTATTGCATGTGTGTATGTTTTGCAGTTTTGTGGTAACATAAAATACAAGTATGCACCTTTGCTTTTCTTAGACTTAGACAAACTTTATTGATCCACAAGGGAAATTATTTTCCTACATATTTTCTCAAATAAGACACAGGGACAATATTTATTAATCGAGAATGTTATAACCTTAAAGTTGGGCACACACACACTCTCATGCTCTTGTTTAGCACCAGGGCTGTTTCACACAGTGTAACAGCTCACCTGGGTCTTTCTACGTCATTTCCTCAGGGTTGTGCACTAAACAGAACACATTGTACCAGTGCACGTGTCCTTGGATGGGCTTCAGATGCTGAGAGCTGCAACTATGTGCTCACTGACCCATGGCCTTTAGGGGAGAGGAACACTATTGATTTCTTAGGACCAGCTTCACAGCAATACTTAAACCCAGTGTTTATGATGCTGCTCATTCACTCATTGACACTAGAGGTTCAATATACTTGGCCTTGGACTTTATTGTACAAAACATTGAACAACAAAGTGACCAATAGCCTTTTGGGTCTAATTCTTATTTTTTGTTGAAATGTGGTATTTTTTGTTGAAATGTGGTATTCTAATCATCACTGTTGTTTTGTCTTTCTTAGTGGAAGTTGGTGTGCGATTCAGCTTGGAAGGTGCACATAGCCAAGTTTTCGCTGCTGGTGGGCTCCATATTTGGATACTTGGTGATGGGTGTCATGGCTGACTGGTATGATACTTTTTCCATTCCTTCTTTTTGCTGCAAAAGGTGCACTCTGTAATCTTTTTGGAGCTGCATGGCTTTTCACTAGGGATCACCTGTCCACAGATCTGACCTGTAATTTAGCCTGATGATGTAATCTGCTTGTCTGCATGGAGATAAATAAATCAAATGCCATATACTGTGGAGCATTCTAGACAAAGAAATAACTCTGTGGGGACAAGCAGGAGTAGGACTCTCCCTAGAAAAGTTATAGTGTACTTTAGTATTGCTCTGTAAATATTAAACTATTTTGTTAATAGATAATTTTCTAACCTCCAGACTTTAAAATTGCTATTATGATCCAGTAGTTATGTCAATGAAGGTCACACTTACTGTTATAATCGTAAAACACTTAAAATGTAAGATCATCAATGGCCTTTAGTAGCATGTGAGACTTGGGAAAGAGGCCATTAAAAGTGGAGATTTGTGCATAGACTTTGTAAATGTGGGGTTTTAGAGACAGATCGACATCCATCAGTCTTACAGCGTGACCTACTTTGTCCTAATATCCTGTAATGATGGGTTTATGGTTGGTATTCAAAGCTTCCAGTTTTACTAAAGCAGTCCACAGCAGTAATCCAACTACACCAACTGTCTTTTACTTCCCTCTAAACATAATTACATCTATTGTTTTTTGTATATTAAAATTGTTATTACTGCAGTGCTCAACAGGATATAGACTCCATAAAATAGCCTAATGAACTGTCAGTTGGCATTGCTTTTCATTATTCACCAGAGGAGTAATGGCTGGTAGCAGCTGCTGGGCTCAGGTTTACAATATAGTGCTTTGACAACAATCTGTTGAACTAATTAAGTAACTGTCAGTGTATTTGTAGTGATTGAATATAAGTAGATTAAAGTTAATTCGTCTTATTGTGCCCTTAGACTTGGGCTGTGGAGAATTGTAATCGAGACTGATATTCAGTCTTTTCTAATCATCATGGAGGACTGATGACTGTCAAATCCAGAATGATATTTGCCTGTAGTTTTTATATAGATTGATGTCAGTATGGTCCCCACTCCCTCCATTGCATCTCAAACAATCAGATTTTTTCAGTGACACGTGTGAAACAAAGGAGCTCACTGATCATTTATAATTTACAAATAAAATCAATTTTATCTAACCTCACAATTTCATATGTACAGAGATTAGCACTTGGCTCATTGACTCCACAGAAATCCACTACAGTTTTCAGCCCTCTGTGATTTTCTTTTTTTTTTTTTCAATTCGGACAAACCATTCCACCTGTCATTCGTGCTCATTTGAAAACTGTGAGATTCACCAGGGACCACACTCGCATCTTTGTAGAGTATTGAACAAGTATTGTATTCTAAATCCCAAAAGGAGTACAGCCACTGGAGGAAGAAATGATACTTACTAATTATACTGTTTGTTTTGTTTTTGTTTTGCAATGATTAAATGTCTGTTTTGTTTATGTTCTTGAAATTAACATAAACATGTTTTAATAGGACAAAAGAAATTCTTATTGAGCATTTTGGTTGATCAAAATGATTAGAAATCTAGACTTTTTGACCATCCTTACCTTGCACTGATGAAAACCACTGTTTTAGCAACAGATGTGACAGAGAAACTGTATTGTTTATTAAGTGGCAGAACTGCCCCAACACTCATTGTATTCAACATCCTGATCACCACCTGAGCGTCCTCGTGGGAAAAAGTCCCGGTATTGTGAGTAGGATGAGTAACTATGGAAACAATGTAAAGAAATGAGTTTCCAGCCAAGCTTCTGTTCTGACCTGACCCACTGACCCAGTGACCTGCCTTAAACTGTCTCATCCACTGATGTCTGTGGAAAACAATAGGTGCATTCCCACACTCACATCATATTGGCTTTGGCAGCAATTAAAATTAAGCTGAATCTCTGTTAAATTTCACTGAGAAGAATCAACAATTAAAAAAAAAAATCTAACTGTGATTGTTTTCTTCATATTGTTGTCTTCATAAAGTCTAAACTACAGCGTTATCAGAATAAGTCAAGATCATTAGTGATTTGTAGAAAAATCCTCTTTGTTTAATTGTGCTATTTCAAATTGAACTTTAGTTTTGATTGTGATTTATCACAGCTGCACATTAGTCTAATTGTGATTTTAATTATTATTCTAATCAAATAGAAAAATACTGTAATCAGAAATACAATCAGTTACCTTGTTCAAAGTGATATGTGCAGGTACTCGTTCTGCCACTCAAACATGGAGCAAATGCACTTATAGACAAAAAGTGTTGCAAAACATTACAGAGAGACAAAAGTGTTTCAAAACATTACTAATAATAACATATACCTATATAGATTAATTTTGACAGTAAAGAAGAAAAGAAGTTTTTTATATCGTTCGCCTATTGTGTGAACTAGCTGAAACTGTAATGTGTTGGAACTAACTGGATTTTGGGTGAGAAAAAGTGAACAAACAGTTACAGCAACAGATACAACTGACACCTATATTCATTAAACAAGTTTTTAATGTGTTGTTATGTATTGTGCGGTGTATTCTGACACCAGAATTAAGACTTTTGCCCGTTCAAAAGATATAATATTGAGTTTTGAATTGTTAATAGCTTTGGCAACAGTTCATTTTTTGTTTCACTTTGAAAGTCATGTTGACTACAGAGACTGGGTTGTAGGCTTTTCATGATAATTATTATATCAACTTATCATTCAGTGTATGAAAGCTGGAACAATATTTTTGGCACTGAATATTTATCTCATGTACATTATTTTTGAAGTAGTGGGGAATCTTTGCTTATTTTCGTAGTAGCATAAGACTGGGGAAGTTCAGGGTCAAACAAGTAACTTCTACTGTTTATAGATACTGATCAAGTGTTTAATTCTTCCATTTATTTATTGCAAATGTTACTATCTTTCTGCTTCATGGCTATTGTATGTTGTCAATGTCAATGAGTCATTTATATATCATTTTATGCATATATCACACATAAAAATAGTTATTGTGACAGGCCTAGTGGGTCAGAGGATTTCCAATAGTAATGAAAAAACAGATTTGATGTGCTTTCTGCTTATTTGTTTTCTGATACTTCTCTTTGTCTCTTGCCCTCTCTGCTGTCTGTCCCTAAAGGTATGGTCGGCACCCAGTTCTGATTCTCTGCGTTCTTTTCATGCTGGTGTTTGGTGTGACTGTGGCCTTCTCTGTCAACGTCACTATGTTCAGCACCTTGCGTTTCTTTGAGGGTTTCTGCTTGGCGGGCCTTGCTCTCTCCCTCTACGTGCTCAGTAAGTATACACTGCCACCTGCTCTGCCTGCTCCTCTTATGCATTCTCACATCATCCCTGTGCTAATCATCATCAGTAATGCAGTGTGCAGAAATGGAGGTGACATGTACGGATATAAAATGTCCACTCAGTTGTGTATAGACTTCTTTTTGTCTGTTCTTTACCACATAAAATTAAGCCTTTTTTATGGTTCTCAACTGTAACACACATCTTCAAGCGCTGTTTCTACAAGATATTTTCCCTTTCAGTTATTATTCATAGGTTTCAGCTTTCTGTTATATGGTGACATTTTGCAGACGTCTGACCATTCAAAAGATATAGTGTTGAGCTTTCAGTTGTTATTTGCTATGGCAGCCGTTCACACTTTTCATCACTCTCAAGCCTTTTACTACCTGTGCACTGTGATGGCAACAGGCAGAGGTAGTATAGGGCGCAAATTAAGTTCCTAACAGATAAATATAGTTATTCTGATTTTGACTGAACTCATGGATAGACTTTTCAAATCTAATATTAAGAGTTTAAAGGCATGAAGGACACTACAAGGTCTGTATTTACTAATGAATACACTGTTTTAATAATTTTGAGTTTTATTAAGTATTAGAAATATATTTTAAATGAAATTATAGGTCTTGTGGTCACTATTTATCATATTACTGATTATCCCCAAGCAAGCTTTCAAACTCTTCTGCAATCAACCGAGGCAGACTTTGAAGTGGGTGTTCACTGTTGAGCTCTGTGAAATTAGCGAATAATTTTATTGTTATACTGCGCAATTGTTAATCTGTGTGACTTTTATTTACCCCTAACACTTAATGAAATAATTACCAATACAAACCATCTTTCAGGGTATTATATAACCCAGACATGTACAGACCCTGAACAATAAACATGGTGCTAAAAGAAGTTGGTGCTTGCATTGGTCGTGTCTCTACCTGTGTAGCCTGTAGCCTCTGAGAGTGTGTGCCCGTATCTCTGCAGTTTCAGTGACATAAGAATTCAGTGGTATGTTTATTTCCCTGGAGAATGCTGTTCACTCTGCACTCTTCTTCAGCCTCTGCTGTCTGCCAGGCCAGGGACAGATTAGTCATACATTATGTGTGGAGACATTGCCAGACACACAGCTTAGCTTGAATGAGGGGCTCTGCAGTACGCCCCCCTCTGCAGGGAGTCCAATAAACCTTCTAAAAACAAACAAGCAAAATGCAACCTTACATAAATACAGTAAAAAGATGTACGTCACAGTCATAGACAGCTGGGAATGTGGACTAGGATCACATGTGTGAAGTGTGTGGGCAAAACATGAAGCTGTCACTGTAACAAGCATAGTGGGAGTGAGGCAGAGATTGTAAGGACTTTATAACCAGGGAGATTAGGACGATAGTGGGTGAAATCTTATTATTTTCATTTAAGAAACAGTTTGCCGACTTTCTATCATAAGGTGCAAATAGTTTTCTGTCTCATTCTACTCCAGTAGTGTCACAACACTAAAATTTCAAACTCAATTTTGATATTAAGGAATACACCCGATAGTACCAATACCCATACCACACTGATAATAAAAACACATTCTTTATTTAGACAATAAAATGTAATTTTCAATGTTAAATCATAGTACTTAGCCTTATATCTATATATGTCTGTAGTCTTGAGTACTTGTTCTGATATTCGAGATCATTCTAAAGCTCAGGAATGGTTCATTTCTGTCCTGTGAATGTAACTTTTTTAATACCAATACTTGCTGAAATGACTATCCAATTTTGATACTAGATTTAGTATTGATTAGTGTCTGATTTTCGATCATTTTGACAATTTTACTCTCAAGAACTGCTGCATCTGTAGGTGGCTCTATCCTCAGCCACTCAGAAAGATTTTGACAGCTAGTTTACTTTTGTATTTTACTCACAGTGAGGGCAACACATTGTATCAGTACTTTTTCTTAGCCATATATTGTTTTTCTATCGCTAGACCATGTCAAATGGCTGGTAATTTGATCTGCTTTTAATTTGTTTTTTGGTGAAATTCATGGCCCTCCTGCTGGGAGACTGCATGGGAATTAGTCACACATTTTCTGTCCTCCTGCTGTTATTACCATCTGTTTGCCAACAAAACAGGTTCAGTTGTTTGTTTTATCTTGGCACCGCATAGAAAATTTTGTATTTGAAGTGTGTCTTTGGAGTTTACGGAAATCAAATGACTCAATTGCTCACTGAATACATTATGGACTCTAGCTAAAAGGCCCATATTACACCAAACTGGGAACTTAAAACTATGCTATGTTGTTACGTCATCAAAAACATACCTGCAGTTGTATTTTGTTTCATTTGCACATGTTGGTGTAAAAGCTCAAAATACTCTGTTCCACCTTGTGATGTCCTAAAGAATGAATCATGATAGTTTTCAAGTTAACAGCCCCGTTTACATTTTGTTCAGTAGAGAATGGCGAATCCAGGGCTGAAATTATCCAAATTATTCTAGCGTAGGTGTGTGGGGTTTAAAAACACAGTAGAGCTCTTCCTGTATTACCACATGATGTCACAAAGTGGAACAGAGTGTTTTTAGTTCTATATATGCAGGGTTTGTGTGTTTAAACATGTGTGAATGAAACAGTCATGTTTGTGATGAGGAAACAACATTATAGCTTAGATCAGAAAATAGTGTAACATTTAATAGACTTCCGTGTTTAGTTTTCTACATCACAATAAGTCCTATGTTAGTTACTACACTACATTTTAGAAAGATATTACTATTCCACTTAATTAAATGAATGCTCTCTTGCAAAACAATCAACCATAAAAAGGCAGAGTCAGGTTTCATTGTCTCTTTTGCAATTTACCAAGTGCAATGTAAACAGTAAATATGAGGCACCCTGTTATTCCTGTGGTTGAGTCCTTGCATTTATGTGAGAGCTGAGTGTGCACTTAAAGGCTGTTTCAATTATAAACTGCAGTACTGGTGCAAGGCTGTAAGTAGCATAACACTGTCCTGATTAATAGTCTGCCCCATGCTGTAGATCAAAAGAATAGACACAGAAATAAACGTCAGCTATGCACATCCGCTCCTGTGTAAACATGGAGAAGGCATCATGCGTGTTTTGTATGTTTGTTTTTACAAAAGTCACATTAAAGGTGCACGGCGTAACATTTCTAGTGGAGGGTCTGCCACCTGCTTGTCTCCATAGACCTGTTATTGCTTTGTCTGTCTTGAGGGAGAAAAGCTGGTTACAGCACTACAATACACTACCATTCAGATCTGTGCAGAGTCGCGCCTATTCACAGAGGGAATTATTGTATTTACGAGCAATAGAAACAGCTGTAATGAGTAAATGCTAGATGGATATGTTTAGTGTCATACTTTGAAACATTCCAAGGAAAGCAATAATATCTCAGCCAGGTGGCCAAAATAGCACAGTGCACCTGATTAATTTTTTTGTGCAAATACAATAGTCTTCTCTTTTGAAAGTAAGCCCTTTATTTGACTATATTTACTGTTTTATTGTTAGTCACATGTTTGCTTATTTTCACAAAGCTCATTTAAAATCTCCCATCGCCTCTCTGTTATCAGGCTGCAGCACAGTGTACATATTAAAACTCCAGTGTTGTGTGGATGCAGGCAGAAGCCTTCACTGTGCCTTATGTAAACATGTTTGTGTGCACTGTTACTGTGCTCTGCAGACTTGCATCTGTTCTATTTATTGTTTAATCGTTTAATAGTTTCTCATGGTTGTCTTAAAGGATGAAGCTCATTGTTTACTGTAAATCATTGGCCATATACTTTCTTCACTTGTGAAATGTGTCTGTGTAAATGTTATGTGTAATATGTAAAGCAGTCATGTATTTGAACTGGGGTTGGTCATTTAACATAGACTTATTTAGAGACTCTTTGTTACCTCATCAAAAACATACCTGGAGTTGTGTTTTGCTTCATTCATATGTTTGAGTAATCCTTTATTATTAGTCTGTCTACATCTCTAAAGCTCAAAATGCTCTGTTCCACCTTGTGATGTCATAAAGCTTACATTTACTTCAGTAGAGATGGGTAATTTTAGAGCTGAAATCATGCAAATGATTCTAGTGAAACTGTATGGGGTTTAAAAACACAGTGGAGCACTTCCTGTATTACTGCATGACATCTGTTCGAGAGAAGAGAACTCAGCCTAAATATGGAGGATTTGAGAGTTAAAGATGTTTGAAACAGAACAACTCCGGGCTGTTTTTGATGAGGAAACAACATTGTAACATAGATCAGAAAATAGCCCAATATAGGACCTTTAATGCTAGGTGTATTAAACGGTTACTGTGCCTCAGAGACATTCTTTCTCACCGTCTAAGCCCTTGTCTAGACTGTTAAAGCACAGTGAAGAAGAAGCAGTCAAGAATGTAATTATATTTTCTGTGTTCGGAGTTAAAATATGTTGTTATTGTTACTACTGTAGTTGTAAAGCTATGGGGTTTCCTATGTCTTTGCTAATATATTGCTCGATGGCAAAATAAGTAAAGTACTAAGTATCTCTGGAGTTTTACAAAGGCTGTGACTTCTTGTTTTTTTTTTTTTTTAATTTTTTATCATCATTATTATTATTTTTTGTCTGTCACCCTTTGGCCAAAAATCACAGTGGGAGCCTAAGCTCTGCTGACTCAGCTGAACTCATGCTGTGACTTGTCAGGCTTCTACATATGTCTTCATCACCAGAGCATAGCTGATCATGTAACAATGATGTTTAAAAATACATCTAAATATATTTAATTTTTTGATTTATTTACGTATTTAACCTTTTTAAATAAGTCCCACTGAAATGACTAATCTCTTTCTGGCAGCACAGATCAAACAGTACATCAACATACATTTAGACTATTTCAAGAATTTGTTACGTGTTAAAAACAGTTACAAACCATAGATCTCAATTCCAATCCTTTTAGCTTAAACTAGTCTATTAGGAGCACTCCTTTTAGTTTCCAGCCCCTTTATGAGTTACTCTAGGATGTTGGTGCAGAATACTGAAATGCCAGTTTGCCAGTTTCTGTGTGAACACTTGGTACACTCTTTAGTACGCTCTCTACCACCCACTGGTACAGAAAGTAGCACCAATTATACAATGACTGATAAGAGTCCACATCACCAAATGAATTATTTGTCTAATAAGACTGTTTAACACAGCCTAATGCATGCAATAAGTACCCCATAAGTACACTTAGAGAATAGTAAATAGGCCTGTAAGAATAATTATAATATCTACTTATCATTCAATATATGAAAGCTGGAAAAAAATATTTGGGGCTCAGTATTATGGGTCCTTTCTTTGCAGTAGTGAGGAGATTTTAGCCATTTCTTATATAATACGATAAGATTTGAGTTGTAGAGCGTTGAATAAATAACTGCTATGGCTAATTATTGGTTCATTTTACCATTTTTTGTTGCAGCTCAGACTTTTTAACGATACTGTCTATTTAAAATTTGGTTTACTGGGATTGTTCTGCTTTGTGTCAGCAGCATAAGTAAATAATAGTAGTAGTAATAATAGTAATAAAGTAGTTGCAATATTACGTTTATTACCATATATATCTGTTATCGTGACAGGTCCTTCACTCTACATTTCTTGTGATTGTATTTTCCTTTTCTGTAGCCTGCCTTCTTTCTCACATCTCTTTTACTGCAGTGTATAGTATGGCCATGCTGTTGAGAGCCACTCTGTTCTCATGCCCCAGGCAAGGTTAGCAGAGGAGCAGTGGACAACACTACAGCCAATGTGAGGCAGAGTTGTCAGCCATTTGTCATCAAAGCTAGAACTCTATTTAGATCAGCTGCTTTATGCTGGGACCCTTTTGTTTCTTACTTCTTTTAAAAGAGTTTTTTTCTGAAGTCACTGCTGTCGTTCACTTTGAGGAGGGACAGTGGAGGAGCCTGAATGAAAGGGTATGAATAGGAAGGGGGTATGCGGTGGGGGATGGGGGTTACAGAGGGCAGTGAGTAACAGGGTAGAATGGGCAGACCGGGGGGTTTCAGCTCACAGGGGGCAATGAGATAAACAGCACAAGAAGAAGCATTCACCCACTCTGCTGGAACAAAAGGCCTTTGGCTCGGCATGTTTGTAAGCCCACATTTGCATCTGCAACTTGTGTATTTGGGAGCACAATGGAGTTTTGGCAATAGTTTATAGTGAGTTTAGACTAGAATAGAAATGCACTTGTCATTAGGCCTGTCACGATAACAAATTTTGAAACGCGATATGTCACTGCAGAGATCTAGTGCGAAAAGCAATGCTACTGAAATGAAACTTCTTTATGCCACTGGCACAATAATAATAATAATGTAAAATATTCCCAGTAAACTATTTTTAAAGAAACAGTATCATTCAAAAGGCATGAGCTGCAACAAATAAATACCAGAATGAACCAATAATTAGCAAAAGTTATTCGACCCTCTAGAGCTCAAATCTTATTGTATTACAACAAAAATACCCGATTTTAACAAAAAAAAATGTACACATGATAAGTATTGATCCCAAAATATATTGTTCCAGCTAACATATATTGAATGATAAGTCGATATAGTAATTATTATGACAGGTCTATTTATCATTGTCAATTATCAAGTTGTTTTGTACTACCAAATATTTGTCAGTAATATTTTAAGGGCCAAAGAAACCTGAAATAAACAATTGGCAATATGCAGAATTAAACTCAATACTAAACTCAATTGCACTGGGTTTGTGCTGTCAGAAAATGTCATATATAAATTCTCCTTTTATGACAAACAGCCTCCAGAGGAGCCTTGGCCGATAGAAGAACCTACACCATTTAGATTGAAATGTCAGTCTCTGCTCAGCTCAGTAGTGATGGGTACTGCGTAATAGATGGTTTTAGAGATGCAATGCCCTTGCCAAGGTACAGTTGATTTGTCCCTGTTGGTTTGCCTCTCTCTGATCCAGGCCTATTGATTCATGTGGACAGGGGTACCACAGAGAGCTGTTTGCCACAACACAGCCATTGTCACAGCTTTAAGCCAAAGGAAAATCACTGAAACACCATGTGGTTTTGGTTAAACAAAAGATCAACTTTAATTGTTTATTTGTGAATCCTTGTCTTAAATTCCCAATGTGACTATGATTTCAACTTGATTATTTCTTACATGTCATTTTTTGTCCTGTAGGTTTAAGTGTATTTTTGCCAATTGTAGTGAAAAACATGTATTAAGTATTAAGTATACGTATCAAATATTTAGTACCCTAAATATTAAACCTTAAATACTTACTAAATACTTAATACATATAAATGCATAATCTGAATGTATGCTCCCACTCTTGGTTACACGGTCCTTTTCTCAAAGTGTATATTGGCTTTAGTACTTGGTGGAAAAAGTCATTGGTATTCAGCTCCAGCCTCACGCCCACAATGGGAAGTGGCAGCACAGGTTTCTGAGCCCCCTTCCTCTCTCTGTGGTCACCTTCAGAAAGACCTTGCCATATGGGCCAGGCCATCTGGACTGTACCATGTTACAGTGTGCAGGGGAAGGGATAAGAGCTTAGTCAGAGAGGGAGGTGGGAAATTAAGGGTACAGTTACAGCTCTAATACTCGGGGAAGAGGGGAGCCTTATTGGTATGTGCTGATGTGGTTTGTGAAGTGTGGTGTTCAAACGGGATGATCTCAGGGGACGGATCAGCAATACAAGCCCTAAATAATTAACTAGAGAAATTCAATCTAATTCTATCATTAAACAAACAGACAGATCAGATGCGGATGAGCCATTATGAGGCAGGCTTTATGCTTGTACTTCATCCATACTGCACAGACGCTGAATAATTCACACTTCTACCACTGCTAATCTCAACCATTCTCTTTCATTAGGGATTGAGCTGTGCTTGCCGGACTGGCGTTTCTCCATGACCATGGTGGCCAGTTTTCTGATGGTAGGCGGGCAGCTCCTCATGCCCGGAGTGGCCGCTCTGTGCCGTAATTGGCCTAACCGTGATGACTGGCAGGTCCTCCAGATCGTCATTATCTCTCCATTTGTTCTGATGCTGCCGTACGTTTGGTGAGTCTCTCCCACAGAGGGAATCCATAGCGTGGGCTTGATTTTTCACTTGCTGAACCAGGCATCGGCTTGCACTGCACTACACAGCACTGGCACGTGGCGCTCAGACTCAAACAATACTTTCTTTCTCTTATTGTCAGCCTTCTTGCTTTTAACAAACAGTCTGTTCCCATTCTTCTCTTGACTTCTCTTCATGCTTTCTCTCTCACTTTAGGATCTTTCCTGAATCCCTGCGCTGGTTGCTGGCCACTCAGCAGTACAGGCGATCCAAAGCCATGATGTTACGCATTGCCAGGAAGAACAAAGTTGACATGACAACTGAATCCAATGGAGTTTTAGCTGGTGAGAAAAATCCCCAAAGTGGAATCAAAAAGCATATTAACCCATGAAGACCTTTTTATTTTGGTAGTTTTGTGTAAAAAAAAAAAAGTCCATCCTAATGTAATTATTGCCAACTATTTGATAACATGTGCTCAAATCAGCATCCACACTACAGTACCTGTTAAAATAGAATATAATGTTAGACCCCATAAACATTTACAACCCCATTTCTCACAAGCTGTTAACACAAGCTGTCAAAGGTAATATTTTGACCTTTTACAATCCAACTACTTGATAATATGTTTTCAAACTAGCACCCTCACTTCCTGTTGAAATGAAATACATAAACCCCACAGAGATAGTTGATTTACTCCTCACTGTGATTCCTGTGAACTTCTGTCTTTGATACTGCCTCCCCCATGAGGTTAGATAAGGAATGGACATAGTGTTATACCCTCCTCACTCAGATGCTGGCTCCTTAGAGGCAGTTTTCTCATTTCCTCTTAAACGAGAAAGGTCTTAAGGTGTTGTACTCCTTATTTTTTACCCAGAGCTGGAGCAGGAGCTGCATAAGAAGCCTCAGAGGAGCTGCATTGTCAAGATGATGAGCACGAGGAACCTATGGAAGAATATAGTGGTGCTGTGTGTGAACTCGTAAGTGCATTTGGTTTGCTCTCTCATATATTTCTCATTGTCAACTAGGGTAGCACTTATTTTAGTAATAGACTAGTCTGGTATTATTTCTATTGTACATTAAAAATTGTAATTACATTTTACTCAAATTAGGTAAATACTGCTGACTAGATGACAAATATTTTCAAATTAAGTATAGTATTTTGGAAAATCAGAAATGTATTTATTTATTCTCTTCTCTTTTTCAACATTTTAATCTAAAAATGAATTGAAAGGTCATTTGGCATGTTTCAAAGTGTGTTGAGCACAGATAACGACAAACTAATTCACTATTAAAGTAGTCATCAATTAACAACATTGTCATGATTATTATTGATTATAGTAATTCTCATATATAATTAATTGTAACAGCCCCATTGCTGAGTGAAGTAGAGGCACTGCATGAATATTTTAGGGCAAATCTCTTGACAGTTGTTGTTTGTTCCACAGATTGACAGGTTATGGGATCCACCACTGTTTTGCCAGGAGTTTGATGGACCCTGAAGCGCGGCCCACTGCTCTGTGCCATGCGGACTATTACACCATGGCGGGCATCGCCGTGGCAACTTGCCTGGCCCTGTGCCCTGCTGTGGGACTGATGGGGCGCAGAGGAGGTCTGCTGACATTCATGATCATCACAGCCCTTGCCTCACTGCTGCAGCTGGGTCTGCTCAACTGTAAGTCATTTGGTACAAGGGTAAAGTAAAATAAAGTACCAGTTACTTTACTAATAAGTTGTCCTTATTCTGTATTAAATGTAGTGATTGGAAAGTACAGTCTCCGCCATGATACAGGTATATAAAGATATACATTTATACTAACATTGGTTTGCTCAGTATTATGTAACAAAAGTCTTTTAAAACTTTTTTCTAGTTCTACGAGACAGTCTAAACAGAAAGTTCTCTGTGGCATTTTCCATCATCGGCATGTTCTCCTCTCATGCGGTCAGCACACTCAGTATATTCTTCTGTGCTGAAATTACACCCACAGTCATCAGGTGAGTCTCGCTCATTTGTTCATCAATGTATTTACATGATTTAATTCATCATATGTGCTTTAGTCTTGTTATTTGGATTGTGTAGTACAATAGAACTAAAGGGGACATTCTTTGGGTGGTGCAGGCTGTCTTTTGGCTCCCCCTTGTGATCCTCCTCTTATATAATCTTCAAGCTGTTTGAGCTCTTCATTTAATTTTCTCTGTCTTGCTTTGTGTCTTGTAGGGGTGGAGGACTTGGTTTAGTTTTGGCCAGTGCTGGCTTTGGGATGCTGACTGCACCCATCATGGAGCTTCATAACCAGAAGGGCTACTTCCTACATCATGTCATCTTCGCCTGCTGCACTCTGCTGTGCATCATCTGCCTCCTGCTGCTGCCGGAGCCCCGGGGACAGCCTCTGCCTGAGAGCTTAGCCGATGGAGAGACTTTCACCCGCCAAACGCTCTTGCACCCAGGGGAGCAACATCTTCTTCTGTCTAAAATCGACCGGGACTACTCTAGAGTCCATGACACACCATTACACCTCACAGCCACGGGAGGCGCCACTGCAGCAGTTGCTACCGCTCTGGCAGCGGTACCAGCTTCTTACGCCTTGGCCACTGGAGGGGAGGTCATTGGCAATCATGCTATAGCCAATGGAGTGTGAGCATCTCACATAATACAGACTAAATGGTACATAGGGACAAAATAATGATGAGCCGGTGTTTCAGTGACTATGATTATACTAGGAGTTACCTTAAATATTGTACTGGACTGAGTCTGGCAGAAACTATGTGTTGATATGGAAGTCGTGGTGTTGGGGTCTTGCACTGTTTGCTCTTAATGACTGACTTAAAGATGAAGCGGACTAATGCAAGTACAAAGTGTAGAGCGGGGTGCTCTGATGCGCCTGTCGTGTAGAGGTGGAACTTACTGTACATTTCTTTACATGTTCTTTTGCACTAAATGTTAGAAACACAATCAGCTGATTGTGTTTAAAAGCCAGCACATTGGAAAAGCAGGGATAGGCTAAACCACTACCACTCTTTTGCATGAAAGGGCACAACTAGTTTTACTTGTTGTTTCTTTTAGTCCCTACACATTTCCAATGTGGCACTTTATCCTCAGATGTGAGGTCAGTGTAGTCATTTGAAATGACTGCTGCTGAAGTGGGTGTATGATGGTTGTCTATGAGAAAAACAGCCGGAGACCTTAGCAGACTGTAGCCTATGAAGACTGTGGTTAGTGCTCTACGCCTGAGAGCTGAATGGACTGTGTGGTGTGCAATGGTATGTCTTATGATGCTCTACAGCATTTCAATGGCTTTACTTTGATTGCCCTTCTTTAAACAGGGCACGCAATGTATTTAGGAAGAATAAAAACCGTATTTATTTTGTCATGTTGCCCAGGGCACTGCAAATACCTCTGTATTTATCAAACATGCCCACTGTTTGTTTCTGTACTGTGGTAATGTAACTCTCCTAGGAACTGACTCCCACCAAAAAGCACAACAATTCAAAGCAAAAATGTGTCAACTAGAATAGAGCCGCTGTCTCCTGGTAGGGGCTAATTGTGAGTAGTGTTCTCTTATAAACTCAGCTTTGTAATAGTAACCTTTAGGGCTGTATCAAACAAGACGTGTTCATGTGCCAATGCCATCTATCTTGTTTTTAGACATATGAAGCACATCCCATAGATACACCATCAACACATTCACACTTCTAGTCATTTTCCATTTAAAATATAGCACGCATTTCAACATATTTGCTAGTTTGGCACAAAATGTTTTCAAAGTGTTATTTTTTTAATATGACACATTTGTACAAAAAAGCCATAGGCATACATGTTTTGATATAAACCAGTTAATTTATTATATCAATAAAATACTTGATGTAACAAAAGCGTGGTCTGTGTTGTGTTGTTATTCCAGTATTATTACAATGTTATTGAGAAGCTGCCTTTTTGTTCACCAAATATAACTGTATAAATATGAGTTTAAAAACATTCAGGGTGAAGCTCGAGCTCCTTCTTGATGCGATTCTCCACTAAAAGGCTTAAGTTGCCCTCAGTTACAGCAAGACTGTAGCTCACAAACACTTGTTTTTTGGTCCTCTTCGCTGTGAAGAAATTAATTTGAAAATAACATTATAAGAGATAAAATATTAGAAAAATGTATAAATGTATGCATGATTTTTTTTTAACTTACCTAATCTTTGTGCCAAGGTATTTGCAGCTGTATTTGATGGATCCCCCATGACTAGAGAAGATAATGGCATTGAATCCTACAGAAAAAATATATAATTATATACAATTATATAATTATATATAACGATTAAGCTTGCATATGAATTTGGAAAGTTAGTGATACGTAGGCTTTTATTGACAATTATTGATATGTAGACAACTGACTTATTTCTAATTTGCATAGATGTAGAATTGTGTATAATAATTTAGAGCCTGTTCCGACTCCCTGACTTCAACTCCACTAACCACTAACCACTATGTGTCGCTTTGTTTACAGGCAGAGCCATAAAAATCAGATCATTTTCTGATTTCTGGAGTTTAAGATTATTGCAATGTCATGTTACATCTGCTGAGAGTAATGTTCACATCTGTTCAAGTTTTGACATGGAAAATAATGTTTGTTTTTTTTTAATCCACAGACTAACATACACATTTTTTGTTTTGTGTTTTGTGGATGTAAACCATACTTGCATGATGCAAACACACACTAAAATCAGATTAATGGGCTATCTGATTTTATTGACCGTGTAAATACCCACTGTAGGCCTGGGCGTGGAGTGGATCCAAGTTATGCTGATTTCTTCACAATCTTGTTTGTGAAATTGGAAAAAAATACCATTTATTCTTCCAGACTAAAATGTAAGTTTATTTTTAGAAGATTGAATAGTCTTCTCGTGTCATGCTTGAACACTAGAAGACTGATTTGTAAACCTAATACACCAAAACTGTATTACTGCACACCAAATTTGAGCAGAGAAAACTTACATATTTGCTGGGCATCGACACAGCCAAGTTGGACAAGACTGGGGAAGAACCGATCCAAAGGAAAAAGCCTTCATTCAGTTTCATAACGTGGAAGTGAACGACTTGCTCCAAAATCTTTTCAGAGAAGTTGTGCACAGATATGGGACTAAACGATGCACTGTTTTCTGTCTCGCTCATTTTGATTATTTATTTATAACGGTATCTAATAAATGCAGCATCTGAAAAGCATTCAGCAAATAGAAACAGAAAGTAACTTCCGGGTTGTGCGTCAGGCTAAACCAATCGAGTTCCGCACTGCATCCACTTAACAGCACGGCGCCGCTACTTTTGTATTTCCACATTTAACGGGAATTTTCTTAGAATTAAGCAGAAACATATGAATTGCAGGCTCAGATGTGATCATGTCCATTTCATAAATCAGTCTTCAAGAAAGTCTTCCACCATTTTGTTAAATTCAGCTGCATATCTCAAGTGAAGATTGTGTTTCCCTTCTGGCATCAGATGCAGCCTAGATTTTCAAAGAAGTTTAATGCAGGTTATTGCCCATTTTGTCTGATAGTGTATACTGTATTTTTAATCACAGTTTGTCTTACCTAGATTCTTTGATGTGTTTGAGAAGGTACTGAGCATGGATGCCAGGCACCATGGGGTCCTTCTCCCCATGAATAATGAGAGTGGGGCAGCTAATTAAAGGCAGAAGATCCATACAGATATTTCCTGGGGAATAAAAAGATATAATGAGTCAGTTACTGTTCCCTTTCCCATTCTTATAAGAGTTTGTTTGTAGTGATTTCTGTCCCTGCCCACAAGTGTTATAGAACATTAACGAAACATTTAAAGTTAAATTAGCAAACCTTCTGGTCTTTTTCCAAAAAATGAAATTCCTTCCACCCAGGCTTCCCATGTTTTGGCAAAAACTTCAGCACCATACACCTCCTCCATGGGCTGCCTCATCCTGGTGCTCCATCGGGACACGTCTCTGACAGCTGCAAGTCACAGTCAGGTAAGAACACATCAGAGTATAATGACCGACTTGACTTCTCACCATTGTAAAGTTCCAGATCCTCTTTTGAAACAAAAGCATTGGCTCCCCAAACAACTAATTTGTGGATCATGTCGGAGTTTTTGGCTGCTGCAATCAATGCCGTAATACCTCCATCACTCCAGCCCAATAAGGAAAAACGACCAAAGCCTAAAGCCTGTAATATAGAGCACAAACAAATAAGCGATGAGAAGAGGACAATACTGTGAGTTCATAACACTCTAACCTTCATCAAATCCACTGCATCCTTTACATCCCTTTCAAAGAAGTCCCCTGGGAAGTCTCTGTCTGGAGGTCTGGATTTTCCATATCCTCTAGGATCCCACCCCACGACTGTAAAGCGCTCCTTATTCAGATGTTTTAACTGTGGCTCAAAATCTGTCCGAGTGCTGCCTGTGGGACAATAGAGGTAAGCTATATGTCAGTCACCTGTCACCCGCCATGGTGCAGCAAAACTGAAAAATGAGGTGAGATTAAAGTAGCATAAGAGCTTCTATAATTTACCAAGTGCCCCAGGAAGCAGCAGCAGAGCATGTTTTCCTTTGCCTGTCTGCTCATAGTGCAGATCCACTCCATTGACATGCTTTTTGCCACAGGTCACTGTAGAGCTAGGGACAAAAATACAAAATACTATCTCAGACATAAGACAACATCGAAAATAACTACATATCAGTGTGCCCTACAAAATTACGCAATAAATATATTTTAAAGGGCTTCTGTTTGCCTGTAGGCTGTTCTCATGTTGACAGACATATGGTGCCATCTAGTGGATGATATGGGGCCTGCCCATGCTCTCGGTGAAAAGCAAGAAAATCACACTTCCCAGAGTAACTGTGCATTATGTCGTTTAAGTTTATCTTAAATAAATTCTGTGTGGTTTGACAGAACAAATGCATTGGCCTGAAATGAGTTACCAGTAAGTCTGTGTCGCAGCCATCGTTTCCCAAAATACAGATTTGATGAAGGTGATGCGTCTTCCGAGTAAGAACATTGCCATTCTGCGAACCCTGCAGACTTTTCTGATCTGACGGACTTTGAGTGGCTTAAAGGCCCATCGAGGGGGTAACAGATTAAAAGAGCTCCACGTTTACAGAACCAGGAAGCAACAGTTAGTTTGGTCTGGATACGTCGACAATTATTGACACAAAGTTAAAGTGAAAGTACCAGAAAAAAGTCAAATATGGAAAAGGTAGGCCCAACCAAACTAAAAAAAAGCCACAAATTGAAAGAAACTATAAAATTACACTCTTGAAGGTTAGAGTCTCTTAAAAGGCATAATCAGTGCAGTCTCAGCAGAAACTCACGCTATTGTTAAAGCTGCACTATGTAACTTTCTGGTTGTGTTGTCCTTAGAGATATTGCAATGGGCTGTTCTAGGGTAATAGTAACCTTGACTATCTTCATTTATTTCAGAGTGTCTCTACAGATGGAGACAAGAAGGTGATGCAAAATTATTCAGGGACTGTTCAGCTCTGTAGAAAATGTATTTTTATTTACGGGACCCTGCCAGACAAAATAAGTCAAAATACATAATACAACACAATAGTGCAGTAGTTTTACAGTAGTACCATATCTGTGGCATTTCCTGACTAAAAAGTGTAATTGAGGAATGAAATATGTGTAATTTATGAATGAAATTTGTATGTGTTTTCTTTTCAAAACTTCCGGTCTTTTCTCAAATGCAGGTTTTCCAAGTTTTGGTAAATCCTCAGCACAATGCTCCATGGGATGCCTCATTGTGCTGGAGAGGAGATCTCTGATGCCTGCAGAAGGTCACAGTTAGGTAAGAACACAACACACACGATAAAGTGGTTTGTTTGTTTGTTTTTAATGTCATACCATCCAGCAGCAATCACTGAAAGGTCTATAAAAGCTTGAATACTACGAATTTGTGAATTGTATGAAGGTTTTGTGGTAGTGTAAGTATTAAAATAAATAAATTAATAAATAATAATAGTAATAATAATAATAATAATAATAATAATAATAATAATAATAATAATAATAATAATAATAATAATAATACATATTCAACAATCTGAAACTCATCAATATAGGACCTTTAACTTTTTTTTTGCATAATTCTATATCTTTTCCACTGTACTTTTTTACTTATACTGACAGAAGAGGTAATGAACTTTGTGCCAGTTTTTCTTTCGCATTCACACACCCAATAATTACAGAACTATTATCCATAAACAAGGTCAACAAATCTGCAGTCAGCCAGTTCTATCGTCGAATCTTGACCTAACCAGTTGAACTTTCAACTATGGGGATTCTAAAAAGTTATGATGGCCTGTGAACCTGTTTACTCTATTCATCGTTTGCTCATCAGAAAAGCCCCATGCGCTGGCGTACAGACATACACCCACACAGATGGGGTAATGCGTCTAGGGCAATGGTGCGTCATGCTCTCTGCACCTGTCTATCTCTATAGTTTTGCCCCATAACGCACGACATAGGAGTCTACAGATCTTCTTCTAACACAGGCAGCTTTTTGGAAACGCCTCCACTTGAGCTTTGCCTGTCAGTGAATGAGTAGTGCCACATGCAACCAACCACAGACATACACACACACACGCATACACACACATACAGACACAGGAACAAAAGGCAGTGGGGCTAAAAATACCTCCATTACTTCAGAACTATGTGCAAAAATACACTCAAGAGCTTACTGGAAATGCAGCAAATAATGCAAATGATAAACAACTTTTACAGAAAGTGTTCAAGTACATAAAATATGTTCATTTTTTCCATTTTTTCTTCAGTCAGTCTGACTGTCTGTCTTGACTTTGGTCTTGACTTGTTTTTAACTAGTTTGTTCTGGCTTGGGGACATTTGAATGATAGTTATACATAGCAGAAAGCAGGAAAAAAAAGCTGGAATATATTTTGTTTTGAGTTCTTTAGTGCTATGACTATGGTGCAAATTCTTCATCACTTGGACACTCATAAATATTGACAGGTTTCATAAGACATCACATCATTCTATAAGCCAATAATGTTTGATACAGATACAGGCGTTTTGCTGAAATATAGAGAGTTGCAGGATCTTATCACGAAGAGAAATGAATAGGTTCAACATTAGTGTATTTCAGAGTAAAATACAATGTAATGAACAAGAAAAAACTGCTATCATCACATTCTATAGATACTTGTGGTACATGTAATGGGATAATGGGCCTGTGTCACTCTCTCATATAAAGCTCTCATTTGTGAATGTTGCCTTTGGATATTTCTTAAAACCCTATTTAAAGATGCACAATGTAACTTATCTCGTGGAGGGCCTTGCATGTGCTTGTCTCTGTGGGGATGTTATTTCAATGTCTAGAATGTTCCACCCTATGGCATTACATTTATCAAGGCCTATGGAAATAAGCAGTTGATGCCAACTTGGAGATCAGAAGAACAGAATGCATATTGTTGAATATATATCAGAGCTATAAAACACTTGATGAAATGCATGCTTGACTTCAGTGCCGACTTCAGTACTGTGGAGGGTTAAAGGGCCTATATTATTTTCTGATCTAAGTTATAATGTTGTTTCTTCATCAAAAACATACCTTGAGTTGTGTTTTGTTTCATTCACACATGTTTAACACACAAACTTCGCATATATTCATATTTAGAGCTCTCAGACAGAAAACAATGCTCCACCTTGTGAACTGATAATGCCGGTTGTGCTCCACTGTGTTTTTAAACTCCACACACCTTCACTAGAATCATTTGGATAATTTCAGCCTGGAATTTCCAATCTCTCATGAACAAAAGGTAAAGGGTAGCTGTTAACTTGAAAACTACCACTTCATGACATCCCCAGGTTGAACATTTTGAGCATTTTTGAGATGTAGACAAACTTATAATAAAGAGTTAATCAAATATGTGTGAATGAAACAAAACACAACTCCAGCTATGTTTTTGAAGAGATAACAAGGCTTAAATCTAACAAGATTCGATTTTGTGTAATATAGAACTCCTCCATGGGCACAAGACACAATGCACCTTCATTTGTACGTGAATACTGGCCACTGCCCAAACTGACAAGAGCCAATCGCTCCTTGTATGGCATCTTCTCTGCGCAGGCGACAGCGATAGCTTGACTGTGACCCACTGGTGGATGACATTGCTGAGCCCTTTGACCTTCTCCCATCTTTGTCTGTTTTGGTATGTGCTCATCCACATCGCATGACCACAGCCGGACCTAAATATAAACAACCGAGCCACAGCTAAGGTCATGTTACGTCAGTCTAGTCTGTATTCTCCATCACGTCCTCTCTCTCAGCACGTTGAGAGCTTCACGATAGCTTTACCATATCTTAGAAGCTGTTAAACGTGAAGCTTAGTTGGTGTAGGAAGATTGTCAGGCAATTTGGAAACTATTGGATTGCTGGATCAGCTGGAAAACCAATAATTATATGAGGAAATGGGGAATGGTATTAACAAGGTAAAGCTCTTGGTGATTACATTTGAAAAATCAAAAGCATTAATTCATTAGATATTAATTAATGCTTTTAATTTTGCTTTGTTTTTAATGTTTTAGGTCCTCCCTGGTCTTTATCTCGGCAATATCAAAGGTAAGCCCCCCCATTTTGCTTGATACTTCAGGCTTGTTTCAGTTCCTTGTGAAAATATTAATTGTGGTGGGATGCTACGATGAGTTTGGTTTCTATTAAAGAGAATCGCTGAGAAAGAAAACACCAATTTGAAGCTAAAAGTCACATTTGTGGTGAATTTATTCCTGTGTGGGTTAATATGAAGGAGGAAGCAGGGCTGCTGCAGGTTCTGTGCAGAGGGGAATATCCCACTGCAGTGTGGGGGCGTCCCTCCATGAACCGCGCTTTCAAGCGCACGTACTAACCTGCGCAAAATGTGGTCAATTTAGTACATAAAAATATTCCGGGGGATTTAGGAAGTTCATAAATATATATGAAATTCTATAATTAAATAATTCACACACTGTAGTTATTTCTGACAGCTAGTACAGAAGTTTTGAATCTGCGATTGTGATAAACGGTATAGGAAATTTACAACAATTAGACATTCTATCACTAGTATTACTATTTATATTACATTATAATTAGTTTATTATTTTAAACATTGAAAACCTTTGAAAGAACATTGACATGACTGCTAAACCAATCAACTGGGACCATTCAGCTCTATCCAGATAGGTCAAATGTAGGTGATTGTTTTTATGGAAAACGTTATTGGCTCTACTTAATATTCTGTTTTGGATTTTTTTTTTATTATTATTATTTTTTTTTTTCATAATAAAAATGGAGAAGTTATGTGTATGTTTTAATAAACTGTCCTTCCAAGGAGTAATTTTAGGAGCATGTGACCTTTGTAGTAATTACTTTTTAATACTTGTAAATCTCATCATATTTCAACACTCGTCTTTTATATCACACAGATCATAACTTCACTGTTGTGTAACAGTTAGGGTGAAATCCAGTAAACCATTGAATTAACTACAATGCAGTAAGTGAGTACTGGTCCCGTTGTTTTTAGCTGTCCTTGATATAGACCCTAATGTTGTGAATACTGTAGCGTAGTGTGTATTTGCTATGGTACTTGTATGCAGGGGTCTGTGCCCCCTGTCAGTGCCAGGTGCTGAGCTGACACCTCATAAAATATTTATTTCACACTCAACACTTTTAGATCTGTGTCATTTAGTGACTGCAGTTATATAACACTAATGCAGACAGATTTGTCTATTTATATCAAAAGTTGTTAGGTTAAGTTGTTAGGTGTGATACCATTGTATGAAATCAGTGCAAAGGCATGCCAGGCCTCAAGAATGCCAAGGCTTGCAGCATATAAGCAAAACATGAAAAGGTGACCTCAGGATACATCTGCCCAAACTAGAAAACATTTGGCTTCCTTTCAAAGAACAAAATTTGATTAAAAGAATTACTGTTTCTTGCTTTTGGGACAAGCTGTTGGGTTGTTTTAGTATCATTGGTTTTCCGGTTTTTCTTTCAGTTCAAAACCAGAGCAGCAGCTTTGACCCACTGGGTCCAAAATTTGCTTGGGAACTGTTTGGGGAGGGTGGGTAAAGATGGGTAGAAACATATTTGACCATATTTGTGTTCTGCAGATGCACAAGATAAAGAGCTGCTAAAGGCCCATAATATCACCCACATCCTGTCCATCTATGACAATGCTGCACCTGTGCTGGAGGTGAGCAGGCCGGCCTTGTAACAGGCACTATACATACAAACTTTATTTACAAAAAGAGTGGTCTGAAAGAAGCAACTACAAAAAAATTCAATGAAACTTTAGGCGGTTTCAAGCTTTCTTCATAATGCTACAATTTGTCAACATTATGAGTCAATTGTGCTGTCTTTTCAGTTTCTTAATCATTTGTTGTTTCTTGAATTAAAGGTGCACTGTGTAGCTTTTCAGGATGTGCTGGTCTCCATGGAGATGGTATCCTATATATCTAGCATTTCTTTAATCATGAATGTTTTTTGCTCAGAAAACATGCATTCTTGCTGAGAATGTGGTCGCCTCTCAACAGATCTTACCTGTAACTTGGCCTGGTGGCATCACCTGCTTGAGCCATGTTGCAATGCCATACTGTGGGACATTCTAGGCAAAGCAATAACATCTCCATGGAGACAAACAGGTGACATACCCTCCACCAGGAAAGTAACGCAGTGCACTTTTAATAAACATTTACTTATGTTTCATAATAAAAATAAAGGTCTCAAAAGTTGACTGACACAAGTACAAATTAAATGCACTAAACCATATGATTAAAATAAACCCTTTTAAAACTGCACTATCAACACACTGAGTATTTCCAGTATTGTTTTGGAGGCTGGAAGCAATGGTTTTCAGGGTCCACTTTCATAACTTTCACGTTCTTGATGAAAGCAAACATGAAAACTGCTTGGAGCTTTCTGTAGACTTTCTATCTTCATGTTTCAAAACACTGAAATGAATTGACTTCCATAACAGTATCACTACTCAAACTGGTTAACCACCAATACTAGACATGAGATTAACTCAGTACAGGAGTTGGAGCTGACCTACTTTGTCTGGAATACTGCCCAATTAAACTTGCATTAAACACTTGCATTAAATGTAAACTTTTTTTTTATCTCTATGGAAACCTCACCGGGGAGGGTTACTGGTCAGATCTATTGTCTGGCAAACCTGCTCACATGTGTTTTTCAATGTTGTGTTATTCAATTGCTTTAGCAATAAAACCTCTGTAATTGAAGGAGTACTAGATAGATAAGTTTAATATCATACTGTGTAAACTTCTGGTCAATGACAAATTGTTCACGAGAAATGTTACACAGTGCACCTTTAAATACATACATTTTATGTGTACAATTGTGCTAATTATAATGGTGACTCAGTACAGATGGGATTTTGCATAACTTACAGTTTAACCGTAACTGATTGATTTCTTGGAAGACAATGAGTAACCACCAGGTATTCGCTCCAATGCACGTAGCAGAATTTAACAATATAATCTGTTCAAAACACATGTACAAAAAGTAAAGTGTATATTTTAATTTATTTATTTAAACTGCAAAGAAAAGATGACCACAAAGATTATAATTACATGAGTTTACACTATTAAGGAGTGGTTACAAATGAACACGTCAATGCATTTCAACTTAATTAAAGGTCCTATATTACGCAAAATGGATTCTTGTGAGTTTTAAGTTGTGTTATAATGTTGTTACCTCATTAAAAACATACCTGGAGTTGTGTTTTGCTTCACACATGTTTGAGTGATCATTTATTACTACTCTGTCTGCATTTCCAAAGCTCAAAATGCTCTGCTCCACCTTGTGATGTCATGTAGTGTGGGTTTTCAAGTTAACAGCTACGCTTTTTCTATTGTTTAGTAGAGAAATAGGCAATTTCAGGTCTGAAATTATCTAAATTATTCTAGTGGAGGTGTGCAGAGTTTAAAAACACAGTGGAGCATTCTGTTTTTAGTTTGAGAGAACTCAGCCTAAAGATACAGGGTTTGTGTGTTAATTATATGTGAATCAAACAAAACACAACTCCGGGTATGTTTTAGATGTGGAAAGAACATAGATAACATAGATCAGAAAATGTATAATATAGACCCTTTTATAAATCAACACTAATTAATCCAATTGAGATTTTAAGAACTACACAAGTTATTTTATCTTAACAAACTATAGCCTATATTGGAATTAAGAGTCACTTGAGTATAACTGCTTTATCATTAGTTGATACATAGTGACCTCCACTTCCCAGTCTGTCCCAGGAGAAGGCTCAGGGGGTTTTGCGGTGATGCAGTAATTTCAAGACAAGCTGGTTTCGTCCGCAGGGCCATTGCATGTCAGCTGACAGGTGCTACTGCTCTGAGATGGGTTCGGAAACAGGATGTGTGCTTTGAATATTTTATTGATTTTTCAGAAGGATCTAAATTGTATTATTTTTATTGTTTAGGACATCACATATCTCTGTATATCAGCGTCGGATCACTCCAAGCAAAACCTGTGAGTAAAATACACTCATTCAGGAATTCATGACCAGACATCAACCTTTCTGAGACCTGAAATTAATTTATTTATGTAGTCAATGCAAAAAGCTGTAACAGGACCTCCTCTTTGTATAAAAATCATATATATATATATATATATATATATATATATATATATATATATATATATATATATATATATATATATATATATATTTTTTTTTTTTTCACCTGACTGTTACTTTGCCTGATCTATTTTATCTTATTTTGTACCAGTTACAGGACACTTTATACCTACATTGCTAATTCCAGTCATATCACTGACTTTTATAGATCTCCAGTTAGAGGAGTGATAATCTAGAGAAATAAGATACGAGTGAAGGAGATAGAAAGAAAACACATACTGTCCCCAAAATAATACACAGTCTTCTAATGAATGAAAATGTAATTATTACAGCATTTAAATCAACTCTTTGAATATGCACACGTATTTTGTATGTGTTTCCAGGACCCAGTACTTTAAAGACAGCATTATATTCATCCATGAGTCCAGAATGAAAGGAGAAGGATGCCTTGTTCACTGGTACAGACTAGTTTGAGTGCTGTATGTGCATTTTCTGGTGTAGAGTCTGCCACCTGCTGGTTTCTGTGGGTAAGACTTTGCCTCATATATTCCACAAATAAACTATATATAAATGGACATAGTGAACGTGCTGGCCGTCGCGTTCCAAATAGGAAGTGGCTGTGCTTCTGGCGCCATGGACTCTGGTTCCAATTCAGTTTGTATTGGAATAATACCGTCCCTCTCTCCCTAACTGCTGCTGTGAGCGTCATTATTTTGGTGTTAAAATGTTCATATTAACCTGCTCTCCATGATCCTGGTGTTTTTATTTAGCTATGTTGTCCATAAATAAATCCCTATTCATCATAGGGAACTCGGCTCAAAATTTGCCCCTATAACTGCTAGCCTCTGTGACCTTCATTTGACTGGAGCCAAACGGTATGCGTGAGGTCGCACTCAGCCCACTTCTTAGGACAGTCTGTGGGTCCATATTATAGTAATGAACTTAGGCCTGTAGGTGTTGCCAGGCATCAGTTGCATGTCAGATCTATAGAATGGTGGGTTTGCTCTTTATTGTAAAACATGTATATATTTGTAAATCCAAGATCAATACATTTAATGCCATACTGTGAAACATTACGGGCAATGTAATGATATTACCATAGAGACAAGCAGGTGGCAGACCCTCCACATGAAAAGTGCACATTTAAGTCATTCAAATAAGCCCAATAGGGTGATGTTAAAGTAGAGTTTCTCTGTTAGTGTGGCAGGCGTGTCCCGCAGTGTGACTCTGGTGGTGGCCTACATCATGACAGTGACGGGCCGGGGGTGGGTGGAGTCTCTGGCTGCAGTCCGAGCGGCCAGACCTTGTGCTGGACCCAACCTGGGCTTTCTCCGGCAACTGGAGGAGTTTGAGAACTTTGAACTGGCACAAGTGAGTATTGGCTGTATAGAGCGGTATACATAGAGCTGTTACCATGGAAATAGGCCATGTTTGTGGCAGTAGTGCAAAACTGTCATAGAGATATATTGGCCAAAACCATGTTAAAAGTATCAAAAGCACAGTGGAACAGCCCGGTAAACTGCGGGGTCACTATGGTGAAATACATCTATCACTCTACAGTGTTAGAAAACATCTGAATGAACGCTAAGTTTAGTGTTTAGCATCTTAAAATCTCCATCGGTTTAATATTAGACTCACTGAAAATTCTATGAGGTGTGATGCCACAATCTCAAGCAGGTCAACCAAAGCTCTCACAACTATACAAGTATCTCTATGATCTGACCATCTTATCCATAGCCTGTATTCTTTATACAGTCTATGATCTAATTCAAACTGCACTCTCAAGACCTCAAGCTTTGGGGGTGACGTACAGAGAAAAAGTGAACTCACATCAGGGGAAAAATGGCAGATTTCAAACTCATCATTCACTGATGCAAAACAAACTTCCTGCAGGTCTACCTAAAAATTCTATATTACACAAAATTGGCCCTAAATGTGAGTACATGTGGTACATATGGTCTGTTTTTCAGCTTTTCTCCCACAATGCAGTTCTGTAAAGATCTAATTCAAACCTAAATTTAAGATCTGTCCCTAAACCTGACCCTTATGCAAATCCTAAACATAACGTGACTAAGCAATAAACTATTGCTAGCAAATCAGCATTTGCTCTAAAAATATTCTGCGAATAAATAAATAAAGATTAACAATAATTCCTTCTCATACCTAACTGTATACGTCTTCTCTATCTTGCAGTATCGTGACTGGTGGAAGGACCACTATGAAAAGACCTTCTTCAATGATGACGAGGAGGTCGCTGAACTTTTGATAAAAAAATATCACAACAACAGTGAAGGCATGGTGACCAACATAACACCACGATTAGCAACTTGAATTTGTACTGTTTTGAAAGCATTGTTTTCAAGGTGATTGTCCTGGACCATTCAAATCTGTGGCTGCCTACACACGGGGACAAAACAGAGTAAAAAACCCATCAGCGACATGAGCTGCTAAAGTCATATGAATGGGGAATTTTACATGTGAATAACTTGAATCCCCATTAGGTGTCATGACCTTGTTACTAACTGTCAAAACAGCACACATGGCCAGTCAAGCATAGCCCTCTGCTGAGACCACACCAGAGACACAAAACATCTAAGCAGTGAGACATGCTTCCCTTATACTTGAATTTAAATTTAGTCGTGAACGTTGTGTGCTTTTTATGTTCTTGTATTTACTCATGTATTTTATTTTATAACCTTCTGATTTTCAAAGTTTTGGGACACATATAAAAAGGTTTGACAAATGAAGATTGTATATATTCATTGAGTACTCAGTGACAAAAAATAAGCCATTACTTATAGATAAATGGTATGAATCCATGGTTTAAATGATCTGGAAGAAAACCAAATCTGCTTTTTTACTGTGAGAAAAACATAGAAGCTTAATTGTGCTGACCTCACAAATAACTATTGGTCTTATTATATTTCGACAGAAAAATATATAGGCTATAAATATATATTGCAATAGCCTATATTTATTTTATATACACTAAATTTTATTAATGAATTCTTGATAAATATTATTTGGTTAGACTGGCTTCTGTAGCCAAAAGCCTAATGGTCTTGTTTGGGCGAATAGAAGTCAGACTTTTGGGTTAGTGATGAGAGATCATTGTCATAGTTTTGGTAAACTTTTCTCATTCGATTTCAAAGAAAGTGTTTCTCCGTCCACCACGTGTGACCCTGCCTCTGTGTGATCAGGTGAGTAGTTCGTAGGGCTGTAGGTTTCCCCCTATGTTTCACTGAAGAGCAGTGCGCGCGCACAGGGGCAGGTGCGTCCCCCTCAGCCTCCGCGTGACGCCCCAGGGCCGCTGCTTTTAAGCGCACGAGCCTCATCATCTACGCTGAGTGATCGCGAGGTTTCGAGTTTCAGGTAAGGCCCTCTCCAGAGTCATAGTGAAGAGGTCACTTAAAGGAAAATTTTGTAAACGCGAGAACCTTTATCAGGCCTGGAACGTGGATATGAACTCTGATGTGGAGTACGGAGGCTCGGCCAGCAGCGGGAACGGCAAACTGCGCCAATGGCTCATAGACCAGGTGGACAGTGGCAAGTACCCGGGCCTCGTGTGGGAGAACGACGAGAAAAGCATCTTCAGGATCCCCTGGAAACACGCGGGCAAACAGGACTACAACAGGGACGAGGATGCCGCGCTATTTAAAGTAAGGAAACTGCATCTTTGCAGATTTAATTGTGTCAGTCAAGAGGAGAATAAGAGAATAAGCACAGACCTGCACGTGCAAGAATCCCCTCAACGGATGTTTCATTAAAACTGTCAAAAGTTTCATTTGCACGATGCGCGTTTCCCGGTGCTGTGCAACAGTTGATTTGCGCTGTGCAGCCTTTACTCTGTGCAGCCTTTACTCTGTACAGCCTTTACTATGTGCAGCCTTTACTATGTGCAGCCTTTACTCTGTGCAGCATTTACTCTGCGCAGCCTTTACTCTGTGCAGCCTTTACTCTGTGTGGCCTCAACGTGTTTACCCTCCGTATCCACAGGCCTGGGCTCTGTTCAAAGGGAAGTTTCGTGAGGGCATCGACAAACCGGACCCCCCAACCTGGAAGACGCGCCTGCGCTGCGCGCTCAATAAAAGCAATGATTTTGAGGAGATGGTGGAGCGCAGCCAACTGGACATCTCAGACCCATACAAAGTCTACCGAATCATCCCGGAAGGTGCCAAGAAAAGTAGGCTTTGAAATGTGCACATTTGGGCGTTTAATTCTGTATTTAGCCATTTATTTGCACCAGATTCACCAGATATATTTGTCTCATTGTAATTCATTTTTATTTTATTTTGCAATGTATTTATTTATTATATAAATGATTATATACTTATTATTTATCAATTATATAGGCTACCTAGAAATGACCTTAAAAGACTGCAGACTCTCATTGCAGCAGCTCTCTTCTTTGTTCCTGCTCTTTCAGGGCCCAGACCAGAGGACAGTCCCCTGAGTCCCATGTTGTATCCAGTACAGACTCCATACCCTACCCTGCAGGCTCAGGTACTTTTTACACAAATGTCTCATTTGACCATATATATATATATATATATATATATATACACACACACACACACACACACACACACACACACACACACACACACACACACACACCACACACACACATACATACATATACATAGATAGAGATAGAGATAGAGATATGACAGAGCTGTTTTTGCAGATGCAGCCATACATGACTTCCCCAGACTGTGGATGGAGGGACTATTGTCAGGAACAAGAGCTGTCCTACGCCCAGTGTCCCTTTCCCCCACACAGCCTGCAGTGGACAGCAGCTCCTCCCATGGACAACGGTACAGACACCTGCCCCATCACGATCAGCATCTTTGTGCCATACTCTAACCTGCCCCCCTCTCTGTGTAGGGTACCAATTACGAGCCTCCATCTACTCATATGGTCCTTCTGATGGTCAGCAGCTCCCCTTTAGTCTGGACCCCAGCATAAGACCAGCAGATCCCCTTACAGGTACCTGAGACTGTGCAGAAAAAGACACTTATTATATAACTCATATTCTGTAAAAGCTGGAAGACTATTGCACAAATTTACAAAAACATTAAACTTACAAAACATTAAAACAAACATTCAATTGAAACATAAAACATAAACATGTCCTTCTCTCCACACAGACCCCCGCCTTCATGTGTGTGTGTTCTACCGGGACACACTGGTCAGGGAGGTGACTACCACCAGTGTAAAAGGCTGTCACATCTCCCCGTGCAGCCCAGAGGAGAAGCACTTCTTTCCCCCAGGAGGACCAGAGTTGGTGTCCCTCCCTGTCAGGTGCACGTCAACACACAGCTCTGACGAGAGCCCACCCACTCCCCCTGCCAGCCTGGACCAAGGGGTGTTGCTGTGGATGGGCTCTGATGGACTGTATGCCCAGAGACTGTGTCAGAGCAGGGTGTACTGGCAGGGAGGGCAGAGCCCGTATGGAGACAAACCCAACAGGCTGGAGCGGGAGGTCCCATGTCGACTGCTGCACACCCAGGACTTCCTCTCAGGTAACGCACTTAGATTTCTTTAAGTGTGATCATCTCTACAGCAGTACAGTCATAAGGACAATTTTCATAAAACTAAACCAATGTGAGTCAGCACACATCAGCAGTGACTTTTCAAACTGGGTGAGTTAGTCACATGACCACAGAGACATACTCATATTCCACCCACATGCTCAAAGCATCAACCATCTGACAGCTAATTGTATTTGCATACAGAGTGCTACAAAATGTTACAGGAGTTTCCAGTGAGATCTGCCTCAAAGGTCACACCACTAAAAGTGAGGTTCTTCTTAATTTACTTGAACTTTTGTGTCTTTTAGAGCTCCAGAGCCTCGGGTTGCATGGGCGGCCACTGCCTCGCTTCCAGGTGCTGCTGAGTTTTGGTGATGAGTGTCCGGACCCACAGAGGCACAGAGGGTCCCTCACAGTCCAGGTCAGGCTCTTCCCTGTGCATTTGTATGCCCAACATGGGATATCACAATCAAATCAAATACTGCCTGAAAATAGTGAGCAGATTTAAACAAATGAAACAAAAGAAGTGAGCTTTGTAAACCACTACTTCTGTTTCCAAGGTTCAAATGCATTACAAGTTTGACACCACATAAGCCACCAGTATGAGCAGTGAAATCACTCTAATAGCCAGGTCCTATGTGTAGTGTGGCTTAATCAATTATAGGTCTATGCAATCTTATTTATTAAAATTCTATCCCAGAAAATACCCAAATGCTGAACATGATCGATTAGTGACAATGTCCATTATTCCCTTATGTATTTTATTTGCTCTGTTATGTAATAAGAAATCCAGCTATACAGAAATGTTTGAAGATCAAACTAAATCTTTTTGCATGTTTAGGTGGAACCGCTGTTTGCCCGTCAGCTTCTGTACTATGCACAGCAGACCAGCAGCCATTATTACCGTGGATATGAGCACCCAGGACTCACAGAGCACATTGCCCACCCAGAGAACTATCAAAGACCCCTCACACACCACAACAGCAGCCTGCAGGACTGACCTCTGCTGGGCCAAGAGACTTAAAACTACTGAAAAGACTTTGTGTTTTGATGTGCGTTATATAAAGTTAAAGGGCCTGTATTACACTATTTATTACATTATATCTATGTTATAATGTTGTTTCCTTGTCAAAACCTACCTGAAGTTGTGTTTTGTTTCATTCACACATATTTAACACACAAATGCTGCATAGATGCAGGGCTTGTGTGTTAAATATAGTAATGCAGGAGGTCTATACACCTTCACTAGAATTATTTGTATATTTTTAGCCCTGGAGTTATCAATCCCTATTGAACAAAAGGTAAAAAGCAGTCGTTAACTTGAAAACTACCATCACATGACATCACAAGGTGGAACAGACAATTTTGAGCTTTGGAGATGTAGACAGATAATAATAATAAAAAAGGATTTCTTAAACATGTGTGAATGAAACAAAACACATCTCCAGCTATGTTTTTAGGATGTAACAAGATTATAACATGTCCTAAAGCTCACCAGCATCAATTTAGTGTAATATAGGACATTTAACTACTGGATTCATGAAGTTGAGCTATGCTCTATGTACATAAAAGTAGCTTTGCTATAGGAATCACCACAACCACAACAGACTGCCCCAGACTGAATGGGTCCCTGTAAGGGACCATAAGATGACCAAAGTGTACCTCAACCATACAGTATTTTAACATAGCAACAAAACACCATACTAGCTTTTGTGTTCAAACTTGAAAACGCTGCCTTGTTGTCTTAAGTTATATTGTTGTACAAAGATATTTTTATGAGACACTATATTTACAAAATCTTGTTGGAAAATGCAATGACATGTACCAAATGATTCAGGGAACCTTATAAGCTTTATAATTTGTATCACATCAATTTCCATGATATTTTCCAATGCTGTATCTGAGAAATGTATTATAGATGACTGACAAATCTGCTGTAAAGACAACAAGCAATAAACGGCTACAGTGCCCAAACTGTAAGAGGAAATGTGGTTAGATGCTTGATCATAAACAGTGATGACATCAGAGGAAGACAGATGAAGAGAATGTCTCATACGCTGCTGTTCACCCTATGTCTTCGAGTCTTACAAACACTAAACCACTTCTCTGGAAAACTTAGGGGCATTCTTCACCACTAAATAAACAATTTACCAGAAAGATGGGAACGTGAGCAAAGCAGACACGGGAAGTCTCCTTACTGCAAGCAATAACAAGGATACCAGCCTACTTTCTGACAACTACGTGGACTTACATTCCAGAATATATTTGTACATGATTTTTATGCCAGAATGCAATTATATGAAATGCAGATGCACATACGCTAAATCAATTTAAATGATGGAAACTAATTTGTGAGATGACATTGTGTCAAATTTAAAACCCAGTGGCCCAGTTAAACTGACAGGTCTATCTAAATATATCAGATTTCATAGGGGGTTACATTAAAAACTCCCCTCCGGATGACAGCTGTTACTGTAAAATACAGGTAGTGAAGAGCGGATAAGGTTTTATGCTTTGAACTTGTTTTGTGAATGAATCTGTGGGTGGACAGAGAGCTAAGTTTAGAACATGCAGCACCAAAACATCATCTGCCACCTCTGGTTTGGCTTTCCCCTGCATGGGAACCAGACCAAATTATGCCCCAAGATACACGATAATAAACAACGCTAATACAGAAGCATAGATTTTTTTTTTAATGCATTAGAAATATTATATTCTAGGAGGTTTCAGGGTAATTTCCCCTTAAAACCACATATACTCCAATGTTTTCAACCTCAAGTCCAGTTAGTCACACTGTCTAGCTCCAGTTAAAAGATCCAACCACAACAATAAGCTCTACATTCAACAAATAGAATCATACTTTCTTTCACCACTGTCTAGTCTGGGACCTTGCTTGTAACAAGGCACCAACTCCAAAACCAACTCTCGCCCCCACCCAAAAACGCCCTCCTTCTCCTCCCAGTAAGCCTGCAACCTATACGATCGCATGCCATTCAGCAGAAGAGGAGCTCCACAGATGAATGTGGCATACTGGTTAACTGCTTACTAATGTAGGGCAGGGAGTGCACTCAAAACAACTGTCATTTATCAACAGTCAAAGCTGTAATATGGTGACTAACTGTCTCTTTAGTACAACTCACTTTAGTTGAGTGAAAGTCTTTCTAGTTTCACATTTCAGTGTGTCCGAAGATCTCATTTGCACATGAGAATACAAGTCTATAGGTCAGTTTCCCTGCATACTCATCGTTTTTACATGGGCTTAACAGTTACAGTAAAAAGACATTATCTGTTGCCAGTTTACCACCATTGATTTGACACCCCACATATGCTGTAGTTATGAAAGTGGGTTTATATAGCGATATGTGTAAGCCCATGTGAACTTGCTTGTGAATTTAATCTGTTTAAACACATGAACCTTTATTGAGTGCAGAAAGTTCACATGCACTTTGATATTTGCCTCCCGTTTATAAAGGCCACAGAGTATAATTCTGTAATCTCCCATATCAAAATATTAATTACAATGTATAGACAGATGACACTAGTAGCTCTCACTGACATATTTATTATATTATTACACATCATTGGACATTAACTGACATGACTGAACAGTTTGAGTGGCCTTACGTGATTTGCATAACCCACACTCTTGGGACTGTCGTGCGTGGTGACAATGAAATACATTCATTTAGTGTGAAATTCATAGTGGTTAGCAATAACGACTAGTGAAACAGAGGATAGAAGATTGATATAGCGGTGCGGTTTATCTCTTGACGGGCTGGACGGAGGAGGGCTGGAAGCAGGTGAGCTGAAGCTTCATAGAACTCTTGAACTTGTTTAACAGCTCCTCCAGCAGCCTAGAAAAAGCAGTAGTAATAAATAGATGTAACTGAAAGATACTGAAGGATCTGTTGGTTCTCAGAATGACTTACTTCTTATCAGCACCACTCTGAAGCTGTGGAAGAGTGTCCAAAGCATGTTTGAAACTCACTCTGTAAGCAGAAAATCAGTTACATTTGGCAAGTTTTATAAGGGCAACACACTTCAAAATAATGTTAAGTGGTAAAATTTTTCAGAGTGTGTAAAATATTTAGTTCTTTTGTTGAAAGACCTTTAATTGCACAAATGTAATCTTGCTAAACTTCTATTGAGAAAAAAAAAGAAGAGGCCTTGGCTATAGATCTCTGTGGTAACATATCAGTGGAGAGGCGACCACGCGCACAGTAAGATGTTTTCCAGATTTCTTAGAGCAATAAAAATTATATAAATGTAAAATATGTAAAAGTTTAATGCCAGACTGTGGAATAAAGCAAAACATGAGAGGTACAAGTTACATAGTGCCCCTTTTTAAACACATGTTATGTTATTACCTTATTACAAACAGATAACCGAACTGATTAAACAGCAATAAAAAAAAAAGGTTCATTTTTCTCTTTTGGTGAATTCGCATCACCTTAAGGGCGAGATGAGCACACATTCACTTCCATCCACGGTGCAGAGCATGCATACAGCACAACCATATTATACTTTCACTTCCTTTCCAAAACCAAGCAGAATAAGGGGAAGGGATTGTAGTCAGGGATATGTGACTGTCAAGATTTATGACCAAAAGACTCAAAACCATTAACCACTCAGGCCTAGGGTTCCTGTCCAGGCCACTGGGTCAGTTTATGTGGGACACTTACATGCTTTTTGAGTTCAGATACGCAGAGATGGCATCTTTCAGTGCACAGATTTCAAGACGTGCCTGTGAATGCAAAAAGATGATGAAAAATGACAATGTTTTTTGCCAACTAACCAACTAGCATCACACAGGGCAGTGAGTGCATTATACTGTATGTATTAGAGCAGTTACAGAGCATCACACTGGGTCTATGAAAGTGCTTTTCACATACTAATAATGAGAGGAGACATTATTAATCAGAAGTGAAAACTCAAGATAACCTAGAAAATGATTTAATACTCATACTATGGGCAGTTAATGCTCATTTCCAGTGAAGATTGCATTGGTTTATAAACTAGAACCAAAATAGCAACAGGTGGAGTTTAGTCTGGTTTAGTCTTTAACATTTGAGTCTCGAGTCTTACTATGACTATGGTTGTACCTGCAGGGCACCATTTTTGCTGAAGGATGACACACACTCCATCAGGCGGCACATCTCATCTGCAACTGACTCCACTATTTTAGACAAAACCCTTGGAACCAGATCTTTGGAAACTGTGAAAACCTGAATGAGAAAATGTCATAAGTAACAAATTTCAAACACCATGAATTTGCACCCATGTATTTAATGTAGTTTGTATTACTTCAGCATGAACGGCAATGATGTTGACCAAGGCTTCTTTCAAGTAGTTTCTCACACCTGAGGGTAAGATGGATTTAAAATGTTAAAGAAAAGAGGATCCTGAAAATTGTGTTATCAAGAAAAACAAGAAACAAGGACTATAAAAATATATTTCTAACACTGTACTTGCTCTTTTGACCCAAAGGGACCTCTCAATGGGTGTATCAAGCAAAGGTATCATATCCCATGTGTGGTTTGGACTGCAAAATGTTCCTCTTTCATTTGTACAAAAATACACAAGCATCTTAGGAACAACAAAGCATCTAAGACTTTATTAAAGTATAGAATATATGGATCATCTGGGGACCCCCGTGAGACCCTCGTGCACATGCAAATGTAAAACCACAGGTTTTGCAGACACCCGCAGCTACTCTAAAGGCCAGGATATTATCATCAAGGGGTAAACAAAATATCCTGTGAGCTCTTACTGTAAGTTAAACGTGTGAGGATAAAAGGTGAACTTTACAATGCAACCCATAAAACCAAATAGGAGTTTGTTTACACACTGTATTGTTAAACTCTACTAGATTACTCTACTCTGTGTTCCTTACTGTATTGCTAAGAATTTTTAAAAATGATATCCAGACACTAATCAAATAGTATTGAAACTAGATACTCATTTGAACAAGTACTTTGCATACTGAAAACATTCTTGAATAGTTGTAAAAATTTCTGAATTTATATCAGAATTAGTATAAAACATTATTTGTATTGAGTATCAAGCCTTTTGCTTAGTTCAAAAATGTTTTAATTGTAACACTAGTACTGATACAGTAATAGTACCATAAGTTTTTTGATTTTGCATTGCTAAAAGGTCCTATAATATGAAAATTGACTCTTGTGAACTTTTCTCCCAAGCTCAACACGCTCTGTTCCCCTTTGTGATATCATGAAGCAATAGTTTAAGTTAACGAGTCCTTTTACCTTTTGTTCAATAGAGACGGTCAATTCCAGGGCTGAAATGATCTAAAATGATTCTAGTGAAGGTGTGTGAAGTTTAAAACACAGTGTATTACTTCCTGTATTACCATATGACATCATAAGGTGGAACAAAGTGTGAGAGAAACACAGCCTAAATATGCAAGATTTGTGTGTTAAATGTGTGAATGAAACTAAACACAATTCCAGGCATGTTTTTGATGGGTAAACAACAAATCAGATCAGAAAACAGCATAATATGGGCCCTTTATTGTTACCTGTTGGTGCTTGACAATCCCTCCAATCAAAGTAACCCGCATAAATGCCAGGCTCAAGGGCCCCGGCAATGGGGTCAGCCCGTCTCTCAATGTAGGCATCAAAGAGCTTTCTGTCCAACTCTCTCACTGCTTCCACACTCACCTGGATTAAAAATATTTATTAGACTTAGATTTAAAAAGAGAATAATCCATAGAAATGGTGATTACATTCAAATCCAGATAAGTAAAGTAACAAAAAGAGGTGATTAACAAATATTACAGGGACTTCTTGCCTGACAATGTTGGCTTTGTGATTCAGATATTAGTCATTGAGTGTAGTTGTTTGTGTGTGTTGTGAGTTGAGCTGTCTATAGGGTGACCTTTAAGATTGGAGAGAAATCTAGTCATGTTTCTTGTAGAGATAGTGATGGGGATTCAGCTTTTTGTATATTCTCTTTCACAATGACAACAATTACTCATCAACAATATTAAAAACAGACAATCTTAACACAACAGATTTGCAACGATGAGAGACGGGTTGACAATAAGTGTTTCTTTTTACTGACCCGGGTGATTTTATCAGTCCCTGTGAAGCCGTGTTTCTCAAAGTGATCGGCCAGGTTCAGGAAGGTGTGTTTCTCCAGATAGTGGCAGTTGCTGAGAATGATGAGAAGTCGCTGCTCCTACAAGAAAAGCAGACGAGATTGAAGTGTATGGATGGCAAAATATTAAAGAGGAATAATAAACCTAAAAGAGGAATTAAAGAGGTCTATTACTACATCTACTAAAGACAAAAAGTACCAAGTATCTGACAGATTTTCTTACTTCTATGAGCTTTTGGGGCTGAATTAACTTAGTTGATGGAGACTTTGGCCGATTACCCTAAAGGTTTTCGGTCTGAGCTCTGCTAAGAGGATAGAAGATTCTGCTGTGTAATTGGGTGTGGTGGATACCTCTGCCACCACTCCAGTGTCTGTATTTTATTAAGTTTATATTTACATTTTCATTTATACCTCATAGTTTAATTTACTTAGACTTGTGTTTTTTCCTTTTTTCGGTTTGAATCACCTGGATGGACCAGACCAGACCATCGCTGAGCCAAGGGGGAGCACTATTTAGTTTGTTTTGTTATGTTAGTTTAGTTAATGTTACTTTATTAGCATATATTTTCTGTAGTATAATGATTTGTGTTGCTTTAAATAAGTTAGTAGTTTTTGTGTGTTTGGGTTCAGTTAGTTGGCTCCTGGGCTATTTAAGAAGACCTGTCCCCTGTCTGGTTGGGGTTTTTTTGGTTGTGTTCAGTTGACTTTAAGTTCCCTCAGTTTGGGCCCAGTTTTTGTTGATGATTTGCTTGTGTTAAATTACTTTGGACTTTATTAAATTTAAACTTCTCTTGATACCTTGTCCCTTGTCTTCTCTGTTTGGTCCCTGACATTGGGCAAGACACTTTGCTCAACATAACAGTGAATACATGGGTTCAAACTAAGTCAAAACATAAGTAAAAGTGACACTAGTTAAACACCAGATACAAAGGTGAGTCCTTTCAATTTCTTAACGGAACAATGGAAGTACTTCTGAAAGTCTGAGTGAGAAAGAGGCCTGAGGAAGCAATCATTGACACAAACCATCTACCCAAGGGCAACTGCAGCTACATTGCTATTGCTAAATAAATTAATCCAATTGTGAAGTGACATTTCTTATTAAAGGTGCATTATGTAACTTTCTGGTGGAGGGTCCATCAAGTGTTTTTCTTCATGGCAATGTTATTGCTTTGTCTGGAATGTTTCACAGTATGGCATTAAACCTTTCTATATTCAGGGAGACCAAACCACACCAAGCTACAGGTCTGATCTGTGAAGAGGCGACCCTGCTCACAGGCAGAATACATGTTTTTCTATGTATAAAAGGGCTTTTGTCTTCTCTGCCCCCTCGACATGGAACAAGCTGCAAAAGGACTGGAAATTAACAGAACTTATTTCATTGAATGGCTTTAAATCCAGACTGAGAGCACTTGAGACAGCCTCCATAAATTGTACCTGTTTTAACTAATCTGTCATTTTAATTGTGTTGTAATTGTCTTTTTACTGCCTGTTTTTAACTCATTTGTATGTAATTTTAATTGTGTTGTAATTGTCTTTTTGCTGCCTCTTGGCCAGGGCTCCCTTGAAAAAGAGGTTTTTAATCTCAATGGGATTTCCCTGGTTAAATAAAGTTATATATATATGTATTTTCTGGGTGTTTTTGAGAAGTAAAACCACCTGGAATTGAATAAATACAAGGCGGAGCTGTTTAAAGTCATATCATGTCCATATCATATCATGTCATGACATATCCATAGAAACAAGCAGGTTAAGTATTTAATATAGTGTTGGTGAAACCTAATAAACATACTCTAAACTCTGGTCAGCAGATGTCAGTTCTGGCTGCCGTGCCCCTGTGGCACACATTGGGTTTTGTCTGGGGAAATCCCTCATATGCACCTTGCTCCATTTCCCTTTACCAGAAGTAACATACGCACACCCTGGTTTTCCTCCTCCTCGAAGCTCGAACCTCCTCAACAACATCTGAACAGCTTACAGGAAACTAGGACATCTCTGTTTCTTGTCCATCCAGGAAACAGACTGATAAAAGATTGTGGTTTACACGAGTAGAACCCACGCATCGGTGACAATGACAGCGATCTTCGGAGGCAGTTCAGCTGTATTTACAAGAGCACTGACAGGAAATAATACAACAGTTCAACTTACAGCTGTGGGGCTGAAGTCCTCGTGAATGGCACTGAAGCGGTCTGGAGACGAAAGGTCTACAGCAATGTTGCTTTAAAACACAAATATTTGTCTTACTGTTTTTTGTACCATAACATTTGCAGGGTGTTAAAGGAGTACTTACTGAGTTGCACTGATTTCCGCATCTGTCTTGGTGCTCAAATGATCCAAGCAATTGATAAAAACCTGAGAAGAAACCCATGACAGATTTCCTGTAGTGGACAATTATTAAGATGTAATGTGAAATGTGTATAGAAAATGTTACCTTCATAATTTTCACACTGAGCTCTGCAGCCTGGTCCTGAACCTGATCTACTTGCAACACCTGCACAATATTACAATGTAAACATTTTGACTGCAGAGCACAATAAAAAGTTATCAGTTAATTTATTGTCAAAGTAAAATCCAAGGATGCTTACATTAATCTCTCCTGGTTTGATTTCCAGTGGCTCTTTAAGAGACTGCAACATCTGAACCATACACTGTTCAAACTGTGAAGGCTGCAGGAAACATAAATAAACAGTAAATACTAAATACATGCTGTGGACTCAACAAATGTCCTGAATTGACCAAATGGCATTGGTCTGAAACAGGGAAAAAAGTTCATTTTTTACCAGGCTGGTGATCCCCTCATTATCAACTATCCAGTCTTCCTTCTCTGCCAGTCCCCTTACATCTGCATGACAAGCATAAAATGACCACAAGTTAAATATTATACAAGATAAATAGATTAATTACAATTCAGTTCAGTTTTATACCTCAATAACCTCAGAATTACTGTTTAGTGACGTAAACACTGGCTGAAACCAAAGATAATGACAAACAACAATTTGGGAGAAATAAGAGGAAAGTTACAGAGAAAACAAACTATTCTTCTGAAATTCACCAGTACCAACCAGAAGGGGTGTTTTATTTAAAATCTGTTTGTGAAACTGTATTTGTATCAAGACCAAGCATTTCACCCTTTTTAAATTGTAGCTAATCATTTGGATTGAACATAATAATGTTAGAACTGAACATAATTATGTAAAGACCTGTTCTGCCAGTTCGCCTTTTCAGAGCTGTTAACCATGTTATAGTTGTTTCCCATTCTTATTTATCCTCTCAAAGTTGTATTTGGAGTGATTTGCAAATGTTTGGACAATTTTTAATCACTTATTTTCACAACACCCTGTTGCCAATTAACCCCCATTTTCCCTGCCCCTGGTAGACTCCAATTTGATTTTCTTAATCACTGATAAATATGGGATTCAGCAGCCCTGCATAGTCATTTTGGTACAAATGAAAAAAATCTCTACGTCAGCTCCCACTGGGCACCACAGTTTTCTAACATGGAAGTCAAATTCTAACATAATGATCCATGTGTCAGATTCTAACTATACAGCAGGCTCGAGAACAATGTGTTCTTTAAAAATAGTTTAATGCCACTAGTGACAGATCTGACCTTCAGAAGTGTGGAGCAGAGTCACCACAAGGCACTGCACTCTCAGGTCCACCAGCAGATCCTGGATCACTTGGAGCAGATCGTTTGGTATCTCCAGAGCCGACAGAGCTTCATGACAACTCCTGTCCAATCAGAAACACAAGTCTATTATTAATATGTAAGGCACAAAATCACGCTCTATCAAAGTGTTTCTTTTAAAGACTAAGGTGGTCTCTCTTATCAACTCTTTGCCCTCTTTGGTATAACAACATTTTTTTTGGTTGTTATATCATATTATAACAAGTAAAATAAATGAAATCTGTAATTTTTTTGAATCAGTAAGGGCAACGGGTAACACTTTACTCAAAAAGTGGTATTCAACAAAATGTTAGTGTTGTTTGAAGAAATGCAAAATTTGAATTGGTTAAATTGTTTATAATAAAAAAAAAAATTAAAATCCTGCAAAAAAATAGCTGAGAAAATATAGAAATTAATCAAACTAATATTATAATTATTTAAACAAGGTTATTAAGAGATTTTAGCACCTTTCAGGGTAATTTTACAGTTTGCCCGATGCTTAAATATTACCAAATCCCCCTCTCACCTGACAGTATGTATAATCTGTGTCATCCACTGTCCGGTCAAGTCAGCCTTGTTCTCCCAGCCTCCATAAAAACTCTGCTCGTGGGGTGGAAGTGTGCCATTGAGCAAGGCACCTCGAATAAGCTTCACCAGCCGATTGGTCACCTCTTCTATCATTTTCTGCACATATAAAATAAAAGTAAGCCTTTAAGTGGTCAGATTTTGTTTTATTTAGAGAAATTTGAAAATGAACACAAGTTGAGAACCTTGAAGTCGTTTTGTCTTTGCCTGGCATTTTTCTTGGATTTTTCAACTTGTCCAGATTTTTCTCCAGTCTGGTAAAAATACAGAGAATTTTGTATTACACCTCCCAAATACAAAAGAGAGTCCTATGACTGAACATGTTGTGCATTAATGAAAAAATTATTAATTACCTCACTAAACAGACTTCCATTGACATATGAGATCCAAAGTTTCCAAAAATTTGGCAGTTGACCAATGACAACATCGGACAACTTTTCCACAAATTGTACCTGCTGAGGCGTTTCATACCTCCAGGCTGCAAAGACAAAAGATGTTTATAATGACATAAACAAGCAAGTGTAATTTTAACCTGACTTTTTCTAGATCGGGTTAAGACCATCCTACATAAAAGCAGCTTTTTGAGAAATAAATCCAACACTAAAAGATATCTCTGAAGAAGACACATTAGTCGCAACGCGTCAGCCATTCATAATAAAGGCTTTTTAAACTACAACAAGCAGTGTGCCTTAGCAGTTTTTGAGAAGACTTCTGACAATTCACAACTGAAGCTACTACAGAAGTTAAGTCAAAACATATTTAAGAGACTAAAAGATATCAAATGTAATTTTAATATAGATAGGTGATACCCAACCAGAAGTAACTGGCAGAGACACTTTGTCTCTTTTTGTTTGTTTTGCCCCATAGTTGGATAACGATGTAGAAACAACATTTGTGTGTCTGCCATGTTCAACAACAAAGTGAGAGCAGGAACAAGGGGGCAGGGAAAACGTTTCACACTTTATAATAACTACACTTGGAATAATTTTAGTAAAAGTATGAACAAAGATTTAATTCATTCATAATTAAGAATTATTCAGTATCTACTCATTTAAAACGTTTCACACTTTATGATAACTACACTTGGAATAATTTTAATAAAAGTATGAACAAAGATTTAATTCATTCATAATTAAGAATTATTTAGTATCTACTTATTTATTACTCTAACTCCTAACTTTAAGCCCTTAATTAAGTAGCTTGAATTATTCTTAATAAACTATTTGTTCATTGTCAGTTAAGTCTTTGTTCATGCTTTATTGAGGCCTGTTGAGGTGTAGCTATTATCACTTTTAGAGAACAAGTATTTCCTGGAAATCCAACTTGTGCACATTTACTGTATACTTGATGTAAAGGGACATTCAGTGATTTCACATTTTACACATGTACAGTGATTCCCCTACTGGAGGTGTTGTTAGGCAGACATAAACAAAGTGATCCACAGTTTAGTGCGTGGGGTAGGAAGTTATATGGTTAAAGTGTGTCTTACTGGTGGGTCGGGGTGTTCGCAGACTGCCCCCTCTCTTCAGGGATGAGGTATGGCCCAGGCGGCTCAGAGCGGATGAGCGGGTATCCCCCTCCAGCTCTAGTGCTCCGACACCCACTGACACATAATGAAAGAACACGAGAGGGGCAAGCGGGAGAAATTAATTTTGAGGGGAAAAAGAAACACATACTTGAGATATCAAATAATCAAATAAGTCATTTTCATAAATTCACATTCCACTGTAAGCTCAGCAAGCTTGGACACTAAACAATCGTCTGTCGCCCTCTCGGCCTCTCTTTATTTGTGTTCTGATCCATTTCTGCCCTGGCCCTCAGCTCACAGAATGTCCCGTTGTTTTCAGTGTGAGGAAACAGCCCACAGCTTTGTAACCACTGGGGTGAAGTGGGTTTACAAGGCACACAGCTCCTTCAGATGCCATCGAAGGCCACTAGATGGCAACAGAGACCTGACAGAACAGGGAAAGTGAAGGGAGTCTCACACACACAAGATGTGATACAAAACCTTTTGACCACATCTTTGATTTTGAATCGTCACTAACTTTCATGGTGAAAGTTAAATGAAAGTGAAACAACAGGTATAGTTTTCTACAACTAAAATGAAATTGAAACTTTAAGGAGGTTTGTGCATTGCTGCAAACGCCTACATGTAGATTGTCTAAATGAACAGTGATAGATGGCCACACTTTCGAAACATGTGCCTGATACACTCTGAAAGTGAAGTAGTGAGTCACGGTCGGAATGTGGTATGAGAGCCTGGATTGAGAAATTCCCCAAACTAAACAGCAAAGTTGGCTATGCAACAATTCAGTCGTCCAGGCTCAAAAATGTAAGGAAATTCTTAATTGACTTGGATTATGTAGTAAACATGCAAAGGGATCTCATGTTCCACTCATGGCCCCATATGGAGCAGTGCAGAGGCTGTCTGGAGTCTCTTTGCACAGAGATGAGAGCTGCTGTTGATCCAGGTGTAGGCTGAACCCCGGGGTCTGCACACAGCACTGATGATGGGTGGTATTGTCTATATGTGCTTAGTCTTTAAAAGACATTTTCTGACGAATCATTTACACTACAGTGTTACAGAATTAACATGATTAGAGAAGTGTTCCCTCGCTCCCCAAAGGATCATCTAACTATAAATACATTATATCTAATACGCACACAAGTTTTCTGAGATTTGTGCCACATATTCCCAACACAACCAGTACAAAGACTTTACTTTCATTACCTTTATCTGTCCTGATCTGCATGCTCACTTAGCTGTGATAAACACGCTCCGCAAAGAGGTGTTCTGGTTCTGCCCAAAATCACAACCGCATGTTTCCCAGAGGAACGGATGGACTCTGGTCCCTCTAATTGTTCACTGACAAATCTATTTTCCAACGAGCAGAATTTCATTCTAATTGTATTGACATTGGCAGATGAAGCAGTGTTCAGGAAATAAGAGAACTGCAGTTTATAATTGACTCGAACCGGCTCCGACTGTAGCACACGAGTGTTTAGACATACGGAAGCAACTTGCACTGCTACGATTCTTCACAGGGAAATGTCAGTGTCCCAAAAGATGGATGGATCTATTTCACATTTTGGGCAATTTGCTAAGTAATTAAATGAATCATAACTATACTAGAACGACCTTTGCTTCGTACGAGTCTTTAACCATAATTTCTTTCATTTGCAGGACAAAACGACAATCTATCACATAAGACTGATTCTTGCCACGTGTGATGTTGACACGGGGATAAAGAGGTTATTATTTAAATGAGAAACGCAAAGAAGGAATTGCAAAGAAAGGGCCACTGAAAATTTTAGAAAAAAAGTTCAGGCTGAACTGCAAAAATGAACACACAAGGACCAGATAATCAGAGGCACTGGCTTTTAGATGAGCCAAGACAAGAAACAGATGATAATACATCACTAAAAAAGCTGTTTCCCTTTTCATTATTTCAGATGGGGCGCTCAGTGTTGGTCCTGGTTTTGGTCCTAGATAAAGTCCCATTTTAACTTCATGTAGTTCTTCTTTGGCCCTGGTTTAGCCCTGCTTCAATTCTGATTTAGTTACAGGTTTAATTCCAGGTTTAATCCCTGTTTAGTCACAGTTTTGACCTAGTGTGTGTGCATGTGTTAATGTAGACTTATTTGACTGTACAACTTATTTATAGCAATATTTCCATGATTACTAAATGCTATTTCAGGACATCAGGTTTAAAAAACAATGCAACAACTCAAAAAGGGGCAATCCCTGGCATGATAAGTAAGACAATATTTAACTTCATGCAACCAACCCCCAGACCCCTGAAGCCAGAGCCCCGGAAACCATTGTTACCCTTAGCATTAGACATGTTTATGTTCCAGCTGAACTATGTGAGGCAGCCACCCACCAACAATGTATTTGTGTGGGTGCCTTAGTACGATATGGGCCTTACGTGTGTGTCAAAGGCTGAGCGGACAGTTTAACATCCAAATTTTTTCTGCCGGCTGATTTAACAGAGGAACAGTTTAATTGGGGTTAATTATTCCAATCCATCTGTGAAGTTACATGCAAGTGTGCACAGTAACAAGTCAGGCTCTGAAACCGAAAAGCCAATGTTCTCTCACTTTCATCTTTTTCGAACGTTAGCGGAAAAATAAACACAAAACTTGAGCAGAGCAGCAAAGGGAGGTCGTCAACAGTGATGAGGGCAACGCTACAGTCATTCATAACAAATCTATAGTACAGGGCCACTAATTGAAAATGCTCAAAGTAGTTATTTCACTTCCGGTGTAATGTAAATGAATACATGTGTGAACTTATATGAATTTGTTACCTCTTTGTCCACTGATAAACTCGTCTCTGCAGTTTTGCATGAGCTGTAGGATCCACTTGTGCTGAGCGTAGATGCACTGCCAGGCTGGGTCACCGGGAGCATGGAGGTCCGACAGGTATCTACAGAAAGGATGGAAATGTTCAGGGATGGGACAAAATCTCGTGCTACAAGATCTTGCAAGACAAAATTTCCACAAGATTCCACACACATGAGGAATGAGTGATTTTTTTTCCCCATTTGTTTAGTTTTTGATTTGACAAAGAAAGGGATAGGGTTAAAGTGCTGGTGAGTTACCTTTCATGAAATGCTGTAGTAGTTCAAAAAAGTAGTGCAACCATGACAGCAAAATAAAATAAAGTAAATCAAATGGGACCAAAATTTTGAACTGAACTACACTATTTCCTTATTATAGAATATATCAAAATCTCGTCTTGTCTCTTCTTGTGGACCCAACCTTGCAGCCCACCCCTAAAAGTTACATAGTGGAATTCACAAGCTTTAGACAAATGATAGAAAATATGGAAATTTTGCACATAAAATCTATAATTTAAACATTTCAGCAACTAGGCATTTCCTCTGTGGAAAATAAATGTATAATAGGCCGGATTAAAAAGTGGTCTTGATGCAATATAAAAAATCTAAGCAAAACCAGATACAATAACAGTACATGTAAAAACAGCTTGTAATTGTGTGAACATCCTTTATCATTCACGTCAGTGGAAAATATTCTATTTATATTACATAAAAAAAATGCTGGGCTATTTCCAGTAATCATTATGGTTCTCCAGGAAGATTGTTTTCCCTAACACCACTAAAATGAATATGGCAAAACTACGGTGTCCAGAAAGGAGGAAAAAAAAGAAACTACAGTTCTAGTAATTCTTTAAAGTTGTGTTTTTTAAGTTAATTCATTTGGCGGTTGACTAAAGACACACCATGTGCAATGATTTATGGACCAAACATGGCACTGGCAAAAGATCTAAAAAACTGTACGTTCTCACGCAAAAATAAACAGCAGATTAAAATGTCCATTCACGCCAAAAACTCCAGTTAACTCCCTCCCTGCACTTTGCTGTGTGCTCATAAAAATAATATGTAAATGAATAAAAAAAGCTTAACAATCAACTGATTAAGCAACTTTACGACTTCATCCCAACCCTACTAATGATTAAATATTTTCTCTACACAAAAATAATATTCCCAGTATAGCAGACATATTTTGTCCCAAGTGGAACATATTTTTAGACACATTTGGTGTTTATCCTTTATTCTGGCTTATTCTTGGAGTCATTATATTCCCGTTACAAGTGTGTTTCTCATGAGGTGGCATCCATCAAACATTCGCTTAAACAGACACACCCACTCTCCCACCATCCCGAGCCGAGTAAACAGGCCAGGGCCAGGCCTAATGCAGCGGGATGAAAGATGTCGCTGTGCGGTTTAGAGCTGCTCTCTGTGATCCTGACAGCTCCATCTTAACAATAATAAATTATAACAGACCACAAGTATGAACAGATAAATGTACCAGTTTAAAAGCCAGCCCAGAGAGAAAATAGAAAAGTAAGAAATGTGTGAAGTAACACCGATGACGACTCAGATATTATTGAGGTGAATAAATTGTTTTTGGTATAGCTCAACTTAAGACTAAAAATTAGGTATAGGGAAAGAAACACTCAATGCCATTCCTGGAAAGTTCAAAATGGAAGTAGAAATACATTCCTTCAAAACACACCTAAATAAGTAGAGTTGTTAGGATACGAACATTGTCTAATTTGATGCTAAGGTCTTAATACCACAATAGTATCTGTGTATCATTTGGGTATGAATTGTTTTAAAGCTACACATAATTGTACATACCTGATATATCTTTTCTGATCATGTAGTGTTGATGGAGTCTGAAGCAGTTTCTCTAACAAAAGAGTTCTTAGAGCCGTAATTCTTGTCTCAACCTCTGCATACACTGCATATTTAAAAGATATAAAATGTTTGTTCATTGATTGATGCAGTAAAATCATTTAAGGTTAACTATAGTAATATTTTTTATAGGGTTTGAATGAAGTCTTTACCTTTCTTGAAAACGGGGACCTCAGTGTTGCCGAAAAGAGATTTGGCTTTCTCATAGTCGTTGATTACCACATCATAGTCACCCTGAGAGAAAAAATACATGTAAATTATACAGAGGGAATCTTACTTCTTTTAACAGACAAAGTTTATGATGCTTAAACTTCTGTCTGTTAATAATCTTTATATTTTAATACCCATTATATTTAAGAAATGTAAATGTTTCACTACTGAAAATATGTTTGTATATTGAGAGTTGGGGTATTTTATTTGTAAATCGTGTTAAAAGTAATTTTTACATTGTATTGTACCTTCTGGATATTGCGTTCAATGTTGAGTGGCAAATTGAACAGAAACTTAAAGCGTTGAAGGACGTTGAGAGCATTGCGTGTAGAGTCTGCCTTGTCTTTCCGCCCCAAAACCTCCTGGAAAAGTGTATCTGCAGTATCACTCGCTCCTGCAAAAAAAGAATGAGAATTAGAGGTGAAGAAGTGGTAAAATGGTGCATACTGAGTTACTAAAAAAATAAATTTTGATGCCACATAGTCGACTTAATGTTGGCCTGGCATGTTCCCTGCTCTACAAACTTAACCAACACAAAAATAGTAAAGCTTCCCATGAGAGAGTGACAGTTTGGTCGGAGCCTGCTAGGGGGAACCTCTGAGCAGAAAAATGGCATTGTGGGTGGTCGGAGGTGCCATCAGAAAGACATAACTTAACGTGAAGTTGTTTTAATCAGACAAAAGCCACAATACAAGAATCAAAAAGGGTTAGATTTCACAGGACTTCTGAACAAGGTTGTCTCAAAGTGAACATTCTGGCGTAACTATGTGGTGATTGAGAGAACGGGACAGTATGTTTGACACACAGGTTTTGAGGGCACGATGGCCATTTGCGCTCACGTCTGGGGCTGTGGGGATGAAAGGTACGTCCGGCTGCGAGGTTTATTTACTTTATAGTCCAGGGGAAAGGCTTGGTTAGGCGCCCTCTATTAGGAGTCACATTATCATACATGAGATGTGTCTGCTTAAAGACCAACTGCTGGGCCTGTTGAAATAAATACTAAATTGTCTTATCGTCAAATAATTTTTGAGAGTCAGTATTTATCCTGAGTACTTTTTTCTTTGTGCTACTGGGACTTTTTTGTTATTTTTTTGCAATATTATAAAATTTGAGCTGTGGAAGGTTGAATTATGAACTAAAACTATACAGTTTAATTACTAAAGTGTTGCATTCTGTTATTTATTCATTGCAGCTCATGTTTTTTTCACAATATTGTAAATTTAGAATACTTTTTGTGGATAATTCTGCTTTATGGTTTGGTTTCAATATTATCGTTTATCATCTTAATTTATTAGAGGCAAATATCGCACTTCAAAATTTGTTATCATGACAACAAAAGCTTACTATGGAGAAAACTATATATTTTACAACTCTTTTACAATGTTATCAAATATAATATGACACATTTCATAGTAATTAATGTACAGATACACACAAAATGAAATATTTCAAGTGGTATTTTTATTTGTTACTGATTACAATGGTTAGTGAAAATAGATTGTGGTGATGAAAATAGAATATATAACAAATAAATAAGTAACAGTTTGAAGTATTTATTTTTGTATATAGTAGCCCAGTGTAGCAGCCTATCGTGAATAAATACAAGTATGTTTAAAAATGGACTTCACATTTATAATAATCTCTGTATGAATGAGTATTCAACACATATTACTATATAGTGAGACGTTATGTAAGTAAGTTTATTGCTTGAATGTGACTACAGTAAACTGGATGTGCAAAAAAAGTTAAATATATTACTCACATTTAGGATGCAGGAGGCAAGAGATTGAATGTTTTTAACAATTTCTGCAGTAATCCAATATAGGTCCTTTTTTATCCAAAATTACAGTTATATCAAAATTACAGTTCTATCAAAAGTTTGTTGCGATCATGTGGACAAAAATAAATAACAATAACAGTTTGTTTTAAGTTCTAACACATTTACTTACTGTTGAGGATATTCTCCAGTCGCTGAGTCATGGACCCCTCCACTCTTTCTGTGCCATCTGACTCCAGTCTCTGGTGAATAGCTGCAACAGACAGTGAGAGAACGGTGGTCAAATAAAACACATTTCCTGGTTAATTAGGTAAATAAGTAACAATAAGTTTAAACCAAGAAAATTAACATGACCCCAGTAAATAATTCACAAGCGGCAGATACTTTGTTCTTTCAGTACAGATAAAGTTAGACAGGCTGACTCCACCTTGCAAATTAGTGTTTTTTACGAAGCTGAGGAGTTGCCCTGTTCAAACTGCCTCAGATCAATTATGCAGGTAAATGAGCATTCGGACGCAGAGGTAATGTGAATCTAAAATGTTCCAACTTTGTGTAAGATAACATTTGGGAGCATAAAGCTGGTGATCACAATGTCAATAATGACTTCTGTGGGGAATTAAATGTAGAATCTCATATGGCTTGTATTCGTCACTTAGCATGAAGGCTTTGTGCAGTATAGGGAATCTAAAAGAGGGGGATGAGAGGAGAAAACAGGGAGAAATGGAGGAGGGAGAGAGAGTGTGGTATGGCAGCGGCAGTAGATAAATAAATGGTGTGCAGTAGTGGGCCGCTGGGTGCTGAGAGCCGCTGTGTGGGTTTATTGACAGAGCGGAGTAGAGGTGAAGAAGGCTTAGGAGACCTTCTCAAAAATACTTGTGGAACATTTCAAATATGTAACAAGGAGATATCTCAAGAATGAAGTAAAAGCATGAAAGATATTTTAAATTCTAGACAAGAATTTCTCAAAGATGTTTAGAAAAAATGAATATATTCTATCAGAGTTCGATTTGTAAAAGTTTCATGTGCTTACTTGTGCTGTCACAATAAAAACAAATAAAATATATAGGCCTAATGCAATTTTTTTTTACAAAAAACAATAGTACCAATTTACCACATGATCTACTGATAGTAATAATAAAAGTATACTATTATAATAATGTTAAAACTACAAACTTGGGTCTAAAGTACTCCATGTATTTACAGTTGCTCAAATTATTATCTAGTTTAGAGAGAAATTACAGCTACTAATTACTGATTAGTTTGTGTTTTTTTGACATTAGCCTTTACCATTATGAAACATTTTAGACATTTTTAATGTTGTGATTAAAAGCAGGAGACAATCACGGGCAAGAGATTAGACAAACTGGCAATTCCAGCACCAACAGGACACGTTACAGTAGGTCTGTTTATGTGCACTTTGCTTTACAGGTGAGCTAAAACAGCAGAAACTTCTACTGTTATTTCCTCACTGCCAGGAGGCTGGAGACAGCAGTGTTGAGACAGCAAATGGTATAGACGGAAATCTGTAAATAAATACGACGCTCAAGACAGACAGAAGCCTGAAGGCAAAGAACGAGGTGACTCCTACGCACGCCTTTGCTAATCAGAATAGACACTGACCCAGTGTGCACCTCTCACTTTTAGATGACCAGCAGCAGAGAATATGACCATATGCAGAGTCAAACAAAGGGGCCAGGGGAGTGAGTGTACATGTGATTGATAGGGCAGAACACACAGGAAGAAAAAGACACACGCACACTCCAGACCTGGCTCACGTCTCAGCCCTCGCCCCCTCTGCCCTTTACCAGCTGCGTGTCCTCTGCCTCTGTCACACTGTTAGCTTCTGGTGACGTCACAGCTAACCTAAACATCAGGTCAGCTCCGGATAAGACGTGCAGCCAGGACCTAAGGAAGAGCTCCTGCTTGCCTTCCTGAAACTATTGAGTAAAAAATGAATAAGAATAAAAATACAGCAGCGTCCCTGGATTCTAAAGCTGGAGATGTTTTGACTACTGCCGGGGCTGGGGGTGCGGGGAATAGGCCCTGGGAATCAGGCATTTTTGGACCACGGTAGCCGTTCCGCTTCCTGCATCTCTGGGAGACTTCCTTTTCACACAACAATGAAAAACCTCAAAATTCAACATTTTTAGTAGAAACAAGAGCAAATTGTCCAGCCCTCGGTCTGTCAGTCAATGAGCCCCAGTGACCTGACCCTCCTAAAGCAACATTTTTCACTATGGCTCCATGTCTAAACAGCTTTTTCCATCTCTTTCAGCAGTTTATGGTAGTTCACATGGAGAGTTTACAGAAAGTTTGTGAATAGAATAGCAATAAATGATTTAGCCTGGATTGATGATGAAGAATTATAAACTATTTGAGGGAATGATTAGTTAATTAGGGGAAAATTATTACATTGCAAAATAATTAGGAAACTATTACATGCCAACTGCTGCTTAAGATATTTTCACATTTTAACTTTTTTTGCATGCTGCAGCCACGTCCAAATTCAAAGAATAGAAGAGTATTAATCATGCGCTCTAACAATTGCACATATTTCTTTTCAGCAGCTCTAAATGAGAAATATGAATAACAAAGACATGATTCACACGTTTTTGAACAGCTGTGCTAACTGGGGATTGGCATTGAGCTAAAACAGAGCGTCTCAGGTTTGGCTGCAGGACTCACCGTGTGCCGCTGGTATGTGGGTTTGGCGGAGCTAAGCTAAGCTAGAGTACAGAATATCTCTAAATGATCCCTGCTGGCTAACCACTTAATTTCATCTGACTGTAAAAGCCAGGTGTAAGCCAAGAAAGGATGTTGTAGTGGTGTAATGAGTCATCATGAGGAGACAGGAGTCAGGTTTAAATGAACTAAGTTCGTGTGAGCAAAGTTCAACATTGGCTACAATATAATACACTATTATATTCTAGAAATTACATTTGAAAGAGGCATTTATGTGTTCACAAAATAAGATTGTTTTTGTCTCATGCTATGAAGCAATAACCACGCTGGCATTTAGCGCTTTCTACTAATAGCATATGCCACATCACTCGGTCAACATCTCTTCTTTCCATAAAAAATGCAAATATACAAAATAAAAGTAATAATGTAGTAATTTGGAACATTTATGCTTAGTTTTTATGTAATTTAAGTCAATGTATTGCACAACGTCTCTTCTTCCTGAGAGGACAGTACATTTCCCATTAGGCAGTGGGCACACAGTGGACACACTCTGTTTGAATGTGAGAATCACTATGTATTGTTCCCTTTGGTTTGACTGGCTCTGTTATCGGCACTATCAGTCCTAATACTCCAGTCTGCATTGTGTAGGTCTGCTCTGTTTATTTAGATTCAGTCACTAACAATGAAAACACTGCCTCGATCCCAACTGGGCCACAAACATGCGGAAAGCAATAATAATAATGATGATGGAAGCAAGAAATTGGATTTATAAATAGTACGAGGAAGTAACTAAATAGCTATGATGGCGGCAGGGAGTAAACAGACAAAAGTATAAATGACAACTTTAACAATTGATTTTAAATACCACACAGAGAAACGGGGCTACAATCGTGCACCTGTGTTCATTTTTATATTACAAAACCTCAATATACATCTTCATTCAACACTTGATTGATCAAATATTAGGAACACATTTGCATAATTTCCAAATATCAAAACCGTGCTCTGTGGGAAAATGTGGGAGATTGATTTAAAATGTGTGTATATAAATTACAGCCTATTTGACAGTTCAGAGTATCCCACATTCGGAGACAAATGAGTTCATGTTTCTCACCTGCAAGCGCGTCCTGAGCCTCAAAGAAAGTACTGAGGCCTCCCTTCACGTACGCCAGGCTGCCTTCATTCTTCTTATTGGCTTGTTTTTTCAGATTATTGGCTGCGATCTTCAACTGCTCAAAACTGGAGCGACAGGACCACAAAGGCAGAAGTCATAACATGTGCTTATATTGGTTAGTTGACTGAAAAAATTAAAGTGTCTGTAACAGGTTAGACTACTTATTTCTCTAAAACACAGTTAAGATCATTATATTTAAGAATTTTGCAAAAACATTCACACTTGTCTCCCCATTTTGGCCATTTTTTAGGTTTACAATTTTACTTTCTGGTTGGAAATAGTGAAATCACACTAGGGAGTTCCATAACTTACCTAGACAAACTCCTTTAATGTACACAAAAATTATGATCTGACAAATGAAATTAAATACAACTTCAGCAAAATAAAGGTGTTTTCTTTAAAGTATCAGAATGTGCTTAACTTCTGGATAGTGCCGTGTCACCAGTATGTTTGAACTTCCTGTACTTTTCAACATATTTTTCAAAGTTTTCACCCCAAACTTAATTTGGGTAAAGCTATAATTTATATTTGCAATAGTTATAATCCCACCAAATCAAGTCAAAATGAGAGGATCTTAAAATCTTTGTCACGTGCGCTTTAAATGCTAGTTAAATGTAAATGTATATACCTTGTTAAAACAATTATATTTTATTACATTGCCAAAAATGGGACTACATTTTATTTTCTATCTGTGTCACAATGAGCTATAGCACTTTAAAATAAACATTTTATACTAAATACATTAAATGTTTATATTTCAATTTCAACACAAGTTTTGGATAATTTATACCATGGTAAAGCTAATTTCACTTTATACTAAACTGTGCACATAAATAGATATATTTGCAAATCCATAGAATAGTATGGGATTATGAGTGTCAATGTCATAGTGAAGTTTCCGGTTGAGGAAGAAACAGTCACCCAGGGAAGTCCAAACACAGGCTCCTGGTCAGACTGATTCCTGGGGTCTGGGTTACTGGAAGGATAAGCAGCGGAGAGGGAGGAAGCCAGGAGGGTCCAAAATAACTCCTGTCTGCTCTGACATGACAACTGGGCTCAAGGTTCACCAGCTTTTCCTCATCTGCATCTAGAGTCTCTCGTCACCAAGCCAATTTTAAAACACGTGACAGGTTTTTGTAATTGCTTTTTGGTTTGGTGGGAATGTACCCATGGTAAATATATTCATCACAGTATGCAGGTTGTGAAAAACAGCTGAGAAAAAAGTACAAAAATACAGGACTTGGCAGAGTTCTAATACAAATTATTTATGTCATATAGTACCCATGTCATCAATGTACAAAATTACATACAAAATCCATAAACAATTTACACAAAAGGTACCCATTTTTTATACATGCAACTTCTTCCAATTAACCAATACTGAATGTAATATTTGAATTATAAATAACTGTGACAGTGTAGCATGGGAATTAAAATAAACATACCTGGAGCCTGAGTGGTTTTCTATCAAATACCAAGCAGCGGAGAAGTTTTCACTAGTGAAATCTCCACTCATCCCTGGAAACGTCTGCTCCACATCCTTTTGTGGGATCTTTCCTCTAAAACACAATAAGGAAGCAATCGTGTGTTATTGCAGTTCTATATTAATTAGACAAATAAATATAGACAGACATAGTTAAAAGACACAGTTTGTCAGCAGGGGGCAGTGTGTAGTCAGTAGTCTTCCGTCTGTGAAAGTCTGGCGTGGGAAGTGCAGTGTGTGACGCCTGGGTGCCCCGAGAGGACCCAGTGCTCATTAAGAAAGTTTGATCTCTGCTAATGACCCATGGCCAACACAAACTGAACCCCAGCCCCACCATCACCACCCACTCTGCTTTTGCACACACACACACACAAGACAAACTAACACACTCATATTGCTGTAATATTGCCCATCCGAAGAAAAAAAAAAAAGATTTACATGATGGTCACACAAGAGAGATCATAATATTGTAACTAATGAAACCACTGCTAAAATGTAATGTATAGCATTATATATACCTTCAGTTGTTTCCAGTTTATTTACGGTGTGTTTCCTGGTTTAGTATATCTCAATGCAAGGCTGGGCTGTGTCATTCGCTGAGGACTGACTTAGGGTTATAGTGTGTACAACCTAAAATAATACAAGGTGTTTTTCACAGTAACTGCATTGTGTTTCTGCAAGGGGTTTTGGTCCTGAACACATTAATCAGAAAAATGTAATATTTACAACAGTTATCATAAATATCATAAATATCATATACAGTCAGTGACTGGTGCTGACAAAAGCTCTTAAAATTTTTAAGTATTTTTATGATCTGACCTTATATCTGACCCAACTGAAATCACAATTGTGTGCGTTCTAATACAATTACAAATATTTCTAGAGAAAACTAACTGCTTTTTTACTACATTTTTAAAAGTTCACAATTCCCTCCCAAATCTGCAGCTAACCGTATATTTTTTCCCTGCCATTGTTATGCACATGAATCTTTTATAATCCTAATAAAAAGTTTTGATTGCCTAAGATACCGTCACCCAATAAATTAATTGAAGTAATACAGCTCAAGGTGCTAGGAAAGCTAATTTAAATACCTCCAACTGGAACACCACACACAAGAGCTAATAGATAAGCGTCTTAAAAAGCTTAAAGTTGTAACTTATCAAACCCAAGATGACCGCAGTCATAACAATAACATGTATGGTATTATTCCATTTTAAAGGACATGATGGATGCTCTGCCCAGTGGGGAGTTGAGCAATGGGTAATACTGTTTATAAGGGTCTTGTCTCTGGCCACGAGCGGTCACTTGCCCCAGGCCCCTTCAAGTTAAACAAACATTAAGCAAGAAATGCCAAGATCTGACAACACAAGCTATACATTACAGCCATCTACGGCCAGTCTGTGTGGGAGGCTCAACTTGGCGGGAGTGTGTACTTGTCTCAAAAGGTTTTCTACTCTACTTTAAAGACAATTATTGTGTTTCCACTGCTGTGTACCGCGGTCACAGAGTTTTCAGACATTGCTGTGTTGGCAAAATAAATCAAACGGCTGCATATGGGGTGAGTTTGTGTCTGTTTATGGAAGTAAACCATGACTCACGGACTGGAGCGCGTGTGTTTACCCCTCTGTGATTGTGCCGAGTGATTTGTGTGAATGTGCGTGTACTGGTGTCTGTTCTAACCTACTTGTCTATGTCGATGCCCAGTGGATTGGTGGGGCGCAGGGAGAGGGGGGACAGGCCTTTGTTGCGGTCAGTCCTCATGTCGTAGTAGTTCATCTCGTCCACCCACACAGCAGACTGGTCCAGGATACCTGCAGCGACACAGGGCAATGAAGGACAGGGAGCGTGATATGTATCACATGTTAGGTGGAAAAGTGCACTGTGCATTGACAGCGCTGGTTAATGTATTTGTAAAATAGAATGTTTGCGTTATTTAAATTGCCCTCACTTATCTTCTAATTTATTACTTTGGTTTCACTTTTACCATAATTGATCAATATGACAATACAAGTACAACAGAATAGGCAGAAAAGCGTAATGTTTGGACCATTTTATGTGGTTTATAAAACCTTTGGAAGCCACATTGATATTTCCTCTGTTTATTAAATGTAATTCAATAATATTATTTTGAAAAAATTGCAATACATGTTGGAAAATAACATTTTGATTGAAGAAAATGTCTGTGTCTCTGCAATATGAACATGTCATTTCTGGAGGCCAATACAATACATGTTCAGTCTAGATGAGTGGCTCAAGTTTACACAGATAGTCTATTCAGTCATTTTGTTTGTGTGTGTGTGTGTGTGTGTGTGTGTATATTTTTTTTTGTTTTTTTTGTTTTTGTGGGGAAGAGACCATGTGGAAGAAAATCCTTTTGTTTTTAATGGTAAGAGAAAACCAAACACAGGTCATGGTATATATGCTATGGTAGTTTAGTCTCACCAATGCGCTCAGGCTTCAGCAGCTTGAATGACACGGTGGAGGTGCCAAGGCCTCCAGATTTGGTGGTGACGATGATCTCTCCCTTGTCATCTTTAGCAGGTCCCACACGGCACACAATTTTACTCGCAGACATCCACTCCGCTGTTAACAGGCAGTTATGGCCGCAGATTGACAGTCCTGGGACCAGGGAAAACCAAAAAGCACAAGAACAGAGTAAGAGATACTGATAAGATGTGACAATTTAAATAAACAAAGTGAAACAATTACATAAAAACAAGACAAACTGTTTACTGCCTTAGTATTTCTCTGCATGTCAGATCAATGTGCGCAAGGGGTCAAAGTTCAAGATGGGGTCATGATGGGCATGTGTGGCCGTGACCTCTCACTTGGAGCTTAACACGTTTCAATTGTGTGCTAAGTGGCTCATTACTGGCACACTGAGCTCCGCACTTACGTCTGTCATCCTTTTTAACCCCTCTTGAACACTCTTTCAGAAGGTAAGTCAACACACAGACAAAATACACCCTCCCTAAACTAATTTATTATCCACATGGTTTAATGAGTAATATCAAAACCCCAAAAAAGGGAGAGGCAAATAGTCCATAAAAGCATAAATACTATGCACATCAGTGTCCGATTTCCTGCCTCTGTTCTCTACTGGTTGTTGTTTATTTGAATACACAAGCACTTGGAACATTTGTGAATATAATTGTCTAATTCTAGGCCCTTGGGATATTTGGGACAGAAATAGGCCGACAGCTGGAAAACTGTGAAGTGCGAAGTGCAGTGATCAGACAGCCCAACCCCAGTTGTCTGTCCTCTACTGTTAAGCAGAAAAGAAAAAACATTGGTACACTGAACAAAACGACTTAAAAACTGAAATCTTGCAAACAACAAACTTAAATAGTTACTATCTGCAATTATCAAATTAAATTTTCTATATTTTGTTTGGGGCCCACATAAACTATGCCTTATTAGAGAATTCTGAGTTTATTAAATCATTTCGTAAATATTTTTTGGTCTGAAAAGAATAATTTTCCAATATTAGCAAATGTTTAGAAAGAAAACAACCACCATAAACAAAGCTATGTGGAAAGAAATTATATCTTAAATAGAAAGCTTATATACTTAAGATACACGGCACCTGTAAGATTCCATGAAAATAGAAAGTTAAAACCATATTTCAGAACATTTACAATGGACAGTTTTATGCCATACTATGGAAAATTATTAGCCAAAGGAACAATATTTCCATGGATACAAGGAGCAGGAGGCCCTCCTCCTGGGCAAATAAGACAGGTTTGTGGAGCAAAGCCCGCTCACAGTAAGTTTTTCAGTGTAATAAACTTTTTTTTGGCTAAAAGTTGCATACTGTGGCTTTAAATTAATTGTGTTTTAAATTGTGCTATGTGGCTACTGGCAGCTGTGTGCAAATTAAAAACATTACCAATGAGGTCAGCTGGGCCCGTTCCCAGGTTCTCTCCACGGATGGTAACTTTGGTCCAGGCCGGACCTTCTTTGGGAGAGATGCCCGTGACAAGCGGGGGCTGTCGGGCACGAGACATTGTGGAGGATGGACAAAGATCTGGACACGTCAATCAGCACCTGGAAGACATGACACAAACAATACACTTTTAGTTATTTATTGTGTGTGTGTGTGTCTGTGTGTGTACTCAAAATCCTGTAGAAGTATCATTCTAAATTTAGTTTAACCAGGGAAGAGAAATGTGCCAATACACTCGGGTGTCCACAGTGTTAAGTTCTCAACCTGCAGGCCCTAACCATGTACGTATGCTGTGCGGTAGTTATCTCCCTGATAATAGGAAAAATAGAGCAGAGAGCCAAGAGCGAGTGAGCAGACAGAGAGCAGAGAGGAAAGAAGAATGTAAACCTCACGGCGAAGGATAAATAAACCTGGCCTCCCCAATCATTCCACATGAGCCCGCACAACACAGTAAGGAGTTTGGACCAGAGACCAGAGAAGGAGCTCCCATGCAAATCACTTCAATTTGGGGAGAGACAAAGACTTCAACTAAAAGAAGGGAAAGGATGTATTTCAACAGCACAGATGTTTGCTAATAAATGACTGCCAGGCTCAAAAAGGCTAACCATTCTGTGCGCTCTATGGCTGTCTGAAGGTTCCGCTCTTTTGCGCCGCAGCCAAAACACTTTACAATCAAACAATTTAGGAGTTCACACGTATCAGACCCACAACAAATGTGAAGCTCTTTGCAAACTTTAAATGAGAGTAATTACACATAGACATAAAGCTTTGAATGATCCAAATTTCACCATAAAGCTAATTGCAATTAACATATATACAAATTTGTGCCAACATTTGAGGCAGAATTCTCAAATTGCAGTAACAATTTGATTATAATAAACTTGTGAAGTATCATAAAACTATTTTACAGCCCTACCCATGGAGATCTCTGGGAAACTTTAGCCTCTCTGCTTCAGGAGCCCAACATCACGGAGTTAACTAGAAAAACTCAACAGGATTTGTCTTATGTTGTTAATCTGCCCTGTGCTTGTCAAAGGAAATGGGAGGGCTGTAAGTGACACCAAGACGCTAAGAGGTTAACAGGCCTAAAACAAGAGTTTGGCATAGCCTTTATCAATGCCATATGTTTAGAGCAGAGCAGAGGAGGGCAGTGATTCTGATTGTGGCATTTCTATTGTCTCCTGTATCCATAGCAAGCCTACACGTGCACAAACAGAGAGATACGCAGCGGGCAGAGTGACAGCGCGGCCAGGTTGCGTGCGAGGGGCCTGCCTGGTGTTGTGTGGTCCGTGTGTATGGAAGCATGAGGAGGGATCTGGTGTGTGTGGTCCGACTGTGTGGTCTCTGGCGCGGGCCTGGGGAGAGCCTGCTGACGGCCGGGATGAGAAAAGAGCCGCTGTGTTTACTTTACTCTGGGGGCTGTGCATGGACGCGGGAACACTGCCCAGGCCCCTTGCATTTACACACAATACACACACACATACACATCCACACACAATACAGCACAAGTCTCCTGTCAGAGGCAATGACAAAAACCGTGCAGAGCGCTAACCCAATGGCAACATTACAGACACAGGCCAAAAGGACGTTAAAAGGACACGTCGTTTTTGGGGAAGTGCGATTAAGGATGAGCCTCTCTCTATTTGTTTGTGTTAAATGCCAATTTGTACTCTGGGGCTTTGGACTTGATTTCTGTGCACCACAAGTTTCTGCTGAGTGGAAAAAAGTCACAGTGCCGATACAGAGGAAATCAGTATCTAAAAGTCAGTCTTAGGAGTGTCGTGTACCTTCCTCTAATTCCAGGGTTTCAGAAAATATTCTACAAGCCATGATATTTAATACAGATAGGGGACAGTTTAAAATAATGTAAAATAGCAAGTTCTTAGGTCTTGTCAATAACAGAAATGTTCAGAACATTATGATTGTGAATTTTCATGGCAAAGTGCAGTGTAACCCAGTAGGGAAAACGGTCTCTTGCCCCTCATGGGACCACATATCAAACTACAATTATGTCATAAAGGTGGAAAATGTGACCATAGCATTAAATTGCATTTAAAGTTTAAACCCATGGAAAATAGCCAAGGGTAAAAGTTACAACAATATTATGGAAAAGTGCCATAAATGTTCACAGTAAAGGTTATGGGTCATGCCTGAGTACAAAATGCACTGCCTAAAACTGTCTTTGTGAAAAACCACCACAGTTACAACAGAACCACAGCTGGCCTGTAAAAATCTCAACTATACCTAAGAGGGTCTTACATTAACAACACTTTTCACCTCAAGGGGGCAATAGAAGAACTAAGAAATACATAGATAGTACATGCCATCTCAACAACCTTCTTGGTTTAACAGAGCCTGGGGCTAAATTTATTCCCCTTATAATATTTATTATTTCATCCAAGTTGCGGGAAGCCCACTGGCCTGACCTGCAGCCACCGGCCCGTCCGTGGTCTCCCTGGTAAGAGAGCTGAACGGGCAGGTTTGTTTTTGTTGGAGGCTGACTAGCAAACAGCAGGCCACTGTAATCTGTTTGGGATCTAAGAGTATGAGGGTTGGAATCCCCAAGCTACTCTGCTCACCAGGGACAGCACGCCACTCTCAAGCTCAAGGAACATGGAAGCAGAGTGAGATTAAATAATATATTTTGTTCATTTTACAGGTAAGCAACAATATAATGCCTTGCATGTCATTTTCAAAGGACAGTTAATGCTGCATCTTGGCAATTTAAACCTTGAAAGTACAGAAAAGTGTTAAATAAAAAGTGAGTGGTTAAATAAAAATAGATAACTGTATTTATATATTTTTTAAATAGTATTTACAATATAGTCGACTGTTACCCAAAGTTTTGATCTCTCACCACACCAACGCTAGTCTTTATGAGGTAACAAAATTATGATGGTGATTACGTGTCTATTCTATTTTTATTTTAGTCTTTCCTTCAAAGGGAGATTTCGCAAATAAACAATTCCCTATCAGAGCCTTATAATATGAATGGAGTTTTGGTCCCCATGGATCCCATATGGCAGTGATTGGTAACGTGATGGGAGTGTGTGGCACAAAGGGACCCTTTTAGACAGCTCATCAGCCTTAGCCTCTTTTCTCCGTCCGTCAGAGCGGTCGATTCACTGCCCCGTCCTCTCGCCCTCGCCCCCGCACCCTTTCACTCCTCTTTCACTCGGGGCTCCCCAGGTTTCCACAAACACCAGATTCTATCTCTGATCCCTTGGCTCTGAATGCACAGAGCCATCTACACATCAGTCGAGCCGAGATGTGTGGGCCGATCACACAAGGGGGCGTGGCCTCACACAGTCTGGCTCAGTATTTACCCACAGCTAGGTCAGCGCCTGCCCCTCTCAAGTGGAGGCAATAGCCCAAATTGCCCCTAATGCGTCTCAGCATCAGATTTCATACAACTGGATCACGCTGAAGTGCCACCAGTGAGTATTCATCCACTGCACACAGCTGTGAGAGAACGGACCAGTCACGAAAATTAGTGGCACTAAATGTTGTTGCATTTGAAATTGAAAATAATCTGTTATGATTCTGCTATACGTTAAATAAAAATATGTAAATTAAAGCGTAATTTTTAACAAATGTATTCATGTGTCCAAGTAAGCGTAGAGTTGACAGTGTGAGCAACAAAATAAATGTTTTATTTGATTTTATTTTGTCTTATTCAAAAAATGCCATGTTCAATATTAATTTCCTGAACATAAACAATACAGACTTCTCCCTACTTTGAACTCTGCTTCAAACCACATGATTTTACTGACAGAGGATTGGCTATGGAACTCTCTCCACCCCATCTTTGAAGATAAAAAATGGCCTAATCTTGATTTCAATTCAATTTGATTAATTGGACAGCTGTGCAAGACAGAATCCAAATATATTAGATAGAGAAATACAACTTTACAGCAGGTTTAGTGCACATAGTGCACACAGGTACAAACAGATGGTTAAAATTTGTATTACTGTTAAAAAACAACCAAAGGTAAACTTGTGTGCAGTAATTATTTAAATAAATGTACTTTTATGTTGAACTTCATGTGTATGGCGTAGTCCAGATTTCAATATAATAATCTTTATTGGAAAGGACAAAAGAAGCAAATTAAAACAAATTCCTTTGCGTCCAGAGTTATTCCACCATGAGTCAGCATCTTCTCTGTTCCAGGCTGCCCCTGTCCTGGTGGTGAGACATTTCGTGACAGAGATGCGCTCTCTGCTGCCACAGGGACGTCTGCCCTCTGGCTCTGTTGTCTTTGGGACCCCATGTTTGTTTGTTTGTCAGTCTCAAGTGATTTTTAGGTTTAGGCTTAATGAAGTGAAGTCCCCAATTTCCCACGTAAGACTCCTACAACAATAAACACAAATATGAAGTCGAGGCCAGCAGATGCAGCGTGATGTTTTCAGAGGATTATGAGACTGGAGACAGACATCTTCTCTGGTGAAATTTTGCAAACATCCTCATCTTATTTTAATGAATATTTGTATTTGTTGTATTATTATTATTATTATTATTATTATTATTATTATTATTATTATTATTATATCATCATTTAATATTAGTAATCTTTGTCAGAGAACGAATCATGATAAAACACAGCTCTAGCTAATCTGCCTATACATCAATTATTACTTATTTTACTTAATTATTACTTCTCTCAACACTAAGCATTACATGATATGTGCATAATAATTTTATAACTAATTTATCTGACAAATATAAACTGTATACCTTATTATTTCTTGCAGCAGAAAAAAGGCAATTTATTATTGCGTCACAAGGGTTCATGTTCATTATAAAGGTTATTAGAAGTTGTAATTTGTAACCTTTAATAACTTCACACATTAGACATTCTTTATAATGTTTTAAATAATAAAGCTTTGCAGTTCGTAGTTGCTGACTGGGACCTTGATCTAACTCATTTGTCTCCAGCTCTGCCCATCACAGACAACAGCCTGTGACCAGTGGCCCAGCAGGCCTGACAGCAGGAGAGGGCCAGCAGGTGGGGCAGGCTGGAAAGCAGACAGGGCTGAAGGGAGAAAGTTGCCTCACAAACACACTGACTGACCTCTATCAGCCTGCTCACCCTGCACACCACAGAACAGTGAAGCCTCCAAAAACACAAGCCAGAAGCTACCACATTCCCCCAAAACAAACGAGTAGGACCAGTTTTTTTCTATACAGCCCCAAAAGTAACACGAAATCTGTGCAGAGTTGTGTTCAGCCGAGCAGGCTTTGGTTACACATTTCTGACTTAACCATGTAGTGCATTTCACAGCTGATGACACAAATGATGGAGGAGCGCTCTGAGATCCTGCAATGTGTAGTTTGTCCGCATCTGCTTGTCAGTCAAATCACTCTTAATCACCTTTAAGGCTACAGTTTCTAAGGTTTCCATTTACTTGAAAAGAAAGTACTGTAGAACAATATTTTCCAAAGGCACACAAGACTATGGATTAAATGGATTGAAGTTATGTGTGAAAACACCACATGCAATAAAGCGGGGCTTAGCGTGGTGAATAGCATAACATAGAGGACTGTGGATTTCTTATACAAGTAATATCATAACCTTTGAACCATGTAAAACATACCTAAGAATTATGACACTGCAGAGGAAAACTTGAGGTAATTTGAACAAGCGGCAGAGTTAATAGCTGCTGGTCACAGCGGACTGAAGGTCTGATTAATCTTACTAAACTTTTTTTGCTCTGAGGCGGTTAGTAAAGTCTAATAATTATTGCAAATAAATGCATAAGATACAGGTCCAGCGACAGACAAAAAACAAAACAAAACAACAACAACAACAACAACATCGAAACAATACCGCAAATTATATTCCATAAATTTACTTATTTGGGAAACAATTAGATGATAAAGGCCAAAAATTTGCTGTGTTTACTTAAGTTAGCTTACAACTTGATAAAAGTAAATTATGGTGCTTTGCGTTGTGAATCATGAACCACATTAGCATTTCCGCTCCTTCACGATATCGTCATGTAAAACATTGCATCAAGACACGATTGTCAGTTAAGCAAGGCGAATATTCTCCTGATGATCCAACGCATAACACTTTGTTTTAATATGTTCTACTAAGATGTCCTGTTTTGTTGACAATTTTGACAGCAAACGTTAGCACTAGCTAGCTACATATAACAGGAAGACAGCACCCCGTATAAATATTTTGCCGCCGATTGCATGGCCCATGAAAGCTGTAACGGTAACCGATAGCACAGACTAAGTTTAACAGTAATGTAATTATAATTAAACCTAATCAGGTAAAATAATAAGTAAAAAAGGACCTCACCTTCTCGAATGGAGTGGCTCACTTCCACTATATCCGGTTTCCCTCTCATACTGTTTCCGGTTTCAAAATAAAACGTCCCGAATTTTTTTTTTTTATTGTCAATCTTAAATTATCTGCTGGAATGTTTCGAATATGTGTTCCAAACTATTTTGGATCTTTTTAATAAAACATTAATGTAAAATACACAGATTTTGCCCATGCATTGTTATAAGGCAATGCATGCTGATAAGAGCTGAAGTCAGACAGAATCATTAGGTCATTGAGTACTCACTTAGGTTGGGCACCATGCACTGACCTACAAGTCCATATTATGCAAATTATTGTCATCCTGTCTTAGGCAACATTGTATTAATATAGTGGTATGATATAGTGGTGATGTGAAATTAGCTGTTTAAACCTACACATTGTTGTTTATTTTTTATTTTTTTTGCAAACAAGCTCCACAAGCACAGACCTCCACACAACTGCTCATTTAAACAAAAATGAGCAGTTGTGACAAAAACCTTCAACACAACATACATTAATGACAAAGTTTTAGTCAAAAAGAAAGTCAAAAATTAAATCCAGGAGAAAGTTCAGTACCCGCAGAAGGCCGACAACAGCCGCTTTGCAGCTTGTTTGCTTGTTTCTGTCAGATCTTTAAACATTTTATCCTCAGAGATGACTGAATCATTATGATGAAGACCCCACACTTGTGTCACCACCCAATGCTAGTTTCACTGCAATGTGCAAAGCATATACATAATATGCTTGGTCTTCCCATACACTAACTGTGTGAACACTGTAAATGTTAAATTATTGTAGTCTCTGATCATTTCTGACCCCACACTTGGCATGGTCATATACGTAATGGACTTTTTGTGTGAGAATTGTGAATACCAAAGGGAACACCTCTTCTTCCTCCTCTCTTCTTCCTCCTCTCTTTTCACGGTGCATCACTAAGGCATTTCCACTTGTTCTGGGAAACGTGCAGCATCATTGAAAATGCAACAGAGACCACCCAGGCACACACTGCTGTACTGATACCATTACATTTATCTCTGCAAATTGTGCAGGGCAGAAAGAATTCCTCTGATAAGGCAAGGCCCAGTCATTTGGGAAAGTATATTGTCCAATTATGGGCCAATCTCCTAATTGAAGAATTAAGTTGTGACTTGGGAATTTGCACTGATGCTGATGCAACACAGGGGTTGTTTGTCTGCGTAAGCATCAGCTTCAAGCAATGGAGCTGCAGATCACTGATTAGCAACATCAGTTACAAATTACGGAAACCACAAACATAAACACAAACTATACTGAATGTCCAGTCCAATAGATTACAAATGCTGATGTAATTAAACATAGATGTAGAGAGCTCATGAATAGCGGCGAACAGGGTGAAGGTATAAATAGAGCAGCAGGGCTGAGCAGGTGCCGCAGGTGAGCTCCGAGACACAGGTGGTGATCCCGCGATGACCCCAGCTCTCTGTAATGCACATCCCGTAATGGCACACGCTGCGCTGGCACCACTGCTCATCCCTGAACCCTATTGTTCATTGTTTGTCTTCTCCAATTTTTTCCCATGGGCCCCTGGCCAGTGAGAGGAAAAGGTCACTGTAAATATTGCACTGAAATCCTCCTCCCTCCCAGAGTGCTCCTGAAGATGGAACAGGCGACCAGTGGGTGAGCACTTCCTTCCTGCACAGGGCATTTTAACTGTAGGACATCAAACACGTATGAAGCCTCGTGTCAAAGATCAGCAGTGAGATCATGTGGACATGGGCAGGTTTCTGCTGCTCAGACCTCACGTGGGCTTACGTGTTTCTAGAATAAGAATTACAATAATGTATGATGTTTGATATTTCAGGTTTCAGCTGCTTCAAGCATTGGATGTTTCTGCAATTCTATTTCTGTTAAAGGATTTTATAGCAGCCTCAGTGGTTTTCATATTCTCCCAGGTTTTATTTAATACAATTGTCAGATAAACAAAGTTTTTTAAAGTTAAGAGGTTTCCAGTATGTTCAGCCAGCATTTGCCTCAAAAGTCTCAAGTTGACATGTATGAACCTCTAAAATCTTTTGAACCTTTTGTTACAGTGGACTAGGTAACTGAGGGATTAGATCGGTAATAATATTTATGTAGTTTTATTTACCAGTGCTTGGTACTAATATTTTAAAAATACAATAGTTATGGTAAAATACATTTTAATAATCCATTCCAAAGGAAATGATGGGAGTCGCTAAAACCATGACACATGTGTGTCTAATCAGTGAGTCTGTTGCACTGCTGTTAATATGTTATGATGTTCAGGATTGTTTGTCTTTTGACTGGTGCTCTAGCTCCAGCCTCCTCCCCTCTCAATCATGTCCAGCACCCTAGGCTCACAGTTTGGGCTCCAGAAGCCCAGGCCTGTGCCAGGCTCAGCTTGGGAAACCTTCCAAAGGAAAAGACTGAGCGAGTGGACTTCAGGAGAACGTAGCCTTAAGTGTTGGAAGGCTGACACACTACACACATGTGAACAGATCCAGGACATGAGGAGAGCCACAGAGAGACAAGTGGACTGTGAGTATAATGTAACGGAACATAATAACAAGATGTATAGCACTTAGTGATTAGTGGCATATGTTATGTTTTGCATTGTAGGATTAAGCAGATTGTCTTTGTTGGAGAGAATTCAAGAGCCTCTAAGTATTAAGCAACAGATTGGACTGAGGACTTACAGAAGTCAATTGTGTAAAAGTGTGAGAGGGTATAAAGGCGCATTTTCCCAAATATGTCCGGCCCTGTACCACCCAGGTTAACATAACATGTTTCTGGCCTTCTCATAACATGGTTCCCCAGACCCCCGGACCCCCCAGGCCAGACAACAGCCTACTGTGTCTCAGGAGGCACAGGTTGGAGCAACCCCAAAACCTTTACCGGGACCTCTCTGGGAACAGTCTGACAAGGAAAATACAAAACATGTTCAATGCAGTTAGAATAAAATAGATATTGTTGGAAGAAAGTCATGAATCCAACTTTAAAGACACAAGAAAAGCCATTTTGTCACACCGTTTGTGTCAGGAAGTGTGACTCAGTAAGATATCATTAGACAAAATTATAATACACATTCTTATGTATGATTCTGTATCATAAAACAATCAACAATAGTGCTCTGATTTTTTGTTGGCTGCTGTTTCAAGTTTGCAATTCTCAGCAATGCAAATTAAATTATGTGGGTAATAGAATTACATATAAAGCAAAATTCTAAAAAAAAAAAAAAAAAATTAATAATAAAAATATATATAGGTAGAAAAGTTACTAGTGGCATTCTTCCCAAAGAACCTACCTGGACGATTTAGGGATTACACAAGGAACTTCACGTTATTGGCCAGAAGGGGGCGCCCAAGAACGTAACTTCTCAGCCCTTTTGTCTAACATTCGGTTGACCATTTTAATGATATTAGGTAAAAAGATAAAGATAAAAATAAAAGTGAAACACATAAGTAACACACATTTACATTCTTGTATGAACCTAAATGTATGGAAGGGTTGTAAATTCAACTATATTAAATACACAACAAAAATTAAATAAAGTTTATTAATACAACTGACTCTGCTCTAAAAAAGCTCAAAAAGGTTAAATAAAGCATTATTTACTCTTCAAGTTACTGTGACCCCTGCATTTTTTATTATGATTATTTATGTTTTATGTGGTTATAATGTGCAAGTGTAAGTGTGTAATGTGCAAGTACATGTGTAAGTGTAAGTATGTAATGTGTAAATACATATTATTCTGTAAAACACTTTGAATTATTTTGTGTATGAAGTGTGCCACAGAAATTTCCTTGATCAAACCTGGTTGTAATCAATTGACTAACAACATAATTAACAATGAACACATATAACTAATGTAGGCATTACTCTTTTTTGTAATATTTAAATGCAGATTTCAGAATTTATTTAATTATATGATGTTTAAATGGACTTTATTGCTCTATACTACCCAGTTAAATAACTCAGATGGCAAAGAATTCTCAGCATTGCGCCTGATATTGTGAGACAGATAGATACAATACAAAACAATTACTTAAAAGTTGAAATTATAAAATACATAATCTATACATTTTGAGTAGCACCTGGTGTTGTGAAGAATGTATGTAAGTAAACATTGCAGGCACATACTACAGTGTTAGTGGGTGGCGAGTTGAAGGAGAGCAGTTGTTTGTAGTGAAAACAGTGGGAAAGAAGACACAGAGGAAGCTAAACACAAGCTGCACTTTGAAGAATGGTGCGGACTGATGGAATTGTGAACAAGTTTCTTTGGCAAAACAGATATCTGATTGAGCTTGTTTTGTGTAGCAGTCAGAAATACAGTAGCGGCATAGTAAAGCGTGCATAAAACAGCATGCAATAATGGCTTTGAGGTGCATGGAGGCCTCTTGTGTTAAGTGGATGGTGTACAGGAAGGGAAACCGCATATGTGCAGGTCAGTGGGAGTTGATGGGGGTGTGGGGACTATAGCTGTGTATGTGCTGTGTATGTTGGGAGTTGGAGAGGTGCAAATTGAGGTCAGTTTCAGCCAAGTAGCCCTCTTCTCTTTGATCCCGGAGCCGGACTGGATGAAAGGCATCCTGCTTCCTCGAGCCAGGAGGAGACGAGAAGCGGACGGGTGTGGGTGGACCGCTTTCCACCTGACTAATAAGACTGATACTGCAAAGTGTTTTTCTCTTACTGTAACGACCCTTGGTTTCCTTCTATTTAGACTTCACTATAACAATGCAGAACAAGAGTTACCTCATAAAGTAGCCAGGCCGAGAAGACAGACTGAGGATAATTAAGCTTCAATGTAAAGTATTATTGTAGTATTATTGTATGTATAAAAGATCATATTTGTTTTCTGCCTTCACTCACTTTCCTTATCCACCTCTCGTATATAGCCGAGATATATTTTGTATTTACTATATTTCTATATTTAATTTTTAATAGTACATACAATTGTATAATTAAGCCTTATTTGACATCAGTCTCTTGCTATTTTTGCTACTTATTTTGAATTTATCATTACCCTTTATATATTTGCTCTTTGTTATTATATTATACTATGATGTGTGAGCTCCTGTGTCCAAAAAATTCCCTTGTGGGTCAATAAAGTTTGTCTAAGTCTAAGTCAGAGTGCTTTGCAACAAGCAACACTCACCCATTCACACACATTCATACACCAGTGTACGCAGACACTGGAGGTGAAGTGAGTTAAGTGTCTTGCCCAAGGACACAACAACAGCATTCTTCTCTGGGAGCTAGAATTGTTACTCTCATATTCACTGCTGGATATTCGGCAGTTTTGGACCTGATTTACTTTAAGCACTTATGTCTCCAATCGTGCTTTCTTCCTCCTTGAAAGGCGCACTATGAAACGTTTCTGGTGGAGTGGGTCTTGCTTTGTCTGGAATGTGCCACAGTATGGTATTAATAATCTTGTAAAATTGTTGTTTGTTTGTTTTTTTTCATTATGATGTAGTAAAATGTCCAGAAACATGTCATATTCATTTTATTGATGAATGTCCATGAAAGTACTGTAACAGATAAGGGTAGGCACAATAAGCTTTACCTTCTGCCTAGACCTGCTCATTGACTTTAAAGTTTGATCTGTTTGTATACTAAATATAATGTATATAGATTGTAATGAACTATACATTGACCAAACCAAATAAATGAAATGAATGAATATAATGCTATAAAAAAATCACAAAAAACATCACTAAGATAATAATCACTGCCAATATTTTACATTAATAGTTTTTGTATCATCACCTTGCCTGTCTATCTGCTCTTTTGCAAATTCTTTCTCTCCTCAAAATGTGAACTTTGATCCTCCCTCAACCTGTCACAGACCAGACGCCTGAAGCACTGTGCTGTGTGAATGTACAGTATGTGTCTACATGTGTGTTTACATAAGAAATCTGTTGCAATACCATCCACACATCTTTGTCTCAAGAAAAAACAACAAGGATTTAAGGGTTGTATTGACTTTTGTCGCTATGTCTCACCTGCGCATTAAGTTTGTGTATGTTACAGTAGGGTCTGGCATCTAGTGATTAACATTATTTGAAACCTCAAAGATATGAGTATGGCTTGCAACTGTAAAAATTTATTACAGAAAAAATTCACAAAAGGTAAATTCTCCAGCTGTTACTGAGTGCAGTGGTCATTTTAGTGACAGGTTAAGTTAGGGTACACTTTATTGTTCCCCTATAGGAAAATATGTCCTCTTTCAATGCCACTGGGAAAACTTGTCAGGATCAATTACAACACAGTGGACTGCCCGGTAACCCATCTCCAGATCTGGAGCTAGTCTTGGTCAGGACTACATTAGATGGAGGATTTTATCTACTGTGCATTTTGCGTTGATGGGGGAAGTTGGAGCGCCCAAATCCTAACTCTACCCACCCAGACACAGGGAGAAACAACCAAACTCTGGGCAGAAACGCTGAGGTGGACAGGGAGTCGAACCTGGAACCTTTGTGCTGAGGTGAAGGTAAACGCCGCAGTAAAGTATAAGACAACAGATAACCCTATATCCTGTCAATCATTATGTCGTCTTTCCCACTGTTTGTCCTTACGACCTCTTGTATAAGTGACATATATTTGTATTATTATATTTCTATATTTTATTTTTACTTGTACATATACGTTTACATAATTATGCCTTATTTGACACCAGTCTCTTGCCATTTTTGCTGCTTATTTTGAATTTACTATTACCATTTATATTTTTGATAGCCTGAAAGGATGACATGGGTCCACCTTCCTGTGGGCAGAGGGGTTCATAGGGGTCAGGTCCGCAAAGGACTGGGTGGTGAACTGTTGACCCCCGTGACCCAGACAGATAAAGTGGAAGAAGATGGACGGATGGATGGATGGGTGTGAGCTACTGCATCCAAATAATGTCTCTTGTGGATCAATACATTTTGTCTAAGTCTAAGACAGCACAATATAATATTACTCATAAAATGTACATGCAGCTTATACCCAAACAGCACAGTAGCACAAGCTTAAATACTTCAAAGTGTCTTTAGAGAACAGACAGGGACCATACATGACAGGATGCATGCACAAGTCCACATACAATAGACCACATGCAGCAACAAAAGACGATTAATAGAGGACTGCCTTCCTGTTTGACACTGGAACAGTTACATAGCACATGCATGTCCTGACTGTTCTTTATTTATTTATTCTTGTCAAAGTGGGGCTTGTAAATGTGGAAACCAGGAACTAGTGGTATAAAAAGAGGAGTTCCAAAACAATTCATTAGGAAGAAATCAAAACAAACACTATGGTAAGATTTCGAAGTGTGCGTGCCTTGGTCCTGTATGCAAGAGTAGGAGGCAAAAAAAATACCTGATCAGCACCAATGGAGTGGTTTGCTGATGCATTCTGGGTACGGTTCACTAAAAATCCATTTCATAGTGTGGGAAAAATCTAAACATTATCCAAGAGTTTACGTCAGAAGTTACGAAGTGGAAGCATTCTTGTAATGTTTTGTGAATTCCATGCAGGCTGCTAGTGAGTGCGTGTGCAGCGCTGCTACGTTGCGTGCCAGAGGTGCATGTTTTTAGTAGTGATCACAATCATGCATGATTGCATCTAATTATAACTAATAAGAGCAAGTCCATTGTGCGTAGCTGTTTACTTGATATAATGTTTGGGGATTAGACATGATTGATGGGAAAGGTAATAGTTCGAAGTTTGAACCTTGAGAATCAATTAAAGACTGTCCCTTCTTTAATTAGGAGTAAATGTCAGGGTGACTGCCAAGTGAGCAAGTCTAGACAGAGAAGATTTTAAGTTAAGTCCGTAGCAACATCATCATCATAGCAAACTAGTAAATTATCGAAAAAAGCTAGTGAAATAAATACATACTTAAACAGTGAATTAAAAACAACAGTTAAACATTAAAACAGAGATTACTTGAAATACTTTGGTATTTATTCACTCCCCGGTGGTTATAAGATGCAAACAATAGTTGCCCTGTGTCATACTGACATAAACATGGCTGCTGTTATGCCCCTTTCTTCTCTCCAAACACCGTCAGTCATAAACAGTGTCTTGCCCAAGGACACACTGGTACTGAGCAAAAATATAACGACTAAAATTTAGAGGCACAAAGAGGTGTGTGGGTTCACATGGGAAACTTTCTGAAATATGCAACAAAATAAGGAATGATTATTTTAATTAATTGTCTCATTAGCTCACCCTGTACAGAGGAGGAAATAGAAACTGTGTAATATGTTTTGTAAAAGCAACAATCAAATACTATTAAAGAGCACTGATTCATTTTATAAAGCTCATTTATTATGTGACAACAGACAGCCAAAGCATAATCCGTTATTGAGCCTAGACTTGTACTGTGCTGTGCTGCAAACATCACTGAATCATTTGACTGCAGTAGTTTTTGTTTGTGACTTCTGGACCAGAACGGAGAGAGGACAGGTATGGGTAAAAATATTTACTCAATAAATGACTGTTAAATCTTAATAATATAAAACTTAAATGATGACAAAATGAAGGAATAAAAAGGATTTGGAGTGTATTGCAAGTGGAAGGACCAAACAAAACAATATTATAAATTATGTACACAATTATTTTTCCAAGCATAGATCATGAAAATGAGAAAGCAGCCAAAATTTTCCCTCAAGAAAACTGCCCATTACTGCTAAATAATATAAAACTCAAATAGAAATACAAGTGGGACAAAAAATTAAGGAGAATTTGTAGACATTACTACTCAAGTGAGAGTTTAGAGTTTTTGAGAGTTTGTTTAGACCTGGCATCGGGAATGTATTGAAAGTAGAAGGACAAAACTATAAATAGTGTACACAATTTGGCATTTTCAAAGAATGGACCACTAAAATGGAAGAACAAAATATATCAGAGAAAGTGCATTTAAAAAAGGCAAATTATGCAATATTGGTCACACAAAGGCTTGGCACACAGTTACTTCAAAAACAAATTAGTCAAATAGGAGTAAAAGTATGAGTACTATTACTCAGGTAAAAGTACTCAAAAATTATACTATATACTATAACAAAGTAATTAGACGTCTTATATGCAAATGAATAATTGTTGACAATAAATCAACAAATTACACATAAGAAAACAGCAAGAGCGTGAGAGCTATCAGAGTACACAGGGGAAATCCGGACCTGTTTTTTCTCTTGCAGTTCTTGGCACAAAGCCCATTTAAGTTTGTCTAGTTTGTCCCTGGAGTCCCCACCTATGGACCGGTACTTAGCAGTGACTCTGGGGCAGGGTTACTGTATCCTCACTCAGTACTGCAGTATGTATCCTGGCTCAGTACTGGAGTTTGGCCATCGCGTGTGAGTACCTCAGCTCTGCGCAGCGGAGGAGGCTGAGGCGAGGGGAGGGCTCTGTCTTGGATGTTCAACATGTAATCCAACCTGTTTGAGTGGAGAACCAGGTGACAGTTGGATGCTTATCAGTTTCCAAACAAAGGGAAGGTAATTCAGAGCTGACATGGCAGTGAAGGGCAGCTCCTGTACTATACAAGAAGAATTATGTAAATCACAGTTTTACTTTTTATTCTAAATATGTGAACAAAATATATAAACTGGCTCAGTTTTAAAATACAAAAACGTCCCAAGAAGATTCACTTTTTTATTACTATTCTATATTATTATTTGTTTTTTCTTTCTTTCTTTTCTTTCCTTTTCTTTTCTTTTTTAGAAATAGTATAACCTGAGGGGATTAATGGCCAAAGAGATATGACTGAAAATGTTTTTAAGGTTTTAAAAACATTTTCAGTTTTGTCAGTACTTTTATTAGTATACTTTTATCTTTTTGACAAAAGATGTGCACTATATGCTGTTATTATGGTATATGGTATTTATTATTTGAATCTATTTTAATTAATTGTTTTATTATGAAGAAAAACAAACAAATCAAAACCAATCAAATAAAAACTCATGTGTCATAGATCTTTGACTTTAATCATGATTTATTTATGTATTTATTTATTTAATTTATTATGGATATGATAAATATAATTTTCACTAATTTATCATTTCTGACTTGTATAGGATCTGAATATAAGTCCAATTATTATTACTAAACCACATTATCCATAATTGCAGGGAAATGATGTAATCTTTCCCAAAATGCTTATGATTCATACAACCCTGTTTAATCCCGCTCTCAGGGTCTCTTCACTAATGTAAATGTGACTCCCCCTCTCGCTCCCACTCAGCAGAGCTGTATCCTGCAGTGGCAGTGAGGGACTGCAGGCTGCAGGTTGAGTTTCATCAGAAAGGCTGTGTGGTCCACAGTCTCATGCTATTAGTTTGTTTACAGAAGTTAAAGCTGTGAGCTGCTGAAAGCCTGGGGCCAGCATTCCAATACAGTGGCTCATACAAGCAAGCACAGGCACACTCGGCACACTGTTGTCCCAATACAATGTATGTAAACCCACGGAACGCACCAAAACATGCCACAGGAATTAGCGAGGAAGGAAGGACGCAAGGGGAGATCTGAAATAATGCAACAGGCCTTGTTTCTTAATCTCCAAATCATTTTTTGCTGTCTTGTAATATATAGCAACGCTAGAATTTGTGTCTTTCAGTCTAGACTTGGCAGTACCAGTATTGATGTCTATAAAGATGATGTCTATAAAAACATCCAGGAGCTGGGATTGAAACAATGATTTATTCAAATGCGAGTGCAAGTGTAATACAGTAAATAGATACAGGGAAAATATAGTCTCCAATGTTTTCAATTTTTTCTCTGGACAAGGTCCCAGATTTTATGCACTGAATCATTTGTTTCCTTCAATTAACAAAGACCAAGGGGAGTGGTAGTAGATTAGCTCCTCCACCCCTCCAGGTTGTTGTGTGTTCATCATCACCATCATCAGTTTGGACGGAGAAGTGAATGAATAACATTAGTAATACTGCAAGAGGAACATAATCAAATAACCCACATTTATCTTCACATAAGGAATCACCAAATAAGCTGTCAGAGCAAATTCATTTTAATGGTGCACTGTGTAACTTTCTGGTGGATTTGCTTCTCCCCACAGTATGGCATTAAACATATCTACCTCCATGGAGACTGGAGCATGGAGCGGCTGACACCACCATGCCAAGTTACATATCAGATCTGTGGAGAGGTGACCATGCTCACAGGAAGAATGTAAACTATTTTCAAGCACCAAAAACACTTGTAATAAAATAAACACAACATAGATCAGTTTAACACCACTGTGGAACAAGCAAGAAATAATCATTAGATAGAAACAAGCAGGTGGCTGACCCCCTGCAAAAAATCCATCTTTAATTTAAGAGTTCTATATTATGTAAAATTGACTCTTGTGAGTTTTAAGTCATGTTTTAATGTACCATACCTGGGGTTGTGTTTTATTTCATTCAGACATGTTTGCACACATGAGTTGGCCTGGAGTTGTTAGTCTGTCTATATCTTTAAAGATCAAAATGCTCTGTTCCACCCTGTGATGTAATGAAGTGGTAGTTTTCAATTAAACAGCTACCTTTTACCTTTTGTTCAGTACAGATTGGTAAATTCAGAACTGAAATCATCCAAATTAATTTTAGTAAAGGTGTATGGAGTTTAGAAACACAGTGGAGCACTTCTTGCATTACCACATGATATCAAAAGGTGGAACAGTGATTTTTGTTAGAGAGAAGAACTCAGCTTAATTATGCAGGATTTGTGTGTTAAACTCCAGGTATGTATGTAAGAGGAAACAAGTTTATAACATAGATCAGAAAATAGCGTAATATGAGCCCTTTAACCTATGCAGGTCAAATGTAGGTCTTAAACAAATATTGCCCAGAGTGGTCAGATAAAATGTCAAGTAAAAGTATATTGTTATTTACATGTCTTACAGGTGAGATGTCTGGCCCTGATATAGAGCCAGTCTGACAGTAATGTGTGTATACAAGTGAGTAATCATCCCTCAGTGCACCTCACTGTCACGCAAAAGTTCACATAGAAATAAATGGAGACACTGATGGATGAGATAACACATTTTGGAGTAATAAGTTATAAAACTGACAGTTAGTAACATCAAGAGGGGCAGGTTAAGTATGCAGACATCTTATAAAAGAGCCAGATGAAAAATGTGATGAGAATACTGTTGAGGAATCTACACAGGCACATTGTACCTGCCTGTCAAAGTGTGGAATGTTAATAGCTTTCCAACCACAGGAACAAAGCAGTAATGCACTATGGGTAATTAGCAAAGGTCTAAGGTGAGGAATGCATTATAGGTTCAGCGATATAGCCCTACACACTGCAAAAAGCAATATCTAGGTAAGTTAAAATGATTTTAATTAAGAACATTTTACTTTATTTGAGTGGATTCAACTTAAAATAAAAATTCTACCAATGGAATAAGTGTGTATTTCTTAATTCAAGCAACATTAGATTTTGCTTCTTATTTTAAGTGCAAAGAGCTGTTGTTTTTCCTATCTTAAAGGTGCATTATGTAACTTGCTGCTTGTTTCTATAGATATGTCACTGTTTTGCATGGAATGTTCCACAGTATGCCATTAAACAGCTCTGCCTTACATTTTGTAGCGTTGAAGGCAGGAAAAACACCAGCTTGACGGTAAAACGTCTGTTTAATGAAAATAGCTGTTGTTGGCCACAGCCAATAAACTCTCAATACAACGCAGAATGTCACCCCTGAAATTTACGGTTAGACCCCCCGAATGCATTGCACCCAAAAACACCTCACGTTACCCCGGCAACCCCAAAGTCAGAAGACCTTTAACATTACATAACATTACTGACTCGCTACAGTTTATTAAATTACATGTGTTTTTATAGCCCAAAAATACCTAGAAAAATATGCATTCTGACAGTGAGTGAGGTCACTTTCCCACAGATCTGACCTGTAACTTGGTCTGGTTTGGTCTCCATGAAGATAGAAGAGTTTAATACGATACTGTGAAATATTCCAGACAAAGCAATAACATCTCCATGGAGACAAGTATACATACAAGGCACCTTTAAGTGTAGTATTTTCATATTTTAAGTCAAAATATTCTTGTTCCCCTGGGAGATTATTTTACTTGTCAAGTGAAATTTACTCAAATCATGATAAAACTTTCTTAATTCAAGTCATTTTAACTTGGCTGGACTTCTCATTCTCATACTGATAAATGGGATTTTCATCACTGTGCTTAAATATTTTGGATGTAAGTTGTCGGGCCAGTATCAGTACAGGTGTTTCAAACATTGGCCCATAGCTTGACTTTTGAATAGAACACACACCTGAGTTAGTAATGGACCTACTTTATCTTATTTAAACAGCTTTGATTGTTGAAATGAGTGGGTTCACACCCAGTAACAAGAAGCAACATTGCTCCAAAGCTTATCTCCTATTGTCCTGCCTAGTCACGTATAAACTATTTGCTGCATTGTGCGGCAGAGAATTAGATGAAATTTGAGTAATTGCAAAAAAAAGCTACGTAAAATACATATACAGTTACGGTATCAGAGTAGAGCATGATATAATCCTTTGTAATGAATGATATTTGGTTGCACTCTGTACTGTATTTAATTGTGTAAGGGGCCAAAGCGTATCAGAATGTTCTCGAGCTAAAGTTGTAAAGCTGTCTGAGCACTTAGGTTAATGATAATTGTTGATCATTGAGTCACAGGTGAAAATTGAACAGTACAGACACAGTACTGAAGGTTTCAAATGTCAAATGTTTGTTCTATTTCCACTATCCTGCCAATTTTATTATTATTCACTTACATAATAACAATTAGCACAGATTCTAACATTGATGAGAAAAATAAATTGTAAGAGAGGTGGTGGATACATTACTGCGCAATATAGGCTTTTGGAAATTATGAAAGGGTCATGAGTTGGTAGTTTATGCTAATTAAAAAAAAAAAAAGTTTATCCATTATGTTAACAATATAAGACAGATGCTCGAATGGTTCCTCTGCTTCCCTGTGACCAGTGTATCTGACAAATGTAGCGTTCCTTATTGTTGTAATAACACTGTCAATGTAATGGGTCTATTTAAACAATGCTCAAGGAACTGGTGATGTATGCAGAGTTGTTACAAAACTTAGCATACAAATCTAACAATATGGGACAAAATGTATTTCTGTATGTCCTGGATGTATTATACAATATACTACAAGTTTACAAAAAAACTACTACACAAATAAACAACAAGTATTTGCCTTCAATATCCTGAAGGGACAGGAAGAAGCTTTCCATACAATAGGATGGGGTTTTCCTTTTGTAATGCAAGATGCTCCAGAGGTTACATATTTTTGAGTTGTAGACTTTAGTTTGACTCAGTCCAGTCCTATCATGCATTAATACTTGTACAGCATCTTCTTACATTGTAAATATTATGATTGTTCAAGTTCTATAGAAAATTGCATTGAAATCTTGGGACAAACAGCTATCATGTGACAACAGAGGCTCAGGTGGCTTTACAGTATATGCCTTAATAATCTCTTATCAGTGCCACGATGAGAAGGACAGCTCTTTATGACACAGAACTGTATAGAAAAGTGAGGAAATTGATCTGGATGGCCGCGCTCCCCCCGGGACAGCTCTGGAGTGAGGAGATGCTCCTTTATGTAAGCCACAGTGTGAGTGATATGCCAACATGGATGACACAGAAGCCTCTCAGATGTGTTGTATTGTATGTAATGGAGATAATTTATATAACCGGGCACACAATGTGTCCTGTAAGAGACACCCTCACAGTCACTTAGAAGCAGGATTGTGTAACTGTCATGTTCCCAGAGGCCTGCTTTGTTTCTGCTGTCTCCTGAGAATGTCTGCTCCTCCATATTGAGTAACTGCCACATGCCCCAGGGCTCAAGCTGCAGTCAAATAGCCTATTCTATTTTTACACCTTTCTGCACAAGCAAAAAGCATTATGTGACAAAGGGCTTGGTCTCCAGTTGGGTGTTAAATGAAATCATAATTTTACACCCAAGAAATTGAATTATACAAATTAAGCTTGGATTGAAGATGATTTAAAGGTGCATTGTTGAACTTTTTTCATAGAGATGTTATTGCTTTGACCAAGTTACAGGTCAGATCTGTGGAGAGCCAACCCCACTCACTGTCAGAATGCATGATTTTTCAAGATATTTTGAGCCGTAAAGCCACATGTAATTTAATAAATGCAAAGTAGAGCTGTTTAATATTATACTGTGGAACATCCTGGGCAGGGTAATGGCACATCAACAGAAACAAGCAGGCAACAGACCTCCAGCCAAAAAAAAGTTACATAGTGTACCTTTAAGTCACCTTATAAGTTATGCATTGTTCATTCCCTCTTTAGTGTCAATATGTTACTTTTATAGTCACAGCTGCCCTGGGTTTGGCTGCCAACCTGTACCAATGTAGAGTATAGATCCTGTTAAAATCCCCCACAAACAACATTCATACACCACGAACCATGCTCACAGCATTTGACCCATTATTTCACCCAGTAGTGATTCTGGAGTGCATTCTACATGAAATATACATGAGTAAAACATGCAAAATCACTGTCTGGGAGCGTATACAGTACATATGACATGCATTTGTCTGTAACTAATCAGCACATTTCTGAAAAAGACCACTCTAGTTACTGTATGCCCCACTGCAGCTTGTTAGCATAATGTAACTACTCAACATTATTATTATTATTCAATATTCAATAGCACTCACAGTAAGCATACATGTAAAAGCACTCTAAATCCTACCTCTTTTCGTGTGCACTTTGCCATGTCAGTCTTTCAGTGCATCAGCTGTCATGAGTAATTAATGACCCTAAATGTGTAAACTTTGCTCTTGTATTCTTTTGAACACTTGGCCAATGTAAACTAAGAGCCAGCAGATGGTGCCGAGCTGGTCCATGGCCGGCTAACCACAGCTCAGTACAGCTCGGCACAGCTCAGCACAGGGCAGGTGGAGTAAAGTGTTTCAGTGAACCACGGAGCATGGCGTGACTGGCACAGCAGCTGCGCGAGAGGTGTGGAAAAGCTCTGCTGCCTGTGCTGCCCTGGAGCAGAGAGGCTCTGTTTACCACTCTTCAGCTTTCAGTCTCCACTGGGCATTGTCACTACAGTAATACGTCTTATGCCAGATTAATAAAGAACAAGACGTAATGTTTGTGGTAAAAGTTTTGGTTTCCATGTTTTTAAATAGCTGCTGTTAGAATACTATTAATCATTGTTCTACACTGTCCATTTTTTATTATTAGAATAGGATTTTCCACCCATAAGATATTATAAGTTATTTATATTATTTTCATTATTACTAATTTGATTTTACGACAAACAGGGAGGCAGGGAGTGACATTCAGAAAAGGTAAAAAAAAGTTAAGCTTGTCTAAACTTGTCTGTTACTACTACACCTATACAACTATAACTACAACGCTACTACTATTATTACTTCTACTA